>CM041779.1:204255744-204738576 GCA_023374045.1 Limonium bicolor | reverse complement strand
AACCCAAACCCAATTCGAAGTGGGTTATATATTTCAACCGGTACGGATAAAAATGATGCAACCCAAATCCAAGTTTTTAGCAAAAATTAATTACCCAAAAGCGACTCAAGATTAAACCTGAAATGAACTTCATGCAAAAGATGAATCATGCTTAATGATTTCTTAGCAGTAGTAGATGCACTGACACAACAAGAAAAACAACGGCTCCAACACTATTAACAACACACGAGAATATGGAGGATTGAAGGAGGATAAGCAATGTGCGAGTAAAAGGTAAAGAAAAGAAACCAATTATGGATTGACTTTGGTTGCCGCTCTGGTAAGAAATGATAGGGTAAATTAATAAGTGTTAGTTATGACACCCGCATAAAATGTGAATCAAATTCGAATTTTCATCACCTTAGCTCGACTCCAAAATAGTTTCCAAGTCAAACTTTTCAACTCTATCGCGGTAATTTAACCGCAAGTCATAAGCAAACAAAAAAAGCTAACTACAAAAACACAGTAGCAAGAAGCTTACTCATATCAGAGCCAGGTTATGACCTAGGTCCTGTGGGTTATGGCCCGCCACGATTCCGCTACGTCACTCTATTGTTGTTTTTCTATGATGTATTTTGCTTATATTTTGAGATTTTATCTGGAATTTAAGAGATGTTTCGGTCTTCTTAATTTTTGTTTGTTCAATAGTGTCCTATATTCAATAAACTATACAAAACATTATCGGCCAATTTATTAAAAGTTTTATCCCAATTGATGCATCTTTTCAATAATGTGTTTTTGGAACTAGTGAACGTTATGGTTCGGTGTCACGGACATCTTATTTTTGTTATTTGTGTACAAAGTATTCACCGCCAAGTAATTAAAACATTTACTCCCAAATAATAAGACCTTTCAATTATGCCTCAAACAATTGGAGGTTATCGTTTGATATAAGTTTTGATGAGAAATGATCATTTTTACTTTGGACTGGTAGAGATAATTTTAGGATTCTTGTGTTTATGTTAATTAAGTGAACTACTTTGCTTAAAATATTGTATCCAGATGAGAGTTGTTGTTTGAATATTATATTTATATTGTTCTAAATGTAGAATTTTGATTAGTTCTTACTAATTATGTATTTAATTAGCTAGTGAGCTTACTACTTGTGTTAAGTTATAATAAGCATCTTATTTAAAAAGTTATAAAAGATTTTTATTTAAATGCTGAAAATTGTATATATCTAGCCTTTTTGTACATAATTGATGGTATAGTTATATCTTGCTCTACAATTAAGTAGTTTGGAGAAACAAGTTTGTTTTTGGCTTCTTTAATGAAAATTTATTTTTCCACCATCGGTAGGTAGGGGTGTCAATTTTGGGTTTTAGATATGGTTCAACCTAACCGAACCTGACCCAAGAATATTTTCATTAAACCAAAACCCAATCTGAAGTGGGTTATATATTTCAATCAATACGGGTTAACATGATGCAACCCGAATCCAAGTTTTCACCCTAAAATTAACAACCCAAAAGCGAATCATGATTTAACCTGATCATGAACTTCATGCAAAAGACCCACATAACATGGTTAAGGTTAGGTTGCTTTGTATTTTATTTATTTATTTCGGGTCTTTCGATCCTGGGGCTTTTGGGTTATGGGCCGACCACGCTTCCACTATGCCACTCTGATGTTGTTTTTCTAAGATGTATTTTGCTTATATATTGAGATTTTTTCTACAATTTAAGAGATGTTTCGGTCTTCTTAATTTTTATTTGTTCAATAGCGCCTCATATTCAGTAAACTATACAAAACATTCTCGGCCAATTTATTAAAAGGTTCCTCTCAATTAATACCTTTTTGGGAAAATTACATCCCCACCCATGACGTTTGGCAAAATTACATACCCCACCCACGTGGTTTCAAAAATTACTTTCCCCACCCATGTGGTTTCCCTTTTTTACATCCAGCAACTATTCTATTCTTTGTTCAACTTAAGAGATGCTTAAATGTTGTCCAAAGCTAATGAAACTTTACACGGACGATGCTAAAGTGTTATATTTTGGTCCGGCATGAAATCCAAAGTTTTTTAAGCTCATATGTGATCTGTAGGACCCAATAAAACATGTGACATATGAACGTGTGTATATTGGGTCCCACATGTCACATGTGAGCTTAAAAAACTTTGAATTTGGCATTGAACCAAAATATAACACTTTAGCATCATCCACGTAAAGTTTCATCAAAATTTGGACAACATTTAAGCATCTTCTAAGTTGAATGAAAATTAGACTAGTTGTCGAATGTAAAAAAGGGGAAACCACATGGGTGAGAAAAATAATTTTTGAAACCTCATGGTGGGTTGTGTAATTTCGTCAAACATCATGGGGGGGATGTAATTTTCCCTATTATATAATAGGAAGTCGGGGTTGCAGTAATGGTGATCAAATTTGGATTTGATGAATCGGGCAAGGTAATTTGAGGAGAAAAGCAGAGCTAGCACCATGTTAGAGATAGACTAGAGAGGGATAAATCTTATTGGAACAAAGGTAGTACTTCTTATTAACCAACCATAAATTCCAAACACTTACACAAGAATACTCACAAGAATACTTGCACAAGAAAGTTCAAACACGTACACAAGAACATTCACAAGTAATTTCATGAAGCACTACCCTTCATGTCTACTTTATTCATATACGCTATTGCCCAACTATCCGTCCTACGTGTCTAGTATGATTGTTCATCCATAAAAAGGTAATTATTCGAATGTAACAGGAAACTATTCAAACGTAAAAGGTTACTATGCAACTATGTAAACATAAAAATGAATTATTCAAACGTAAAAAGCAAACTATTCAAACTTAAAAGACTTCTTTATCCTCTATTATTCCCCTTCTTTCCCTCTTGAGTCAAACTTCCTTTTTCTCACATAAACCTTCCTCTCTATTAATTTCATGACCCACCATCATTGGCAGCACTTGTTGTGGAGAAAAAAAAACAAAGCTTAAACCCTTTATCGAGATATCAAGGAGCAAGACGATGATATTATATTGTGTATTGAATAGAATATTACAGTATATAGACAATACATAGTGGGTCTATTATATAAGAGATATATTGTGTAACTAGACAATTATTATAGGTCCAATACTTGGGCTAGGCTGAGATCTATTATGGGCTACTAGAATTCAACTCAAACATGGGGCGAACCACTGTAGGAGCGAATAATTCATGTATATCTCGTCACAGTACACTTGGCAAAGCTAACATTTGTTAACCACATACTCCCTCCGTCCCGGTTTGACTGTCTCATTTACTATTTGGATATGTCGTTTGACTTCAATATTTGACATATAAGATAATATAATTTTACAAATCTAAGTTTTACAATAGAAAGCTTATATGAAAAACTATATGTTGTAGAAATTTATTTTATAAAATTATTTTATCTTATATGTTTAATATTGAAATGGAAAAACGTGCCAAAAAGCAAACAGGACACTCAAACTGGGACGGAGGTAGTATAACTTAAAGAAGAGCAGAAAATCTTGTGTTTGGAAACAGGCAGCGGGCGAACGGCCAATTAAACAAAAAACAGCCTCTTAAACCAGCTAGTGAATATTTCAATTTGTGATACAGTGCTTTTGGTAAGATAGAACAGTCTCAACATATGCACATAAATCATCTGCCTAATCAAGCCGCTAACACATATCTTTTCCTGGCAAAAAGCTATGTTAATTCAGCTCAACCTCTTCCTCCAGTACCTACTGCGTTGAATTCAGAAAATCTGTTCTAATTTTATTGAAAAATAAAACCCCTCCAAAAACAAATGTATATATCTGCGTATATAAAATCATCAATTCTAGATCGCTGCGCGCGCGCGCGCGCGTGGTTAATGGTGGACAGAAGGGTCTATTGGATCCATCCGATGCCCAGGAATCCTGAAATGCCTCAATCTACTTCTTGCTTCACCATATAACCTTCACAAAGAAACTCCCTCGAAAACTTATCTTCAACTTCCCTATTAACATCATGAACAAACACATCCGTCACTTCTCCACCTTTCTTATTCCTCGCAATCATTCCCGCAGTGTAGATCGCGCTCATTCTCCCAGGAGCTTCATCATGGTACCCTGTCGGAGCATCCACCATAATCAAATCCCATTTCGTCTCGTACACTTCCGTCGCTAACCCCGTCAATGCTAGCCGGCACTTTGAATGTCTAACATCATCACCAACCAATTCTCCAACACACTCTGGACTCTTCCCTGCTTCCTCCATCAGATGATTCGCTTGGTTCACTTTACTGTCGTAGGTTACATGGTATGATTCAAGTGTAGGGAATTTAGTGCTTATTTGTTTGATCCAGGTTTTGTCTTCCTCAAGAAAGACAGTTTTGCCGTTGTAGTTGAGTGCGCTCCACATCAAGCTGTCGTAGCCCAGACCGAATACTAAGAAGTTGCAGGGTGATTTGGATTGTAAGATCTGGGATGTGACAGAGATCTCATCTAGGGTTTGTTGTGGTGTGATGGTGGAAGTTGAATAGTGAAGAATTGCGTTTGATAATGCTGGTGGTAGCTTCGTGCAAGTCGATGAGCAGTCTCCTCCTGATGTACGGAGTTCTTGATCTCTGTCGTTTTGGTTGTTATCAGATGACGATAATCGATGAGTGGAAGAAGAATTGGGTGCATCTGAGGAAGTAAAACTTGATCTTACAAGAAACAAGAGGATAATTGCTAGGGATACACCGATCAAGATGAACTTCAGGTTCACTGGGTATAGAGTTTTTGGCCTCATGTTGATTGATTTTCCCTGGCAGTATGTAGCGTAGCGTTTAACCTTTTGTGTTTCAGAGAGAGTGCTTGGACTAATCGAAGGTTGTATTTGGAGAGGAATGGAATGGAGAATATAAAGTGAAAGGTACAGTACTAGCAGCTGCAGGTTGGTTGAATTGCTTGAGTAATGAAGACAACATAACTTACATTGATTGAAGATGAAGCAAACGCGACTGAAGGTTGGTAGATCTGTCTGCGGACATGTTTGGTGTGTCTGGTCGTCATTCGGTACCAAGGGTAATCTAAAAGCTTGATACAACGTACTTTTCTGCTTTTCGTCCTTTGTTTGTTAAAAACACATCTGGCAGAAAATTCGCTAATAATCGGCCCACACCATGTACTTGGAAATAGGATTCTCGACCATTAACCGAACCAACGATCATTAAATGTCTTACTGATAACACACTAACATATAACCATTAACTGTTAACTAATAACCATTAAATGTCTTACAAGATAACATATGACCATTGACCATTAATTAATAACCATTGACTGCTTAGAATTAATGATCATTAACTGACAACTGACACTCATAACCTTGATCATCAACCAATAACCGGTTACTTATTTGATTTTCTTCAAAGAAAATTACTCTTCATTCCTACCATCCCTTTCTTGATTTCATTAACAAATGCCATATTAGTCCTGATACAAAGTCTAAACGTTCAATCCGGAATTTTTTCAAAGATCACCTATTAATGTCATAACCCAATTCCACTGATCAGCATTCAGCCCTACATTATCTATTATTTTACAAAAACAATTTTTTTTTAAAAAAAAAAAGCCTCAACTTTTGTCGTCAAGTTAAAATGGCTGTTGCCACGAGAAAAGAAATAACACGGACAGCTAAACCATTTAAAGCAATCGACGCAGCAGACGACACAAAATCAACCAAACCTTGGTTCCTTCTAACCAACTGCCAAGACTAACTGCTCATTCAAATAATGTAAGTATTTGGCAAGGCTATTAATGTACTTGCTCAAGAACAACAGTAAGTTTATGTGTGATCTCTGGCGGCTATGTACACATTGATTTCTGTCCCTGCGTCTATAACATGAATCCATCTTATATTTTTACTAGTTACCCAAGCAGTTACAGACATCATTTTTCTTCAAACTCGACATCTATAATTTCAGGCTCAGATTTTGACTGACTGGACTTCTTGTTGGTTCCACGTGAGAAGAAATCCCATTGTTGCCGTTGTTGCTGTTGCTTGTCTTGAGGCTGCCACACGGTGTTTCCGCAACCCATGCAGCTTATCATTCGACTTTTATTACCCATGAACCGCCTCTTGCAGGCTGGACAATTGCCCTGCTCAGTTTCAGCAAATATAAGTACACGCTCAGAATTAGTATCTAGGATAGAGAATGTCAGCCGATCAACTTAATATGCATCCAAAGCAAATGACTTTGTTTCTACATTAAGCATGTTCTTATTCTAGAAAAGCTTAGTCAAGAGTCCCAAACACCCAATCATGATTACTTTACTTCATAGGCTCAAAATGAGCAGCAATGCGCAGTCCACTCAAAGAGTGCCAACCATAAGATAAGTATACAACCTTGCTTTTTCAGAGGTTACCTGTACTATTAATTTGTTAGCCACCGTGCCTAGAAGAAGTGGACCAGCAAATGGCAACACAAAAGTTGCTACTATAAAGAACCGGAACAACCAACCAGAAAAAGCAAACCAAAGGAGAAAGATCGTCTGCAACCAAAGAAAAAACTTGATGAGCGAGGATATAAAGTAGCTAAACAACAGCTACCACTTGAAATGAGATGCACAGCAAACAAGCAAAATACTTATGTAGAAAGTCCACAAGATCACCCACATCAGTGAAGTGAAGGCTTAGTAACAATTTGAGAAAAAGATGAAAGGGTTCCTGAGAAGAAGCAATAGATGCTCTGTTGATCCCACCAACAGGATCCAAAGAGAAAGGAAAAATGTATACATCTCTACTTGAAAAAGCAATATGCCAAAATATGAATATCAGAGAAAGATTTGGGTTGGCGAGCCAAATCCAGTCGCAAACACTCAAAACAGTAACAAGTATAACTAAGATAAAGGTAAAAATAAACAACAATTTACATGGTTTAACCAGCAGGTCTACCCACAAGGAAGATACCGAGGTACCATTAACTGTCACAACATGAGAATATGACTGTGAATACATCAAAGCATCATCATCATGACAAAGCATTCAGGCAGATATAGGGTGACCTGAGGTTCCAGGGGTTACTAGGATCTCGGGGAATTTAAGTACTGGTTGAAGGATTGAACTCCCAAATAACAATACATATCAAAGAGGCCTTGTACTATTAAAAACTAATACTAAAGATGATAATAACCCTACTACCAGCCAGGGCACTGTCTCTGATTGACTTGTCATGCAGGTAGGTGGCTAACTTGCTATTCTCATGGAAGAGGACTAAGGGGGTGTTTGTTTTGAGCGGAGAAACGGAATGGAATCAGGAAAAGAAATAGGGAGAAATGGAAAATAAAATTTCTTTTGATTTTCCTGATTATTTGTTTGAGGTGCGGAAAATGAAATAAATAAACGGTCAACAGCCGCTGGTCAATGGTCAACGGCTGCCAATCAATGGTCAACGGCTGCCGACTGCCGGTCAACACCATTAATTGCCGGTCAACATTCACCTGTCACCGATCAAGTGTCATTAGTCATCGTCAATGGTTATGTCGCCGGTCAAAGTGTACTGGGGAAAAGGAATCTCATTCCCTAGTAAGGGGTGGGACCTCTAGTTTTGGGGTAATCTCATTCCCTTTCTCTTTCCTGAAAATAGAAAAAACTGACCAAACAAACAGCAGGAAACGGAATCATTCCGATTCCCTTTCATGATTACCCTAAAACAAACGCCCCCTAGTATAAGTCTGGGTCTCTGGCAGGACAACTAAGGGGGTGATAAATAATGGCTAGCTAGGGGCTCTGTTGCTTAGATTCCAGCTAATACTTAGAAACCAACTAGTGCTTTGGTTGTAAATTTCTCGGACTAAGTCTATTTGCAGGGGAGTATTTGCCTAGGTAGTTTTGGAATTTTTTTCACGCAGGGATCTCCAAGCAAAGCTATATACGTCAACAATCTTAAACGTGTTACCTCTATTGTGGCTACATTCAAGATTTGTAGATCAGTAAAGTTGATTTCAACTGTTGGAATGTTTATTCACCACTTGAGCTCTACTTCTGAAAACAAAAGGTGGAGTAACTTGTTTTCCATTGTAGCATGCACATTGATGAAAATCAATCACCTAAGCTTAAGTCCACTAAAATTTTTCTTACTATTACTTTAGCTTCCACTTGCATCACATTTGCATTTTGATCCAGCAAAACTGTGATAGGTTTGACTGAGTTAAGTGCCTTAGAATGTCTAGAAGACAGTAACAGGGAGGTCATGGTAGCTCCAAATAAAGGTCAAAACACTAGCAGATTAAAAACAGATGTTCAAATGCAACGATCACATGGAAATGGAAAAAGTTCATAGAACAATTAACCAATAGTCGCCAAAGTTTTATGACAGAGAGTGTATGTAACCTATGTGAAGGTTTCACACAGACAGAACAGACTATACAATGTATACATGCAATAGCTAAACGAAGTGTTTAGTCTTCTACTCTTAACAGACTAAGGAAAAAAACCTAGCCGAGAAGAGATACTAAGCTAAGGTGAAAGGAAAGATAAGACAGACAAGAGGAACTCAATATCCTAAGCATGAGGAAACAGAGTAATGTATATTGATCAGGTCAACATGAAAATAATTACTTATGGCGCTTTAAATAATCAATGAAACCCATAATGACAACTAGTAAAAGTATGCTTTGCTCACCGTTGACAGTAATTGATCCTTAAAGTTAGCACACGAGCAGCAAAATGATGTAGGATATAATTTGATAATAGGAGATAAACTAAAAGCTGCAGTCAAGTCCTCTTAAACTATTGTTGCGTAAGTTATGCCTAGAAGACAGCATTTAGAACCTGACAGGGATCTCAGTACTTTCTTCCACAAGGACAAGCACACAGATAGATCTGCCCTTCATTCGAATATTATGTTAGATGATCAATTCATACCTTGGGTTAGAGTTAGGAATTTGACCTGTTGTTAGTTGCTCGTACGTCCTTTCATGTCTGCTAATATATGTTGGAGCTAAAGTTGTAAACTCAAAGCTAGCCTTTTGAGTAGACATTTACTTTGCAGACTCGATTTCAAACAATGTGTGCTGGTTCTTTCTACAAGAGCACTGCTTAATGTCCGCCTAATCAATTTGTCATGACAATGGTAAGCAAAGCCATCACGAAAACATCTAGCGCAGTCGACTGCATATAAAGAAATGCACATGCAAATTGTCTACAGCAAAAGTTTCGCTAATAGTGAGCTTACCGAAAAGCTTCTTCCGAGTGGAGAGTTGAAGAAATTGTCCAACTGCTTCTTGTACTGCAAGAATAGCAATAACATATACAGAAGTGGTGAGTAAGGTGGTCCATTGAGCCTCGAAGTTATTGAGAGAACTTGGAGACAACTATAATAGGTCGCTCAATCAAAAATCAAGATTGAAACTTGTAAGCAAACTATATCCTTGGGCGACTGATTTATATCACGATCCGTCGACGTACAAGGCTCCAAGCTTCAATTGATCATTTTCAGCTTTAGTAAGCTAATAAAGGTTATGTTTCCCCCAGCTAATATTAAAATGTATGAACCAATTGAGCCCCTGAGTGGTTACAATACTCTCCTACACTGAAAGCCATTGTCTGTGCATATTATCCTAATCGGCGCAGATTTTCATAGCGAAATGGAGTGTAAGGATAAGGAAGGACACAAACCCTAGGCCAATTTCGCGAGAAGTCAAGAGAGAAGGTCTTCCACCGATTACTGACTTCAAACCTACGGTCAAGCTCTAGAGCGCGTTCGGTGGCGGACCGTGCGGCGGTAGACATGCGACGAGAGAGGGAGTAACGGCGGTCGAGCCGCTCCACCGCCTTACTGGCGTCAAATAAGAGCTGTTCGAACCCATAGTTGGCAGTTCGCCAAGCGTCTCTCCACGCATCGCCAGATGCCACCCGCTGCGTAAAGCGGTCGAAGTCGCTCCTCCTGAACGCCCGCACAGGCACTGACACGCGCCTGGTCGCGGGAAAGGGAGACGAAATTGGCGGATGGATATATGAGATACCGATACGACACCGTGAGCTGACTGGACGCCAAGAGAGATTTGTCGTCGTGGCCGTCATTTCCGCCACCAAATGGAGCTTCTAGCACCGCGGCGCTAATAGCAGACGGACGTGGCGGGAGCACAATCCCGAAACTTTTCTTTGATTCCCCCGTGTGTTACTGTTTGAGTGAAGAGTCCTCTCCACCCGTTCACCGGTCTGCCGAGTAGTGTAGCTGGAACAGACACGCGCCAGTACGCCATTAATATCCATTTTAGGCACCGTTCTGTATTCACGAATAGGAAATTAATGTCTTTTTTTTACTTTTTGTGTGGCATGTGTCATTGTATTATTAGTTAAAATTTAACCCAGTATATATGTGTCAAGTTACAATAAGTTAACTAGGTAGATTAAACAAAAAGCTAGTATTTGTAGTTTTTGGAGGCAGTGGGAGAACGACCCCTTAGATGTCGATCTTTTTTTAACTATGGGGAAAATCAGGTGACCCACCATGACATTTGGTATAATTACTCACCCCACCCATGAGGTTTTAAAAATTATTTTCCTCATCCATGTGATTCTCCTCAATTTACATCTACCAACTTTTTTAATTTTTATTAAATTCAAATGATGTTTAAACATTGTCCAAAATTGATGGAACTTTACATGGATGATGTTAAAATGTTATATTTTGATCTTATGTCAAATCTAGGGCTGAGCATTCGGTTCGGTTAATTCGGTTTAACCGATAACCGAAATTTTTTCGATTAAAAAAAACCGAAATTTTAAACCATTTTGTAAAATTTCGGTTAATTCGGCCGAATTGTTATACGGGTCGGTTATCGGTTGTAATTTTGGAAAATCGGTTAACCGATTTATTTTAGTGACTTACTATGCCGTTTTTAGTTCCCCTCTTTTTTTTCAACTTTTCCTCCAGTCCGTGCTCCTTCCTCTCCCGCTGCTACTCAAGTCGCGACCTCACCAGTCACCACCAACTTCACGGCTTCACTCTCACTCCTTCGCCCATCTTCACGAATCACGTCAGTTCATCCACCGCGCCGCCAACACTTGTCCACCGGCACCCACCGTCTGATCCTCCGCCGTTCTCCATCGACCGTCACTCCTTTCACTCACGGTAATTTTGCTTGCAACCCTAACTCTAACCGACAAACAATTTTATGTCTCCTTATGTAATTTTCTGCCGAGTAAATTGGTGAAGACGGTATGCTTTCTGTAGCTACAAATTACCTTAGTTCTTCTAAGAAATCATCAAGTACACGTTTTGAATCTTCTCCAGCCTTTCCTCCAAAACCCTTCAACAAATTTATTCCAGCTGCAAATGACCACAGACTACTTAAGCTTTGGTGAAGACTGTATGCTTTCTGGTGATGGTACTGCCTTCTTTGCCTCTGTCTTACTAAATTTAGCTACCAGTTTCCATAAAACTGTGAGCTAAAGAACATATTAGTGCACTAATCTTGAATACATCATCTATAATAAGCTCCAATAATTATAACTGTCTAAAACAGAATATTATTTTTAAGTTATTTGCTTGGTAATTGTGTAGATAGAAGTTGAGTAGATGCTTCATACAATTTTAAGTTTACTACAGATAGAACAATGAATAATTTATCTAAATATAAACTGATATGGAATACTTCTGTTTGAAGCTTACTCTGTGTCTGAAGCAAAAAATAGTTGTTAGAATTGTCACTTTGTAAAGAAGTTATAAATTATAGTATGTTTACAAACAAAACCAGGTTGTAGTTATGATTGTATAAAAATTAATAGGTAATTAGTTATTGGGGCAGACATATATTTAGAAAAACTGTAAACTAGATCAAAATCGTAATAGGTTTATAAACTGAAACACTTATATATGTTCTACAAATCAGATTCTTAAATCAATTGTATTTCATGTCATCATATAAGTCACTTACGAGACTACCTAAGATTCTATGTCATCTATTTGTCATTCAGATATCGTAGTAAAACATTTTGATCTTTATTCAGGTAAAAGCTGGATTAAAGCTATGATTCATTGATTCTTTCAGCATCTCTCTTCCCATTGAGGGCCAAGTCTACATTTCCTCTTTGTAAGTTTCGAGGTATGTGTCTATGCTGGTTGATTGAGGCAATCCTTTTGCAGCTCAAGTTTTAATTTGTCTTCTCCTATTTTGCTGCCCTAAGTTTGCTATGAGTTGAGATTGTCCTCAATCATTCTCGTATTGATCTATTCTGGTTGATTGTGTCTACGTCTCCACCTCGTTCTGATTCATTCAAGGTAATTTTGCTTGCAACCCTAAGTGGCGAACATAGTATAACACTCTGTATTTGATTGCTGTGAAAAAATGTGTACTGCAGTAAACTGAAACAGATTTGGACAATTAAGAATAATGGTTTGATAATATGTAAACAAAAATAGAGCAATACTAGAGCATACTATGTTATGCATCATGGAGTTTATTTTTTCCTGAAAGCACTTAGCACTTGACAGTCTGGTACCCATAGTTGGATAGTAAGTTCTTTGTCATCGCATCTGAAAATTTTGATTTTTTTTGCCAAGATGTAGCTCTACCATCTTTTCAAATTGGGAAAACGCTTCACAGTAGGTGTCTTAATCCAGAAAACTATGTCAATCTTAAATTTGGAACACAGACGTAGTAGAATCCTTCAGCTCGGATGTACTAATCTTTTGTGCTAGATATCATCAAACGTTCTTCCTTTTGTGATAGCCTACAAAGCTTCAAATACCGGATGGTGCAGATATTTATAAAACTGAACTTAATTGGATTAAATTTCCACTTACTTTATGGCCTATAACAGCTCATAAGTATTCATGTATGGGTTGAAAATGTTACTACATTTAAAGTTTTTGTTGTCTTTATTCTCGTCTTTTGTCTGTTGTGTTGTTATGTTTCTGCATAGATTATAACTGTTATGTTTCTATTTTTATATTTGATTAAACTTTGACTGTAAGTGTGGAAGATGGATTCTACTTCTGCTAGTCAACCTCTACATGAATCTGTGGCCTCTCCTACTGAGGAACAAAGTATACCACCACCAACTTAGCTAACAGGGGATCAATCTACTGGGATAATAAACCATGGAAAGAAAAGAAAACCAATGGCACCCAGATCAAGTGTGTGGTTGTCTTTCAAGAAGGTTGTGGATAAAAACGGAGATCCTAAGGCTAAGTGCAACAACTGTAATAAGCTTCTCTCATGTGGAAGTAAGACAAATGGCACCAGTTCTTTGAGAGCACATGCCGTGTCTTGCCAACAACGTGCAAATGTTGAATCCTCACAAACAGAGCTGATTTTAAATGCTGGTGGCGGTGTAGGAGGACAAGGAGGAATGCAGATTTATAAGTATGATGAGAATGTTGTGAGGAAAGCGTTGGCTTACATGATTGTGGTGGATGAGCTACCATTCAAGTTTGTTGAGAAAGAGGGGTTTAGACACTTTATCTCTGTTCTAAACCCAAGATTTAGACTTCCATCAAGGTTCACAATAGCTAGGGACATATTTCAGCAGTTTTTGGATGAGAAAGAAGTGTTGAAACAATTTTTGAAAATGAACCAGCAAAGGGTTAGCCACACCACAGATACATGGACATCAGTTCAGAATATGAGTTACATGTCACTGATGGCCCATTACATAGACAAGGAATGGGTGTTGCATAAGAAGATTCTGAAATTTTCTACAATCACAAGCCATAAGGGAGAGGATATTGGTAAGGCGGTGGAGAGTTGGTTGTTAGAGTGGGGCATGGACAAAGTCTTCACAGTTACAGTTGACAATGCCAGTGCAAATGACACCGCGATAGAATATTTGAAGAGAAAAATCAAAAACTGGAAGAATAGTGTGTTGGATTGTAAGTGGCTGCACATGGAATGTGTAGTTCATATCATAAATCTTATTGTTGTTGATGAGCTTAAACAACCGGAAGCCCAGGATGTTGTGAAGAAGATCAGATTTGCAGTGAAGCATATCAAGAAGTCTCCTCAAAGGCTTGCAACATTTAAGCAATGTGTTGAAAGAGCCAAGATTCAAAGCAAGGCACAATTGACCCTTGATGTTCCTACTAGGTGGAACTCCACCTATTTGATGTTGGTGGCAGCTGAGAAGCTTGAAAAGGATTTTGAGATTTATGCGGAAGAAGACCGCCGCTTCACTGATGAATTATTGGATTTGGGTAGTGGTTTCCTAGTAGAAGATGATTGGATCACCGCTAGAAGGTTGATCACATTTTTGGAAAAATTATTCGATGTTACTAAGAAAGTCTCAGGGTCATTGTATGTCACTTCCAACATGTTTTTTGATGAAATCTATCTGATAGTTGAGACATTAGAAGAATGGTGTCAAAGTGACGACCTTCTTTTCAAATCCATGGCTGTCCACATGAAAGAGAAATATGAGAAATATTGGGGTGATATTGACAAGATGAACATGCTCATCTACATCTCATGTATACTGGACCCGAAGTCTAGGCTCAATTATGTTGAGTTTATGATCACGGACACTTATGAATCAGATGTGGAAAGGGGGAGAAAGTTGTGCAACCATGTGAAAGAATCTTTGTTTGAAATGTTTGATTGGTACGAAGCAAAGCTGAAACCAGCTGGCACAAGCAACAATGAAGCTACTAGTCTCAACATGAGTAGTGCTTCTGGTTGTGAATCTCAAGGAGGGGGGAGAGCGGTTGTTAGTAAGAGGAAGAAGAAATGGGAGACCTTGATGGGAACCAATGAAAACTTGTCAGATTTGGAAAGGTATTTGAAAGAGGAGCCATACAAGGGTGATTTGGATGTATTGAAATGGTGGAAGGTAAACAGTGAGCAATACCCAGTTCTAAGTGAAATGGGCCGTGATGTGATGGCTGTTCCTATATCCAGTGTTGCATCCGAATATGCATTTAGCTCCGCAGGGAGAGTGCTAGATGACTTCAGGAGTTCTTTAACTCCAAAGATGGTTAAAACCCTCATTTGTGGACAAAATTGGATAAGGAAAAAATTTGACTTGATTGGGGTAGAATATGGTGAAGAAGATATCCACGAATTGGCAAGAGGTATATATATTTTAGTTAACTTGGTTTGTTATGGTTTATGAGTTAACTATGAAAATTTGTTATACATAGAGGTTTATTTGTTACTATCTTCTTTTGTTTCAGAAATGGCTAAATGTTCTATTGCATCAACGGTGTTGGGAGAGAAAAATGACGTTGATATGACTGATGCTTGAACAAGCAATGAATATAGGTAAGAATATTTTAATGAATTGATGTAAATTTTCAGATGTGCTTTGTCATTCTCTCATGTTCATCTGCTGAAATACTACTGTATACTGAAATATTATTGTGTCTTGTTTTGATTATTGCTGTTTGAATATTACTTCAGTTTGATAGTTCTTATTACTGTTGTTTTGATTACTGTAGAAACATTACTGTTGTAGTGCTGTTCGAATACTACTTCAGTTTGATAGTTCTTTACTATTGTTTTGATTACTGTTGTGTGCTGAACATTACTATTGAATATTACTTCAGTTTGATAGTTCTCTACTGCTGTTTTGATTACTGCTATGTGCTGAACATTACTGTTGAATAATATTTCCGTGTTATCTTCATCCTGAACTATTGATGTGTTATATTACTATACAATAGTTGTATAGCAAGTGAAGCTTAAAAACTAGGTTATTAGACTGCCAATAATATAGTTATAGCAGATGTTATATGGTTCAACGTCTAAAGAGTGTATAAACAAGACCATACATAGATTTGATTGCTGTGAAAAAATGTGTACTGTAGTAAACTGAAATAGATTTGGACAATTAAGAATAATGGTTTGATAATATCTAAACAAAAAATAGAGCAATACTAGAGCATACTGTGTTATGCATCATGGAGTTTATTTTTTCCTGAAAGCACTTAGCACTTGACAGTCTGGTACCCATAGTTGGATAGTAAGTTCTTTGCCATCGTGCAGAATGTTTATCGTGAGTGGTTAAACTGGTGTAAAATTAAAAGAAAAGAAATTAAAACTCAAATTAAACGTCGGGCTGCAAACAAATCCCGGTCGTGGTAGTATAGAAAAGTGTAAGCGACCGGATTATCGAACCGTGGGACTTATAGTGAAATAAGTAGTACCTAAGCGTGTCACAAGAGGGGGGATTAATTGACTTGTTTCTGAAAAGTAAATAACAGATTAATTTAGTGAAGTGAAGATGAATTAAACGGAACTTCGGGTTCAGGTTAATATGATCTGATTAATTGTGTTATCTCTACCGGTTTAATAAAATAGTTTGGCAAGATTCCTGTAATTTTCTTAAGGTCCGATGAAAACTCATAAGAACTCGTTTACCTGTAATGCAAGGTCCGATGAAAACTCAAGCAAAAAGCGTGTAAACGGCAGAGGAGTGTGAGGAATTTTATTCTTGCAACATGTATTAACTTAAACGATGAAAATAAGTTCTTACAGTTTTACGGCTTAATTAACCCATCTGTTTCTAACCGATGAAATTAAAAACAGACTTAGTAAGGCTTTTTAATAAATCGATGAAATTTATTAAAAAGGGAGAGAAACAAAACTTTAATCGTAACAAACTGAATTTATTTTAACCGGTAGAAATATTACACAGCTAACAAACCATAATTAAAACCCTCACCCGGAGTAAATCCTCCTTAGCCTGACATATTAACTGGTAATAAGTCAGACAGAGGTTGGACATAATAACAATATGAGATGCGTGGATGGTGAATGGAGAAAATGAAGGGGAAGAAGAGTGGGAGCATACGTAGGATTTTTGTAAGTGAAATGAGAGATTTTGAGTGTTGAGTTTGGGGGTAGAACGTATGTCTTTGATTGAAGTAGCAGTGGCTTTTTATAGAGGAGAGGAAGAAGAAGAACGATTGCAGACAGAGGTGGAAGAGCATTGATTGCTCATTAATTGCAGGGGACAGAGCTGATGATGCGCGCGTAAAATAAGGTGTCGACGAGCGAAGTAGATGGATATGGCAGAAAAAGTCGACGGGCGAAGTCGACGCGAAGAAGAAAACTGGCGCGCGTTGAGTTTTTAGTTACATCCGCCTAAGCAACCGCCCCATACTAGGCGGTTCTTTATGTGTGTCCGCCTGAACAACCGCCTAAAACTAGGCGGTTCCCTTGTCCTCCGCCTTTCCTTCACGTCCGCCTCTACAACCGCCTGAAACTAGGCGGTTCCCCTTGGTTCTCCGCTTGTCGTCCGCCTCTGGTCCGCCTGAGAGTCCGCCTCTGTTTGGGCGGTTGGAGTCCACCTGAAAATAGGCGGTTGCCTCATGCCTTGACCGCCCTGGTGTCCGCCTGTCTATAGGCGGTTGCAACCCTTGACCGTGACCTATTTTCCTTCAAACTTCGACCGGCTCTAGATTCTTCGTTTGGACTCCGTTTTCTAAGCCGTTTGCGTCTATGCGTTCGTCTCCTTGTCTACTTTACTCCCGGCTTGGTTTTTCTCATGTTGAACCAATAAATTTGTGAGATAAACAATAAAACATAAACTAGAGGAAAACTAACCGAAGTGGAGAAATGAGCAAGAAAAGTGCTAATATTATATATGAAATACACCTATAAAACATGCTCATTTGGACACTTATCACACCCCCACACTTATCTTTTTGCTTGTCCTCAAGCAAAACCATGTACCTAAGCAAGTAGGAAATGCTCAATACTAACAAATATTATCATGAAGGGTAGGATAAAGAGGTAAACAATTCATGATCTTTAAAACTTATTGAGGAGTGTGAAAAATTATCTGCTGGTGGCATAGGTGTGCTCAGGGTAAATACAAAATATAGAGTTTTGGGGTATGATCTAAGGTACTTCATTGTTTCTTTTGTTTCGGTGACTCTGAGAACTTTTACCATGGCCAACTTCTCTCAAGAATGGGCATTTGAGGAGAAAACAAAAGGAAAAATAGATTCATGCATTTGTTTCACTTTTGCATAAGGGATGAGAAAATGTAGGCATCACGCCTTTGTATTCAAGAACACTCAACTCTCTTTGTTGGTTACCAATGGTGTCTCGCAAGTCCCTTATTTTTTTGTATTCTTCTTTCTTCTTTTTTTTTAACAGAGAAGTACCCCTTAGCAATCCCTAAGAGAGAAGACAGAAAGAAAACCCTGAGCGATAAAATCCAACCATTTGCAGATTACTTGGTCACACCGCATAAGAGAAATGCTCCTCAAAAGTAATCAAATGAAAAAATTTTAAAATTTGTACCATTTATCCCACAATTCATAATAGTATCTGTTTTTAAAGAGAACAACCTACATTAGCAGGGTACATAATTTTAATTTTTGAACAAATACAAGATAAGCAGAGAGATTCAAACAATTAAAGCACAAAATGCCCTAAAAGGCTCTTCCCCCACACTTAAGCTCAAGCAATGCCCTCATTGCGTAGATGGAATAAAATTAATAGGGCATGCAATTAATAAAGGAAAGAGTGTACTCCCCAGATTCGTAGAGTGTGTAGAGCTCCCCCACACTTGAGTGCAGCTGTGGAATGTCATGATTTGAACCTGTAAAGAATATTCTACACAGCGAGAAGAACTCAAGTGAAACCTGCATTTTATTATGACATTAAAAGGGAAATATAGTACAAAAAGGAAAACAACATTAAATTTAAAGGAAAGATAAAAGATAGATAGTGGGTTGCCTCCCACCAAGCTGCCCGGGTTTAACGTCTCTAGCTAGACGTATTTGACCAAGCTTTAGTTTGGAGAAGAGTTTGAGGGCGAGGTATCTGAACTGCTGTTGTTAGGAAGTTTGTATACTTTTGTAAACTTACGATGTAGAGGTGTTGTCTGCTGTTCCTTTGGGGTGGAGGCTTCCTCGTTCCTGTAAGAAAGAAATGGTGAACAGAGCATTATTATTTTCAAGAATTCCGGCATACCTTTTCAGACGAGATCCATTGACCTTGAAGCTTTCTCCTTTTTGATTCTGGAGTTCGTAAACACCAAAAGGAGTGGTTCCAACAACTTTGAATGGGCCAGTCCAGTGAGACTTAAGTTTTCCAGGAAATAGTCTCAATCTGGAATTATAAAGCAGCACCCCGTCACCAACCTTAAAGTCGCGTTTGTGGATCATCTGGTCATGATGTTTCTTGGTGCGCTCCTTGTATATTGTCGCACTACGGTATGCCTGATCTCTTAACTCCTCGAGTTCAGAGAGTTGAAACTTTCGCTTTTCTCCTGCGGCTTCTAAATCGAAGTTTAGGGCCTTGAGTGCCCAATATGCCTTATGCTCCAGCTCTACAGGTAGGTGACATGATTTCCCATAAACAAGCTTAAAAGGAGACATCCCGATGGGAGTCTTGAATGCAGTGCGGTAAGCCCAAAGCGCATCATCTAGCTTAAGTGCCCAATCCTTTCGTGATGAGTTAACCGTTTTCTGGAGGATCCATTTTAACTCACGGTTCGAAACTTCTGCTTGGCCGTTTGTCTGGGGGTGATAAGGTAGAGCTATCTTATGACGTACCCCGTACTTACCCATAAGCGCTTCGAATGAACGGTTGCAGAAGTGAGATCCTCCGTCACTGATAATAATTCTAGGCACGCCAAAACGCGTAAAGATGTGCTTCTTAAGGAATCTGGTTACTGTCTTTGCATCAGCATGATGACAGGGTATGGCTTCTACCCATTTTGACACGTAATCCACTGCCACTAAAACATATTGGTGGCCCTGCGAGGAAGGGAACGGTCCCATGAAATCAATGCCCCAACAATCAAAGAGCTCCACTTCTAGTATTCCCTGTTGTGGCATTTCATGTCTCCTGGATGTGTTACCCATTCTCTGACAATTATCACATTGTTTGCAGAATTGATACACATCTTTATGAAGGGTCGGCCAATAAAATCCTGAGGCCAGGATCTTAGCAGCGGTCCTTGTGGGTCCATGGTGACCTCCGGCTTCCCGTGAGTGGCAAAAATGTATGACACTGTAAACCTCATCTTCAGGGAGACACCGGCGAATCAACCCATCAGCGCAGACTCGGAACAAATACGGATCTTCCCAGAAATAATGCTTTGAGTCAGAAAGAAATTTCTTCTTCTGGGAGTAAGATAGATCATAGGGTATTGTTCCAGAGACTAAAAAATTGGCCAGGTCCGCATACCATGGCTCCTGCATCTTGGTGATTGAAAAGACAGTCTCATCGGGGAAGAATTCGTTGATAGGCACACTATCCGTAGGAGTTACCAATCTGGAGAGATGGTCAGCGACGACATTCAATTTTCCGCTCTTATCTTTGACTTCGATGTCAAACTCTTGAAGTAGAAGAATCCAGCGCAACAAGCGAGGCTTGGCTTCTTGTTTTGTAAATAGATATTTGAGAGCGGAGTGATCTGTGTGCACGATGACTTTGCTTCCCCATAAGTACGACCTGAACTTATCTAGGGAGAATATTATAGCCAGAAGTTCTTTTTCAGTGGTCGTATAGTTTTTCTGGGTGTCGTTTAGTGTCCTGCTGGCATAAGCAACCACTCTCAAAATTTTCTCTTTTCTCTGGCATAGAGCTGCCCCCATGGCGTAGTCACTTGCGTCACACATGATATCAAACGGAAGAGACCAGTCGGGTGGTATGACAACTGGTGCTGATACCAATTTTTGTGTTATAGTTTTGAAAGCAGCTGAACACCTTTCATCGAAATGAAACGGGGCATCTTTCTGTAGCAGGTCGGTCAATGGTTTGCTGATTTTTGAGAAGTCTTTTATAAACCGCCGATAAAATCCTGCATGCCCGAGAAACGCTCGGATGTCTTTAACAGTAGTTGGTGCTGGTAATTTCTCGATAACCTCTACCTTGGCTTTGTCCACCTCTATTCCTTCTGCCGATATTTTATGTCCAAGGACAATCCCGTCCTTGACCATAAAATGACATTTCTCCCAGTTTAAACGAGATTTGTATCTCACACCGCTCTAGGATCAAATCAAGTTGTGCCAAGCATTTATCGAAACTAGAGCCATAGACCGAGAAGTCATCCATAAAGACTTCTATGCTCTGTTCGATGAAATCAGCGAATATTGCTTGCATGCATCTCTGGAAGGTAGCAGGGGCATTACATAGACCGAAGGGCATTCGTCTGTAAGCAAAGGTACCGTATGGACAAGTGAAGGTTGTCTTGTCCTGGTCCTCTGGTGCGATTGGTATTTGGAAATACCCTGAGAACCCATCTAAAAAGCAGTAGTACTCTTGCCCTGCTAGTCGCTCCAACATCTGATCGATAAAGGGGAGAGGGAAATGATCCTTCCTGGTCGCCAAGTTTAAGCGCCTGTAGTCGATACACATGCGCCAACCTGTGATCTTTCTTTGAGGGATAGCCTCTCCCTTATTAATAACAGCTTCGATGCCCCCCTTCTTTGGGACAACTTGAACAGGACTGACCCATGGACTGTCAGAAATTGGATAAATGATGTTCGCATCTAGGAGTTTCAGAACCTCCTTTCTAACTACCTCCTTGAGGTTAGGGTTTAGCCGGCGTTGGGGTTGCCTGATAGACTTGTAGTTTTCCTCCATATAGATGTGGTGCGTGCAATAGGAGGGGTCAATTCCTTTTATATCAGCAATAGTCCACCCGATCGCGTTCTGTGTTTCTTCAATACCTCGAGTAGCCTTGTTTCCTCCCCGGAATTCAGAGAAGAGGAAATAATGACAGGCAAATGGTCATCTTCAGCTAAGAAGGCATACTTGAGTTTAGAAGGTAGCTCTTTAAGCTCGAGCTCTGGTGGTTGTTCTATTGATGGAATTGATTTTTGAGGTTTTCTGTCGAGTTCTTCGATTGGTGGCCGGTAGGTTGATAACCAGTTTTTCCTTTTTCTACATGCGCCAGCATGGCGTTAACTTCTGGATCCTCCACCTTTTCTTCTAGAGAAGTAAATAATACTCGCTCTAGCGGTTCAGTTTCAGCTTCCAAGATGGAAGATGGGGAATACATGTCCTCATCTGTAGCAAAATCGCTTTCCTCCTCCTCATCATCTGTGAATCCCACTGCCTTAGCATGAGGAGAAAAGTTTGAGCTTTTCTTCATCATTTTCTGCATGTCGAATTCGATCGTTTCGTCCTTGTACCGCAGAGTGATTTTCCCGTCGTGGACGTCAATGATGGCTTTGGCAGTACTTAGAAACGGTCGACCTAGAATCAGGGGAACCTCAACATCGTCATCCATTTCTAGAATGACGAAGTCAGCTGGAAAGATAAAGCGAGACACTCCAACTACCAGATCTCGGACTATGCCCATGGGCTTGATCTCTGATCTGTCTGCTAGTTGGAGTTTGAAAGGAACCGGTTGCATTTCTCCTCCTTTTACTTTCAAGAAGGTGGCGTAGGCATGATATTAATGCTGGCTCCTAGGTCGCATAGACCACTTCCACAGTCTACCCCACCTATAAAACACGGGATCACGGGATTTCCCGGATCTGTTTGTTTTGGAGGGAGTGCTCGAAGAAGGGCCGCAGAGCATTCCTCCGTGAGGTGCACTGTTTCTTTTCCAGGTTTCTTCTTCTTCTTTGTCAAGAGATCCTTTAGAAATTTGGCGTAATTAGGCATCTCTTGCAAAGCATCAAGTATAGGTATGTCGAGAGTCAGTTTCTTGAAAATGCTCAAGAATTTGGAGAACTGCTCATCTAGGTGTTTCTTTTTCATTCTGTTCGGAAATGGAAGTTCACTGTTTTTATGAGTGGAAGTTGGGATGTCGATGGTAACTCGAGATGGAGGTGGAGTTGCAGGAGTAGGAACTTGGATTTCTGAGGGAGGTGAAGCTGGTTTGGTAGTTTCTTCATCATTGATATAGGCCTCTTCATGATTTTCTTTTTCTTTTCCTTTTCTGGTGGCAAGTTCCCTTCCACTCCTTAAGGAGACTGCACACAAGTTTGTTGATTGGAATGTGCTGTCGTCTATAAGGATTGAATTTGCTTGTTCTTTTGGATTGGGGTTAGTCTGTGAAGGGAATTGACCAGGTGGCCTTTGTTGAGTGAGTAACTGTTGAATCTGAGATTGCAAGGCTTTTTGGTCTTTGCGCAGAGCTGCGACCTCTTCTTGCGTATCTCGGGATTTACCCATCATCGCCTTAAACATCTCTTGCATTTGAGACATATCAGACTCAGGATTCGAAGGAGGTTGAGTCGGTCGACTCGATGAAGCTTCATTGCCATAAGGCTGTTGTTGATATTGCCTTTGGCCTCCTTGGAAATTGGACTGAGGTCTGTAATTTTGAGATGGTTGAAGGGTATGTGGGTTTTGGATATTTTCTGTGTTTGAGTAGCGAAGGTTGGATTGCATGTTACGTTGCCAAGGTTGTCTGTACCCTTGATTGTTGGTGATGTAGTTTGCCTCCTCTGCTGCTTTTAATTCTTGTAGCTGGGGGCATTGTTCATAGTCATGAGGCCCACCACATTGTGTACAAGAAATAACAGGAGATGATTGGGATAGAGGAGCATAGCCTGGAGGGGTAGTAGATGATCGGGAAATCATCGACTTAGCTTGCTGGGGGTAGGAATTCATAGCCATCTGCTCAACCACTTTTTGCAGAGTACTGACTTTTGTTGCCTGCTGAGCATTGCTCTCCATGAGTTGCTCATGGCTTTTCATCAATTGGTCGAACTTGTTATCACTTTCCCCAACATGATATAATCCTGGAGTACCGCTCCTTGATCCACCGGAGGCCCAGTCTCTGATTTCTTCACAGAGAGACTCCATGCTATTCAGGAATTGTGCTCCTGGCTTTTTCAGAATATCGGCCCCTAAGGAGGATAATACCATTGTTCTGCATGGACCGATCAAGCCTTTGTAGAACAATTGTGATACTTGTTCTTTCGTCAGACCATGGTGAGGACAAGTAAGTAGTAGTCCTTTGAAACGATCCCAAGTTTCACAAATATTTTCCGACCCAGGTTGCTTGAAATTATAGATTTCAGCAATCATCTCCAATGTTCGGCTCGGGGGTAGGAATTTGTCGTAGAACTTGGTGGCCATGTCGTCCCAGGTACCGATGGTACTTGGTGTCAGGCTATGATACCACTTGCTCGCACTTCCCGTCAGGCTGTGAGGGAATAATGACAATCTTGCGTACTGAAGTACTGCGTCGGTCGCAGTAAGACTATTGGCATGTTGCAAGAATTTTGTAACATGTAACAGGGCTTCGTCTGGACTGGTGCCATCAAACATGCCCAACTCTTTCACACATCTGATTGATGATATGGCTTCAGCTTCTGCCACTCATCGTATTCGGATGGGCTAAGGTGAGGAAGGATGATAGCAGGCTGTTGTCCTTGGTTAGACGGCCTGTTGATATTTCGAACCGTTGCGGTGTATGCCATGTAGCTTCCGGGTCAGATCTATCACTGTGGTGGTATTTTGTTGAGTTCGTCTCTGCCTTAGGGTACGCAGAAAGGTTCTCTCGATCTCTGGATTATAACCAACCGTGTGATTATTAATATTTTCTGGGAGACTGTTTGACCTGGTAAAAGGCATTCACCACTCAAAACAGAGAAAAGAACTGGTTATGTTTAGAAAAATAAAATGTTAGGAATTAGTTGACAGAAATTTAAGTTAGTAGTTAGAGACAATGGAAAGAAATGACAGAAAATTGAAATGACAATGGAAAGAAATGACAATGGAACGAAATGACAGGAAATTTGAAGTTAGTAGTTAGACAATGGAAATTGAAGGACAATGGAAATTAAATGTTAAGGACAATGGAAATTAAATGTTAAGGACAATGGAAATTAAATGACAATAATAAGAGTTAGTAATTAGATGTCAGAAGTCAGAAGTCCGAAGTCCAAAGTTAGATGTCCATAATTAGATTAACAACAAAAATATTAACAGATTATTATAATATAACAGGTGAATTAACCGGGGCTTAGGGACTAGAATAAATCAAGTCCCCGGCAACGGCGCCATTTTGCAGAATGTTTATCGTGAGTGGTTAAACTGGTGTAAAATTAAAAGAAAAGAAATTAAAACTCAAATTAAACGTCGGGCTGCAAACAAATCCCGGTCGTGGTAGTATAGAAAAGTGTAAGCGACCGGATTATCGAACCGTGGGACTTATAGTGAAATAAGTAGTACCTAAGCGTGTCACAAGAGGGGGGATTAATTGACTTTGACTTTTTCTGAAAAGTAAATAACAGATTAATTTAGTGAAGTGAAGATGAATTAAACGGAACTTCGGGTTCAGGTTAATATGATCTGATTAATTGTGTTATCTCTACCGGTTTAATAAAATAGTTTGGCAAGATTCCTGTAATTTTCTTAAGGTCCGATGAAAACTCATAAGAACTCGTTTACCTGTAATGCAAGGTCCGATGAAAACTCAAGCAAAAAGCGTGTAAACGGCAGAGGAGTGTGAGGAATTTTATTCTTGCAACATGTATTAACTTAAACGATGAAAATAAGTTCTTACAGTTTTACGGCTTAATTAACCCATCTGTTTCTAACCGATGAAATTAAAAACAGACTTAGTAAGGCTTTTTAATAAATCGATGAAATTTATTAAAAAGGGAGAGAAACAAAACTTTAATCGTAACAAACTGAATTTATTTTAACCGGTAGAAATATATTACACAGCTAACAAACCATAATTAAAACCCTCACCCGGAGTAAATCCTCCTTAGCCTGACATATTAACTGGTAATAAGTCAGACAGAGGTTGGACGTAATAACAATATGAGATGCGTGGATGGTGAATGGAGAAAATGAAGGGGAAGAAGAGTGGGAGCATACGTAGGATTTTTGTAAGTGAAATAAGAGATTTTGAGTGTTGAGTTTGGGGGTAGAACATATGTCTTTGATTGAAGTAGCAGTGGCTTTTTATAGAGGAGAGGAAGAAGAAGAACGACTGTAGACAGAGGTGGAAGAGCATTGATTGCTTATTAATTGCAGGGGACAGAGCTGATGATGCGCGCGTAAAATAAGGTGTCGATGGGCGAAGTAGATGGATATGGCAGAAAAAGTCGACGGGCGAAGTCGACGCGAAGAAGAAAACTGGCGCGCGTTGAGTTTTTAGTTACATCCGCCTAAGCAACTGCCCCATACTAGGCGGTTCTTTATGTGTGTCTGCCTGAACAACCGCCTAAAACTAGGCGGTTCCCTTGTCCTCCGCCTTTCCTTCACGTCCGCCTCTACAACCGCCTGAAACTAGGCGGTTCCCCTTGGTTCTCCGCTTGTCGTCCGCCTCTGGTCCGCCTGAGAGTCCGCCTCTGTTTGGGCGGTTGGAGTCCGCCTGAAAATAGGCGGTTGCCTCATGCCTTGACCGCCCTGGTGTCCGCCTGTCTATAGGCGGTTGCAACCCTTGACCGTGACCTATTTTCCTTCAAACTTCGACCAGCTCTAGATTCTTCGTTTGGACTCCGTTTTCTAAGCCGTTTGCGTCTATGCGTTCGTCTCCTCGTCTACTTTACTCCAGGCTTGGTTTTTCTCATGTTGAACCAATAAATTTGTGAGATAAACAATAAAACATAAACTAGAGGAAAACTAACCGAAGTGGAGAAATGAGCAAGAAAAGTGCTAATATTATATATGAAATACACCTATAAAACATGCTCATTTGGACACTTATCACATCGCATCTGAAAATTTTGATTTTTTTGCCAAGATGTAGCTCTACCATCTTTTCAAATTGAGAAAATGCTTCACAGTAGGTGTCTTAATCCAGAAAACTATGTCAATCTTAAATTTGGAACACAGAAGTAGTAGAATCCTTCAGCTTGGATGTACTAATCTTTTGTGCTAGATATCATCAAACGTTCTTCCTTTGTGATAGCCTACAAAGCTTCAAATACCGGATGTGTAGATTATACAACTTTCCATCCTTAGTGCCCTTTACCATAATCTTCCCTGTTGCACAATCCTTGACAATAAAGCAAAATCATAAACTCAGCAGAACGAACTTGTCTGTTGTTAGCTTGCTAACATAAATGAGGTTCCATTTCAAATCAGCCACTACCAAGACATCTTTCAAAGTTAAATCCTTACTGTTGCCTATGAAAAAATCATACCTGGTGTAGTTGCCATGTGGGCAGTAGCTCCAGAATCCACATTGTATGATTCTTCAGCATGATTATATGTGACATCAGTCAGGGGTTACTAATATTTCAATCAATAGACTGAACTAATTATCCATTCTTTGTGTTAATTGTTAGGATAATTGGTTATCCAGCTATTAACATTAGTTATGTCTGGACCGGTTTAGTCTTAATTAGAGTGAGCCGGTTGTTGTAGACTGGTGGTCTTGTATCTTGTCTGTTTAGGTTTATAAGTACGCAATAGTAGTCTTAGTTTAGAGTATCGAGTGAGAGTGCACAGAGACTAGCCGCATCGGATGAGTTTCCTTCTTTATGTAGTTCTTCCACATTCTTCTTCTTGTAATCCTTCCACGTTGTGTATGAATCAATGAATCCTTGCTTTAATTGAAAATTTCTCATGGTATCAGAGCAAGAAGGTCACGGGGCCTAGCTCTTAGATTTTGAAGAATATTCATCGTCACCTCGATTCACTTTTCTGATTCTTTAAATTCCTTCAACCCGCTTTGCTTCAACTCGATTCTTGAGTCCCGCATGTGAGATAGCCGATATCGACGGTAAGAAAAAGAACCCTAATACGGAGAAGGACGATGCAGAAGCCAGCAACAGCACCATTAAGGTTGGGGATGCACTGTACCTCGTGAGTTCTGAAAGCCCTGGCAGGCGTTAGCTTTCAAGTACGATGGAGGCCCCGGCTTTTCTCGATGGAAACACCAGGTCGAGATTGCCCTCGGGTCGAAGAACAAACTCGGTTTCGTACATGGCACTCTCAAGAAGCCCACCGACTGCGAAGTGAGAGCTGAGGCGTGGACACGCTGCGATAACATGGTGCGTCGTGGATCCTGATGAGCTTGGAAAATTCGCCCGCTGATTCCGTGCTATTTCGTTCCTCGGCAGCAAAAATTTAGGAGGACTTGTGCGCGCGATACGGTCAAGTGGATGCGACTCAAATGTACAATCTTGAACGCCGCTTGGTAAGCACTCTTCAAGGCAACGATACAATAGGAGAATACTTTGCCAAACTCAGAGGTATCTGGGATGAAATCGACACCGCTGCTTCTCTCCCAGTATGCTCTTGCGCGACGGACAAGGCGTTCAACGACTACATCAAGAACCAGCGATTAATCAAGTTCTTGATGGGTCTGAATGATAGACCCGGTGATGCCAAAGAAAATTTCTGATGATTTCTCCACTCCCGAGTATCGAACAAGCTTTCTCGCTCTTGATACAGCAAGAGCGACAAAAAACCCTAACTTCGGCACCAACAACTGAGACAGAACCACCAGTGGCCTTCTCGGTGAGTCAAGGTAGAAGAAACTTCGGGCGCGGTCAACCAGCTGGAGGGAAGCGACCCAGTTTACAATGTTCATATTGCCACAACGTCAGTGATTCGAAGGAAGAGGAGCCAAAGATCCACTCGGAGGAACACTCACTCCAGAACAAGTTAATCAGTTACTTGTCTACATAAGCAAGTCTCAGATCAAGGACAAAGAGACCCAAGTTGCTGAATCCAACTATGGATTCATTGGTAAGGATCTGTCCCAATTTACAATTAACTGGACTTGCAATACTTATAATAGCTTTAATGCTTATGATGATTTTAGAGGTAAGAAAACTCAATGGATCATAGATAGTGGTGCTTCAGATCACATGTGCGGTGAGTTAGCACTATTTCATCAGGTTTCTTTCCTGGAAAACCCCATGTTGTAGGAATGCCAGATGGACATCCTCAACCGGTTAAATTAATAGGAAATATTAGAGTAAATAACCTGATAGAACTTAAAGATGTCCTCTTTGTGCCTAGCTTTAAATTTGGGCTTATCTCTGTGAGTAAACTAACTAGACAAATGAATGCTAGGCTGTATTTTAATCCTAGTTCCTGCATTTATTAGGGCTGTGATCACAAGGAGGAAGTAGAGATTGGGCAAATACAGAGGGGACTTTATGTCCTTGATAAGGAGTGTGATAAGGGAGAGTAGAGATGTCTTAGTACAGAAATAAGTAAGGGAAGTTTTTACTCACCTAAACACAATTGTAATAGTTCTTTAGGCATATAGCATTGTAGGTTAGGATATTTACCTAAGGAAAGGATTTCCAAGCTAGGTCTGGTCAGAGAAAAACAATTAGTTGAATCTTTCCTTTGTGAACCGTGTAATAGAGCAAAAAGTCACAGATTAGCTTTTCCTTCTAGCTCAATAAAGACTAAGGAAGTTTTTGACATGATTCATGTAGATCTCTGGGGCCCTTATAATCAGAAAACTCATGATGGCTTTTCTCATTTTTTAACTATAGTTGAGGACAAGAGTCGTGTTACTTTGACACAATTGTGTAAATAAATCTGAAGCTTTGAGCCTTATCATTAGTTTTATAAGCATGATAGAAAGACAATTTAATAAAAGGGTCAAATGTGTTAAATCTGATAATGCACTAGAATTGGGAAGCTCTAATGCTGGAGTAGAGTTCTTTAGGCTTAAAGGAATAAAACATCAAACCACATGCTCATAACACCATAGCAAAATGGTGTAGCTGAGAGAAAACATAGACACATTCTTGAAACAGCTAGAGCTCTCATGTTCCATTCTTCTCTTCCTAAGGAATTTTGGGGGAGAGTATCTTGACTGCCACTTACCTAATTAATAGGATGCCTTTAACTAGTATTGACAATAGAACTCCCTTTGAAATCATACATGGTGAAAAACCTGATTATTCTTCACTTAAGGTCTTTGGTTGTCTCTGTTTTGCCCACAATAATAAACCCCAAAAGGATAAGTTTCCATTTAAATCAATAAAATGTGTCTTTTAGGCTACAACAAAATAAGAAAGGGTTTAAATTATATGACATTGATCACAACAGAATTATATACAGTAGAATGTAGTCTTTCATGAGGAAGTGTTCCCATTCAGACAAAAACAAGATAATTCAATGTCATATATTCCTGTTCGTTGCCCAAGAGATTTCATGTCTTTTGAAGATGATTTTTTGCTTGAGACTGACCATGTTAAGAGTAATGTAAGACAAGAAAGGCCAAATGCACAAGATGAAACAAATACAGGAAAGATCTGAAGAAGAAAGCAACGACCTTCAAGACAGTAGAAGTGACACCTTGGAAGATGTAGATATCACACCAGAGGAAGCTGCAGAAGAAACAACAGAAGCAAGACCAAGTGAAGGAGGACAAGAGTTGAGAAGGTCTGAGAGACCCAGAAGCACACCCAAACATTTAGAAGATTACATTGTGGGCTCATCAACCTCAAGAAAAGATAAGTTTCTGCTCAACTACACCTCTGATTGTTTTTCTCAGATATTGCAAGATAGAATTGTGCATGCTAATTCTATTGATGTGTGTTTATCTGAATCTGAACTGTTAGTTTGCATGAAAATGGTAGCATAATTGAAAGTAGAAATCTGCCACAGACTGTTGGCATAATTCTCACTAATAAGCACAGTTTCTCTTGTGTACACACTGAGTTAGATGCAATGGCAGAACCTGTTAGTTTTGAAGAAGCTGTTAGGGACCATAAGTGGAAAAAGGCCATGGCTGATGAGTTTCTTGCTCTTGAAAGGAATAACACCTGGACACTAGTCAGTTTACCAGAGGGGGTGAGGCCAGTTAAGTGTAAATGGGTGTACAAAATTAAGTGTAAGGCAGATGGTAGTGTAGAAAGATTTAAGGCTAGACTTGTAGCTAAGGGATACACACAGAGGTATGGGATAGATTACCTAGAAACATTATCTCCTATGGTAAAATTCACCACCATCAAGGCCTTAATCATTGTAGCCACCAAGAGAAATTGGCTGATACGTCAATTGGACATTAATAATGCCTTCCTCCATGGGGAATTAGAGGAGGAAGTATGCATGGAAGTGCCCCAAGGGCACAAGGAGGAAGGATTAGGAAAGGTTTGTAAATTAAATAAGTCACTTTATGGTCTCAAGCAGGCTTCGAGCAGTGGCATCACAAACTCAGTGTGTTCCTTAAGTCTTTTGGTTTTATACAGTCCTTAAATGATTATTCATTGTTTGTTAAGGTTAAAAATGATCTTGCTTGCTATCTGGTTGTCTATGTAGACGACATATTAATTACTGGGAATGATCAAAACCTCATAAATTATTAACAAGGTCTGAACAAAGAGTTCAAAATAAAGGACTTGGGAAAACTTAACTATTTCCTGGGCATGCAATTTTTACACACTACAGAGGGGGTAGTGTTGACACAGAGGAAGTATTGTGTTGATTTACTGAAGGAATTTGATTGCCCAAAGGGAAAGGCAGCTGTGAGCCCTTTGGACTCTAGTTTGAAACTTAGGAAGGATGATGGTAAGCCTCTGGTTGATCCCCTTCTGTACAGAAGGTTGATAGGTAAAATTAGTTATCTTGGGCATAGCAGACCTGATTTAAGTTTTAGTATTCAAGTTTTGAGCCAATTTTTGAGTAATCCCACTGATGTTCATTATAAGGCAGCTTTGCATGTCCTGAGTTACATTAAGGGAACAATAAATTATGGTCTGTTCTTTAATGCTAGGGATGATTTCAAACTCATTGCTTTTTGTGATTCTGATTGGGCAGGGTGTCCCAATACTAGACGATCCATCAGTGGATACTTTATCCACCTTGGAGGCAGTCCCTTGTCATGGAAATCCAAGAAACAGACGACCGTGGCTCTGTCCTCAACAAAGGCGGAATACAGAGCTATGAGAAATGTCACATCAGAGCTTAGCTGGGTGACTAGAGTATTAGCAGAACTTGGAGTCCAACAAATTTTGCCAGTCCCTGTGAAATCAGATAGCCAAGCAGCCATCTATATTGCAAGGAACCTTGTCCTGCATGAAAGAACCAAGCACATTGAGCTTGATGTTCATTTCGTCAGGCAGAAGTTACAAGAGGGCGTGATGATCATTGAGTTTGTTACCTCCAAGAATCAAGTAGCAGACGTCTTAACCAAGTTGTTGCTAGGAAGGGCTTACCCTTTGCAAATGAAGAAGATGGGGTTAAAGTTAGAAGAGGGTTAGCATGGTTGTTCTTGTTGTTATGTGGGCTGTAGTTTGTCAAAAACCATGAGGCTGTTTACCTCCTGGTTTTCGAGAGGTGGTGTTAGGATAATTGGTTATCCTACTATTAACATTAGTTTTGTCTGGACCGGTTTAGTCTTAATTAGAGTGGGCCGGTTGTTGTAGACTGGTGGTCTTGTATCTTATCTGTTTAGGTTTATAAGTTCGCTACAGTAGTCTTAGTTTAGAGTATCGAGTGAGAGTGCACAAAGACTAGCCGCATCGGCTGAGTTTCCTTCTTCCTATAGTTCTTCCACATTCTTCTTCTTGTAATCCTTCCACGTTGTGTATGAATCAATGAATCCTTGCTTTAATTGAAAACTTCTCATTAATTGCAGCCAATGCATGCACTATTTATCTGCATGTTCTTCACACCACCACTTCCAAGTTCCAATTTTTTATTTTTATAAACTAGTTGTGCTTTCTTTCCTAGTTTTCTCTAAATATGGGTTGAAACTTGGACTCGTGATGGTACTCAGTGAAACTGTGTTGTTGTATGCAGTTTTGTATACTCATCATGTCGTATTTTTTTGCTTGCATGTGCAGCTGCCTCCTCCCGTGGATGATGAAAATCCCAATGCTAGTCTCAAATTGGCAGTGACATGGGATTGTTGATGTTTATTGTTGTTTCTGGCACGGAGACACCATCTAGTCTCAAATCGGCTGTCCTAATATGTTTGAATTACGCAGGCCATCTAGTGACTCATCATGTCGTATTTTTGTTGTTTCCATATAAGAATCAGATCCAACTCTGTTTTGTGTATCTGTTGCTTTTCCTACTCCATATCATTATGTGTCTGAAAAATCAGTGTTTGATGATGCTGCTAGTGATAAAATGCTTTGCATTTGAGACTAAGATGTGTTATGATAATGACAGTCGCATTGCTCGGTGAAAAATTTGTAGTGTGGACTATTTGTGATTTGTGAAGTATTAGTTTGGAATTATGTTGGGTAATATATATGTGATTGGAGTTTAAGCTTTAAAACTCCGCAGTCCGTTACATTTCTATAAGTTGTTTTCCCACTGTTCGATTTTCCAGTTTTTTTTCGGTTTTTTGGTTTTTGTCCGGTTTTCGGTTTTTTGGTTTATTTTCGGTTTTTTGTCTGGTTTTCGGTTTTTCCGGTGACCGAAAACCGAAAAAAATAATAATCGGTTTTCGGTTCGGTCAGGTATAGGTTCATAGGAATTCGGTTAATTTGGTTTTGGTTATTTCGGTTTTTTATTAAGAAAATCGGTTAATTCGGCTATAACCGAATTAACCGAAAACCGATCGGTTTTTGTAATTCAGTTTTTGGTTAACCGAACCGAACTGAATGCTCAGCCCTAGTCAAATCTGAAGTTTTTAAGTTCATACGTGACACTAGGACCCAATTAACATGTGACATGTAATCGCATTTTATTGGGTCCCACATGTCACATTTGAGCTTAAAAAACTTTAATTTGTCATTGAACCAAAATATAACACTTCAGCATCGTTTATGTAAAATGTCATCAATTTTGGACAACGTTTAAGCATCATTTAAAATTGAACGAAAATTAGAAAAGTTGTTGGATGTAAACGGGGGAAACCATATGGGTGGGGAAAGTAATTTTGAATCGTCATGGGTGAAATGTATAATTTTAACATCATGGGTGGGACATGTAATTTCATTTAAAACAAATTCTAATCCTACCGTTCCAAAAAATTGTCAATTATTTCTACTTTTATTATTCTCCTGTTCTACGATTTTTACAAACATTTAAGTACTTAAATATAAAAAATTATAATTAAATTTATATATATATCTAAATTTTAAATAAACCTCATTAAATATCATTCAAAATTTTTTACTTCACAAAATATCACAGTTTTTTAAAAGTTTTTAATACCACAAAAAAAAATTAATTCAATAAATACAACTAATTACTAAATCTAAATATTTTTAAGACCCAAATACTCATTCTTGGTAATAGAATAGTTAACATTTTATCACAAAAGTATTTTAATTCACAAGATACCACAAATTAATAAAATATATAAAAAATAGTAAAATAATAATAATAAAAATAAATTTATTTATATATTAGCTAAAATAGTATAAAATAAAAATTAACTGCATATATAATCATAAATTCTATAAAAATATAAAATGTTATTATGTATTTAAAAGTGAAAAAAATTGACTAGAAAAATGTAAAAAACTAAAACAATGCAAATTCGATTTTATATAATGTTTTTACTCTAAATGTTTTTAATAATATAATAATAATTTAAATTAAATGAGGTAATATTACAAAAAAATTGAAGTATCATTCCCTTACTATTGTTGTCTATGTTTAATTAAATTTATGGCTTATCTAATTAAAATTGTGAAAATACCATATATTATTATTTATATATGGTATTTTTTTACAATTTGACCCATATAAAAAGAATTTTTATGAGTTTATTTATGTATTATATAGTTTTTTGTTATATATTTTGAATTAAAATATAAAGTGATATTATAAAAAATTAGATTATCATACTCTTAACTATTTTTTATTTGATATCAAATGTTTTAGCTTTTATATACTATATAATAATTTTTAAATATTTACAGATTTTTAAATTATTTATATGCTATTTTTATTTTTATATAATTTTGATTAACATATTAATTAAATTAAACTTCTATATTATTTTTCCTTACTTCAAATATTTTATTAATTTGTGGTATCCAGTGAATTAAAAATATTTATGTGGTATAATGTGAACTATGTTTCGGTGGGGACTTTGTCGACGTATCTTCTCATTCAAACTAGTTTGGTTTTGAGATGATATACACTGGTGGTTGGGGATGGTAGTGTGGTTTGATAAATCTATGGTGCTAAGGGTTTCATTAATACAAAAAACGTTTATTTCGACGCCCCTATTTCTGTGGTTGTAGTGACAACCACCGATAGATGTCTTTTTCCAGACAATAGAAATCTCAGTGCCCTATTTCGGTGGTTGTCTCTACAACCACCGAAATAGGGGCGTTTCCCGGGATATTTTTCTGAAATTTTTTGAAATGCCGTTTAAATTTCAGTCTATTTCATTACATATTTGCTCGCCGGCTCATATATTCGTCTTCTCTTTTTTCTTACTATAAATTTCGCATCCCTAACTGGCAAATACATGCTCACTCGGCGCTCTCTTCGCCACTCTTCTCTCACAGTGATTTCGCAACCCAAACCGACGAATAAACATGCTCGGCGCTCCTCTCTTCATCCCCTTCTCTCTTGGTAAATTCGCAACCCTAACTGGTAAACAAACATGCTCTGCGCACCTCTCTTCATCCTCTTATCTCCGGTAATTTTGCAGGCGAACATACATACTATGCGCACCTCTCTTCATCCCCTTCTTTCACGATAATATACTCGAACTGAAGCAGTTCATTGTGAACCGGTAATATACTCGAACTTATCTAATTCTCTCTGGCGTACAAGGAACATTCTGCTCCTATCTTCAATCTCTTCACTCACGGTAATTTTTCAAGGCGAACAAGGAGCATACACTATCTACGCCTCTATTCATTCTCGTTTCTGCGCCTCTTTTCATTCTCGTGTTTGGCCTCTGTGTCGAAAATCACTGGAACTGCTGCCGAGGTTGAAGACGACGAAAATATTTTTTTTTAAAAAAGACCTATTTCGGCGGTAACAACCGCCGAAATAGTGTGTTTTTTTTATTCTAACACGGGCCTATTTCAGTGTTTGTTAGCTAAAAAACTGCCGAAATAGGTTCTCAGATCTATTTCGGTGGTCTCCATTTCGGCAGTTGAACAACCGCCGAAATAGACCCAAAACAACCGCCGAAATAGACTTTTTTTGTACTAGTGTTTGTTGAATCTACAACTGCTTATCAACTTTCTTCATGAAATATGTTGTAAATAGCACCTAGCTATTTTTGCCTATTTCTCTATAGTCTCCAAGTTGGAATGTGGGGGCAATTAATCATTCTTTGCAACTATATTTTGTACGCTTTGCTATCTTGGTATTAATGAAATAGTAATGTTGTCTTAAAAAAACAGTTATTGTAAGCCTATTTTATAGTAGTGTAACTACAGAATGACGACCCAGGTGTTGGAGTGGATATGGAATTCTCATATATCGACTTGTTTAGGCGTGTTTTCTGTTTGTAGGGTGTAAGTTCCCAAAGTGTAGTCTAGAACTGAGACAAACGTAAAGCTTAAATGAAAGTGTAGATGGAGAGAGTATTTCGACAAAAGTAAATCAATATTTCTATTAATTTACTTTCCAATTACCCAATCACATATACCACTGTATTCAGATTTCTCTCACGTTAAGAACACACTCTCAACAATAAACACTAAATATAAATCTCGTTCTATAGAACCCTAGTTGTGTTTCTCTTCTTTCAATAGAGAATCACTCACACTCACCATATTGGAATTCTTGATTACTGTGCACAAACTCAATCTTCCAATAAGTTGCACTTTCACTCAGTTTGCCCCCCTATCGATATTTGAAACTCTACATTATATTAGACCAAATACTGTATCTTCATCTCCTTAAATATCTCCAAAATTATTATCAAATTATCAGAGAATTAATCTCTAAATCGTAAATAATATTTTCATTGAAGAACATAATCGACTTAGATGATTAGATCATATCTTTCCTGTTAAAGATATAGTCAACTTCATTAATGCTTGAAAATTATGATTAATGTTGTGATCTTTTAATCGTTTGAGAAGATAAATGTAGTAGAGCTCTTTGTCGCTTTCCTCGGAGCTGGCAACAGATAGAGATCCGTTCAAGACTAAAATGCTCAGTATAAAACTGAGTTTGCTGATCAAAATATTGCATCAACATAGGGCTATTGCTAGTTATTTAGATACAAGAAATCCAAACGCTAAGCTCTCGTGGCTTGGTCGGTAGAGGAGTGGTATCATGAAACCAAAGGTCCTGGGTTCGAAACTTACCCACTACCGTAACTATAAAAAAAAGATATAGGAAATCCAAACAAAGTGGAGTTGGGCCCCTGATGATCCCATTCTTGAAGAATCCATTCCAATTAACAAACGATGAGCTTCCCCCCAATTTTTTATAAAATTAATAGGATAATACATGTAATATAATATATTTTATAATGGGCCCCTCTAATATTTTAACATGGCCCCCAAATTCCAAAAGCTGGCTCCGCCCCTGGATGTAGATGTTTCTACTTAGTTGAGATCTTGCATATGATTTACACAATTTCTTAAGATATTTTGATTGTCTTCACTTGTTGAATTCACTAGAGCTAAACATGTGAATTTGAGGATTTTTCGATAGCGAATATATATGTTCACCTAGATAGATATGTCCATTCACATTCCTACGATGATACATATTTATCTAATGCAAGTTGTAAAATTACATCGAGCTTGGTTCGCTACTTAAAGAAAAAAAAAACAATGTCCTTGAAGTTGCACATGATTGTCTTTCACCGTCTTCAATATCACTCTAGCATGGTTCTTGATCATTTATCTTCTTTCACTATTTGTCCAAATGTCGTCGTTGATATCATTTTGTTTATTACTAGTTTTATATAATATAGTTTATTTTGTTATAAATTAAGTTTAATTTATTAAAATTGTCTACAAATATCTATGATAGTTATAATTTTTAATTAACACGAGTCCATTTAAATTTGTTTAGTGCTATAAAAAGAAATAATAAACTACACTTAAAACATTAATTGATGTTATTAATTGTCTTATATTTGTATACATTATTATTTTTATAACCATAATTTGAACTGAAACTTGCTTCTAAAATATTAATTGTGTATCAAATTTTAGTTTAAAGAGTTCTTGTAATTGTCACAATGTACTACCTTTGTTCTTAATAAATGATGTTTTGAAAGTTGCCATTTTTTCAAAATATAAGATGTTCACGGCTTTTTTACCACTCAATTTTCATATACCCTTTTTACTTTTCTCTCTCATTCTCAACTTCTCTATTCCTTATGAAAAATAAGGATAAATTAGTCCAAAAATTGTCTCCTTAAATTCCGTGTTTTGTACTATAAAATCATCTATGAAAAATAGGATAGTGTAATATTTTAGTGAGTCATATCTATATTTAAAATATAAATCGTTAAACATATTGTAAGTATTTTTATTTTAAACTTTTATTATTTATTTTCAGAATATATTTAGTATTAATGTCAATATATATAGTTTAAAAAAATTGGCCCCCTAAGTTTGAAATCCCGGCTCCGCCCTTGATCCACCAATGTTCTCGAATTCATCTTTTATCTTTACCAAACATTTTGTGAATCTGTAACTGGTGTTATTATCGTATTTATATCCTAACTACATCTCTTGTCCTTTTCCACCCTTTTTATTTTTTAAATTTCAATTACAACCATTCATCCTTGAGTTTGTGCAAGAATACATCCGAGATTTCAGTAGATTGAGGGACATCATCTTGTATTGAGCTACCATCAACCAACATTGTTGTTCATGTGTGAATAGGATTATTAAAACATTATCATTGAAGTAATGGAGTTCACGTGAAGGGCTTGGTAGACAACTATAGTGGCGGGAGAGGGATGGGCGACCGAAGAGGAAGGGGGCAGTGGTGGTAGGAATGTGTGGAGTGGAAGCGAGCACAGTAAGCTAGAATGGAGCAGAAGATTGCTCGGAGGGAGCAGGAGAGCCGGGTTCGGCCATGGCGATTGGTTAGAGAAGCGAGGGAGAAGATGATAAAGAGTGGGAGGAAAATAAGGCTGGGGAGAGTGGGATATTAGGCTTTTACCATGTGAATAGGATTAGTAAAACAACCGTGATTATTATCATTATAGTAGGAAATATATATAGTCACATGTACAAGAGTTAAGACCTATAATTAAGGGGTACATACAAGACATGAGGCTACAATTAAGGAATACATATTGGTAAAATAAATACATTTTGGTAAATTTCATGAAATGCCACTATGTTTTTGCCTAATTCATGAAATGCCACTAAAAAAAAAAAGTCGCGAAATGCCACTATATTTTCCGAAAATTTCATGAAATGCCCCTCCGGACTGACGGACGTTAACTTTCCGTCCAATGTCAATTTTTTGTAAAATGATCCTTTTTCCCCTAAACGTACTATTCCACCGTTGCTTTTCTGATTCTGCAAATCTCTCCCGCATCTCTCACTTCTCCCCTCTTCCCATACTCCCCTCTTCCCCGATTCTTCATCTTCCATAGCAGAAGCCCTAGATTCATACTGCTACTGGTTCAAAGGCTCGATTTTTTGAAAATGTGAAGCGTGAAGTGAAGCGTAAAGAGGTATGTGGTTCCTATTTTGTACTCCATTGTTGTCGTCATTTGTCACTGTAGTACATCCGCCATTGTTGAGTTTTCTTTGCGAAATTTCCTTTCTTTCGTCTTTGATCTCACAATCACGCCATTGTTGTGCTGGTTAGGGTTTTTTCCAGTGAAATTTCTTCTCTTTCCATTTATGAAGTGGCATTTTGTTTTACTAAACAAAAAATCGCTGCATGTGTAAACAGAGTTCGTTTCTGTTTTTTTTTGTGCAACTCTGCTCAATTAGGCTGGCTAGTTTGGTAGTTGGTGAAGAAACATTTTGGGGGTTTCTTATGAAATGGCATTTTGTTTTCTAAACAATGAAACTGGTGCAGAGTTCATTTCAGTTTTTGGTGCGATTATGCTGGCTAGTTTGCTAGTTGGTGAAGAAACATTTTGTGTGTTTCTTATGATGTCCTTCTGTATCACTCTTATCTGATCAAGATTTGTGGGTTTCTTATTATGTTCTTATGTATCACTCTCATCTGATCATGTTTTGTTGGTTTTTCAGATGGTGAAACGGCATGGGGGTTTGTGGGTGGAATTGAAGTACAGGGAAGAAACATTTAGTTATAGGATACGGGATGAGGAGTCCCCCTTCCTTGACATGGTAACGTTCATTAGGGCGGTCATACACGAAGCTGAAAAGCAACTAGTATGCAGTCCCCCCAAATACCCGTGTTCAAATATTTTAGTGCTCGATCTCAGAAAACATATGACATCAATGATGATGAAATCCTTCAAGCAATATTGTATGAGACCAGGAATGAGGCAGAAATTTCTGTGCTGATTGAGGAGAGTACTAAACCCAGTGAGGCTGTGAAAATGGCTCTAGGTCTGGAAAGCGAGGATGAGGATTATCATGAATCTGATTATTATGAGGATTCAGGTGGAAGTAGAAACTATCATGGTCGTGTGGAGGTTGAGGAACCCGGTGAAGCCCCCACTGTTGACTTAGACGATGATGACGATGATGAATATGATTCACATAGACCTCGGCGAGCAAAAAAAATATACCAAGTCTGATATCATCTCAATTGAGCCAATAGTAGACGACTCCACTGTTCCTCCTACGACAAACTATAAATGGGATTCTTCATCATCTGATGGCAGTAGAATGTCTCTGTCACCACCGACAGTCTCAATTCATCCAGACAATCAGCACAATGATCCCATGGAAGTAGATCAGAATATGGATGCCAATGATTCTGGGTGGGACGAACATAAAGACTTTGTGCATGGAAAGATTTGGTTTGGAAGTGAAGAAAGGTGTATGCTATAAAGTCAGAGAAGAGCAGAAGCGCATACTTGAAGGTGGCCATGAGCAGTCCTATGCGCTGATTCCAAAATACCTTGATGTCATACGTCAAACAAACCCTGGATCTTATACAAACTCCCCACTGCCCAGAGAACCACCGTATGTTTTCATAAAATGCTTCATTGCATTTGGCGGCTTGGTTTAGGATTCATGTCTGGATGCCGACCGTTGATAGGGATAGATGGGTGTCATTTAAAAGGGTATTATGGTGGTGTGTTGTTATCGGCAGTGGCGTTGGACGTCAATCAAGAAATATTTCCATTTGCTTACGCGGTTGTTCGTGAGGAGAGGACACTAACATGAGAATATTTTTTCCAATGTCTGAAGCTGGTGATCGGGGAGGGAGAGCCACTACCATGGACTTTCATCTCAAACAGACAGAAGGTATGATCTCACATTTGATCTCATATTCTGTTAATACTAAGTGCATGAGCATTTCATGTACAACGTAAAGTTGTAGTGGCATTTCATGTACTTTGGTAAAAGTTGCAATGGCATTTCAGGTACTTCGTAAAAGTAGCAGTGGCATTCCATGCACTTTCGTAAAAGTTGCAATGGCATTTCATGTACTTTCGTTAAAGTTGTAGTGACATTTCGTGCACTTTACTAATAACATTTCATTTACTCTTTTTCAACAGGGGATAGATCAAGCAATGGCTACATGTTTCCTAATAGCCCTAGGAGATTCTGTTGCAGGCATTTGTATCAGAATTTCTGGAAGAGTTTTCCCGGCGCAAAAAGATGTAAGTTATTGGTTTTCATAATACTTTATTACCATAAAGTGATGGTTTAACCATTTCATAATATTGAATTCTTATGTAATTGAAGGCAAGCGTCCTGGTCTGCTACAAACACTTTTTCGAAATTCACTTTCCTAAAAGCAATGGACAGGATAAAGGAAATGGATAGTGGGGCGTATACTATCTTAATGACATACCTTTAGAGAGCTGGGCAAGACACAAATTTGATCCTGAGGTATGCACTCTTTTCCTCTTGCTTATCTGAAAAATTATTTCATTATGTATATCCCGAACTATTTTTCCTGATTGTTCCAAGATAAAGTGTGCTGAAAATACATCAAATTTTGTGGAAGGATTCAGTGCTACTCTAACTGTTCATAGAACCAAGCCGATTCATGTGCTGCTTGAAGGTACTACATACTTTCGTGGAATTAGCTTATTAATGTTTGCATAACTATCTATAGTATAATTTGATTGAAGTTTACAATGGGTTTAATGTAGGTATTAGAGCGCAAATAAGGCTGAGACATTGTGAAAGGAAGGAAGCTGCAGCCAGTTGGGATGCGGATGGCATTTGCCCGGAATTTTGAAGAGATTAACAGCAGTGGAGAGGCATCAAAGGACAAGAGCTTACGTTGCAAGACCTTCTGGTCAGTCAAAATTTGAAGTACTTGACGGGAGTGCAACTTTGATTGTCGACCTGGAAAAGATGGAGTGCATATGTGGAAGGTGGCAGCATACCGGCATTCCTTGCAGGCATGCATTGAAATACCCCAAACCTTGATATGTGGTTTAAATATCAAACTATGTTATATAAGGCTAAAAGTGCCTTAGAAACGTTAGTGTACAACTTAAACCATAGTAAAACACAATAAAGCACTAAGACACAGTTTGAGCAAAAACATGCTCTAAGCTATGAGTGAACTTGGTTAGGACCCAAAGAGCCTACCAAGACTTAATAACATTTAATTATGATTTAATAAGGCTAATTAAGTCCTTAGGAAACCTTGGTAGACAATGAAACCAAACAAAACACAAATAAATACCTTAAAGTCAATAAGAGCAAAAATGTGCTCTAAGCTTGGGATAAATTTGTATAAAACCTAATGGTCATACCTATACCTTATAAATATGTTAATGAACATATTAAATCAATTACCAAAGAAAACCAAGCTTGAAAACAAGTTAAAACACAAAAAGTGCTTTAAGGAGTCTTAAAGCACGTTTTTGAAAAATTGTCTTGTAAATGAGTTTTGAATGGCTAAATGTCCATCATTACTCTTTAATTAACATGTGTACTATATAGTATCACATTTGGAAGTCTATATCAATGGGAAATCAAAATTTCACTTCTATGTGCCTTGTTTTAGTGAATAGTGATTTTAATAAGCTAGTTTGTAACATATGTTGTTATAAGTTGTTTAATTGGTCAACAAAGGCCAAATATGTTATATAATGAAGGGGCCACGGTTTTGGGTGTGTGAGTCATCACACTTGGCTAGTAAATAAAGAAAAGAAGAAAGAATAAAAGAGAAAAGTTACTTTATAACATAAATATCTTAACAAAGTGTACTCTCTCACCTCATTCTCTTCTTTCCTTCCATTTCACACGGTTTCTTCATCTCCTCCCTTCTCCATTTTCGTTTTGCTACAGTAAGTAGCCATTCTCCATCTTTGAATGCTTGTAACTCATGGCTCCAAGCTCCGAATTCAATTCTGAGACTACCGTTGTCTTAGTTAGAGTAAGCTCTACATTCCTATCTTTTCAAATCTTCAAGAACTCCATTTTGGTGCCATGAAGAATCTCCATTGAAGGGGGAAAAGCTCATCTTCTTTCATATTGTCATTCTCCTTTGTTTCAAGGTAACAAAAACCAAAGAAAATCTAAGTTTCCTCTCATTTTTGTATGTCCGAAAATTCACTCACAATTGTGCTTTTTCTTGCTCTCTTCATAGCTTAATTCAAACTTCAAAGGACTAGGAGGAGTCCTATCTTGCTACTTAACCAAGCTCTCTTCCGAATTCCAAAGGTAATCATCAAATTTTGGTGTTTTAAGACACATATGTAAACCTAGGGTTTAACTATGAGTTGGAGTATTAAACTTAATGCTCATTACCCTTATATGTGTATTGATTAGAAGATTGACAAGTGATAAAAGCCCTTGCCGATTTTCTATCAAGGAACAAAGAAAAACAAGTGGGAATTCTTGAAAGAAAAGGTAAATGTGTTAACCTAATGTGGTTTAAATTCCTAGGAAAATGGAGCTTGATTTGCTTAATAAAATACCTAAAGAGCTAATGGTAAATGAGTTAGCAAAATGCTCTCAAGGAGTTTATTAAGGGCATATGTATTGTTGGGTGTATTCGCAGGTTGAAGGCATTTAAATGTGGAGATTCAGTGTTTAAGTTTAATGCAATTTAAGGGCCTAAGAGCCATGTTATTTAAGGGCCTAAGTGCCAAGCAATTTAAGTTTATGCACTATATTGTGATGTAGTGTAGTTTAAAGGTTTAGTTGTGTGTAAAGAACATCTCTTGTGAAGGTGAATGTGTTTGATGGTTAAAGGATGAAAAACCATGTGTTTGTGTATAAGATGTGTATTAAGAGATTGAATGTTCTTGATTGTCTAAAGGTGAAAAACAATGTGTTTTGATGTGAGTATATACAAGAGAAGCTATGGCGAAATTTAGTTGATAAACAAAAGAGTTTATGTGATGAAATGAGATTTTAAGACCTAGAAGGTACTAGGAACTTGTTAAGTGTTAAGATGGTGGAAGAAGGTCATGGTGTTCTTAGGTGTTAAGGTGCCATGGGCATTGTCTTGGAGGATTTATAACTCAAATGGGTGTTTTGAACACCAAGGAATTGTTATGTGAAGTGTTAAGTCTTGTTCAAGATTTGGTAAACAAAGGAAAAGAAATGCCTAATGAAGGTCTAAGTGAAAACTTGTGGAATTAGAAGCAATTGTGCAAAGGAGTGTGTATGAGAAATAAGCTTTTGGAGTGGTGGTAATGTTTGTGATACAACACTTTGGTTAGTTGAGGTAGTAGGCATAGATAGACCACTTAGAAATCTAAGAAAAATGTTATAAGTGCTAGGAATTGTTGTAAGGAATTGAGTAACCAGTTAGTGATGATTTAGGAAAGTTTAGTGCTTGTTTTAAGGTGTTTTAAACATGTAGGAAACATGTGGAAAGTTTATGGAATGATTAGGTAAGGTTTAAGGTTGGTTTAGGGGTGAAAAATGATGTTTTGACAAGTTAATAACATGGTCCGGGACCTAGCCCTTGTATAGGTACCCGGACCACCCCTTAAAAAGAGCCGAGAGTGAAGTTTAGAAGTGGTCCGGGTCCTTAGTCCAGGACCAAGACCCGGACCAAGGGTAAAATAAGGCCGAGAGTACATTCTACAAGTGGTCCGGGACCTTGGTCCGGACCAAGTCCCGGACCAGGTCAAAGTGTTGCAAAATCTGTTTTAAAGGCTTCTAATCATGGGGAATTGAATGGTAATGTTTTTAGGTGATGTTTAGGCCTTGTTTGGTGGCATATAAAGGCCTTAAAATGTGTAAACAAGTGTTGGGTTTGATGTGAGAGTTGTAAACTTAATATCACAAGAGTAAGTTAAGTGTACGGAATGACGGGGTAAACTATGGCGCTTTAAACGTTAAGCAAAATGTTACCCCAATATTAATAAAAGTAATTGTGATGTTACCAGTTGTACGGAATTTGTTCGAGGAACCTAAAGGACATGATATAGTGGACCGTGCGACAGTATGGTTTTCTTGCAACCTGTGTCCTACCGGATTACACCGGCTTGTATGCCAATGTGTTTTTCTGTATGTTTGCCACGTTGTAAGATAAAACATGTAATGAGTTTATAGTAATTCATTTATGTGGCGTGTTCAACTCCGATACCATCTAACCTCGAAAGTGTTAAACCTTAGCTAACTGAGTCTAGGATCACATGAGAGTTCGGTATTCGGATTAAACGACCCGAACCATGTGACGTTCTAACCACGGCTATGCGTGAGTTAATTATGTGAGTTGTGTGTGTGTACGTAAGGACCTCTCTTGTATGTTTAACTCAGTGTAATACTGTATGTTGTGTGGATGTGATAGACTCCATAATGGGGTTCTAACTAATATTTAATAGTAAGTATGTACTAACAGTGGTGAGGAATCCGGTTAGGCCGGTCGCGCGTTGTTTGGGAGTGGGTATCCTTCTTAGCCTTACCCTTCTCTCTGTTATGGTTGTTTCCCTCACGGGTTATGATCTCCCATTAGCTTATTCCAAAGCTTAGCTATTCTGACTTATGATCGGTTTAGGGGAACATGTGTTTGTGTGGTGTGTTCGGGCCTCCAACCCGAACCGCCTTAACTTAAGTTATTCGTCCAACTATTAGGACGGTAATGAGTGTTGTTGTTATTGTATAACGAGCTTATCATGAGACTGGCAACATTCTCTAGGCTCACCAGTGTATAAACAATGTTTGGGTCGGTTCCTAAGAGAACCATTCCCGTTATGTTATGTATTTTGTTGTGATGCAATATCTATTGCGGTGTTATGTTGTGCACGTGGAACGTGAAAAGTGGTGTTATGTGTTGTTATGTAGTGTATGTTATATGTTTATAATGTGGAGTATGTGGATCATGGATATGAATCCCAGTTTGAGAAAAAGGCGTTTAGGGATAACCCGATTTAAGGTAAGTGTCGTCTATTAAGGAAGTAGCTCCATTAGAGGAGGAACACTCTAGGGATAATGATACCATGAGTGACTTATTAAGTAAGGATATATTATCCGTTTGTTGAGCCCATTGAGGCGAAATGTTATGTGTTGTGTGTTTACTGTTACATGCATGATTTAAATATAATCAACCGCATGCTAAGACGACAATTAGTTGTGCGTGGCCCGGTAGCATGTGGGCTGCGGGATTACCATACCAGCAAAGGTGCTGAGCCCCTTGGGGGCCACCCTTTCTCTTCTTTTCCTATTTCAGGTACAGAGAGCTGGAAGCCGTTCGAGAGTAGGACGGGGTAGTCGTTGTACATGGGTAATCGTTTGTGTTGTATATATACAGTAGTGTAGTAAGACGAAATTGTTATCGGCATTAGTTATAAATACTCGGTATAGTTGGAAGGTGTATGTTGTTGTTGTGATTAATGAAAAGGGATAGTAATGTGTAGTCGCTCGGAAATTTAGCCCATCAGACCGGTACAATGTGTATGTATTAGCCTTGTTAGCCACGTGGGTGGCTAACGGCGTGTAACACCAACGAGTTAAGTAATGTGATGAGGTTGTTTTTCCGCTGCAGTTTATTGTAAGTGTGTTAATGTTGGATGGGGTGTTACAAAAAGTGGTATCAGAGCGAAGTATCGCTCTGATGACTGAATTACCGAGCTTAGGAAGTACCGAGTTAGGATTTAAGTACTTTGGGTTAAGGGTTGAGTGATAGCGTGAGAGATACGCTAGATAGGAATATTACCAGTGTGTACTGGAAACCTACAATATCCTACCCGCCCTCCACAATCCCTGTTTGATAACTTGGGAAAGAACACCAGAGAGATGGAAGTCCTCTCTTACTCGGGAATACCCGATCTGGCTGTTATTAAATACCTTTGGGGTACGGAGAACCTGTCACACGGTAGATCCCGAAAACTGGGAATCCCGGAGACGGTCTCCATCTGAACAATGTTAACCGCATTTAATAGCGAAGAATGAAGAATCTTGTGTATAGAGAATAGAATTTCCGGCAACCGGGTCGACATGCCAGAGCAGTCGAGAATAACCAGTTTGCAACGCACCAATCGTGCAACAGGCAAGAAGTGGATTAGTAAAACCCGAGACGAGTGTCTACGGACCACAGTGATAATAATACACCAACGGTATACCAACCGACAAGGGAACTACAACGTAGTGCCCAAACAAGAGACAAGTCTCAGTAACCACGACAAGTGCGTGGAACGGGCTATAAAGAGGATACGATACTAAGTAAAGAGGGACTCCAAGAGTGGGAGACACCCAGTTGATAATTACCATATGAATACAGTGAGGAGTTATCCAGAGGGTTATTATCAAGGCAGTGAGATCAGTAAGGGCCAACAAGGCCACTGATGACAATATGGGTAAAAACAATACCACAACTGGTATGTGTTAAACCGATAGCCAGTTAGCATGGCGCACTTGCCGTAGCAAGTGCTGCTATAACAGGGCTGTTCGGGAAATTTATAACCACTACGAAGTACTTGGTGAAGTACCATGAAGTTAAGTGAGATCATTGTAACCGTGGAAGGGCTTAATAGCCTAACCTCTGTGATTGTAAGTACACCAGTCAGCAAGAAGCTAGACTTGGCTAAGGTAAGAAGATGTTGTGAAACCATGAAAATTTTCTTTCAAACCCAGATTTATTCAAACCCTTTTCTTTTCAAAACCAGATTTTCTTTCAAACCAACACTTCTTTCCAACCTTCTTTTAAACCAAACCAGTAAAACCAAGGACAGTTGACAAGGATACAACAATGGATAAACTTTCCCTCGATTAAGTTCGGGAAGCATGGAATGAATATTGTCACGGGACAATATAAGGGAGTTGACAACAGAATACTTCACCTAGGCGTGTGACGGACACTACGAGTGTACCAACCGTAATGTGGGACGACCGCACTCCGATAGGAGCTTGTGGGCCTGACAGACCTACTTATGGGTTAGTTGGGTAGTAGCAATGTATCAGTATGGTACCCCACATATGTATACGAGTGGAGTCCGAAACACGGGAAGTAGTCGACTCCGTCTACGGTCAGCAGTAAATCAAACAAGAGCTAAGGATTACAAGGAATAGTTGAAGCTAAGGAACTCAGTTAAGTTAACTAGACTAAAGGATTAGTGAATTCTTTCAAGGAAATGTTTAAGAGTCAGGAAGTGCGAAGCACTAACTGTTATGTAAAGACATCGTATATGACTTAAGGATCCTCAGGGATAAACATGATAGCTGGAACGGTGACCCAGCCTGTACATGGCAAGCAGATGCCTAATGTGGACACATTAATGTGCAATGAACGGGATGAAACTCCCAGAATGATACCTACATACCAGGAAATGTTGATCTTCACAGAAGAAGATAATAACCAGTTAAGAACGCAAACGGCGTGGCTAACCGAATATACCAATAAGTGTAACAGATGTAAGGCATAACTTAGCAACACCCAGGAGCAATCCTTGAAGGGTGTTCGCATCAACAAGTGTTGCACGAAATGGCATGACAGAAACACAAGGGTTGAAACTAACACCCAGTTTAGACATAAGTTGTCAGGAGACGGACTGAAAATCCTAAGGGGCATCCCATGAAAGGAAACGGAATGCAACGACCTTGTCATGGAGCTCATATAATATCCAAACCATATAATGTTGTACAGAGAGTACATGTGTGGACAGCCTACAATGAGCCCAGCTCAAGGCAAATAAGGCTTATAAGCCATAAGCAAGATATGTTATATAAATTCGATTGATGTAGAAGTTTATGTTGTATAAGTGAATAGAGTGGTAAACGAACCACTGCATTAAGAGTGGGGATACCTCTCGATATTGTGAACCGCAGGAGCAGGGTAGTTATGTGAATCAAGTTCAAGAAATATGTTAAGGATGGACGATGTTATTATTGAAAGAGAGCAGTTAGCTTAGTAGTATGTGTATAAAGTGAAGCACCGGCTGAATAATGCCGGCTTGTGACTCGAATGATCGATGCTCAAGGAGCATTCAGTAGTCATCCAAATGAGTGATGAACCATAATACGAATGATGTAAGTATATGTGTGGAAGTTAGTGTGACAGTAAATACCATGTAAGTTAGTGTTATACAATAAGTAAGAGCACGGTGCGCAAAGCGACCGTTGTATAAATGTTGTTAAACGATAATGTAACAGATAAGACCAGTTATGAGTTAAACTCAGTGGACATGCAAGCAAGTGATGATACACAGACTGGGCAATAAGCCATGGTCGGTACTATGTGATAAGGAACTCAGTGTGAATTCCATGCAATCACATAAGGGATTTACTGTCAAGAGTTTACGCCTCTGCACTCTGTATGACTGAGTGTTTTGGTATTGCACTTGCGCAGTAATGATCGAGTGGGATAGCTAGGAATTGGAAACATGTTAATTATGGAGGAATAATGTTATAATGGCCGATGCATAGGAAATGCAAGCCGCACCAATAAAAGAGTACTTGTACAAAACCAAATGTGGAGACATAATTAACAGTAAGTGACTACAGTAGCACTAACTGCCAAATATCGGTATGGAATATACCCCAAATGTTGTAAATACTGAGAGAGCACTACACACTAGGTAGTAGCTCAATCTCAACCGACATAAGTCGGAAGGGAACAAGTCATCATTGTGAAATACATAGCTGTATACACAGTAAATTATTATGGAAGTGGATGGAAAATTGTGAAACTCACCGTGCGTCGGTTGAGAAACCATTGTTACCAAGATGAAGGTGACAATTAGGGATGTACAATACAGTAAGAATAACAAATGAAGCAATTAAGCTCTACAGTTATTAGAGTTTCGCAGCAGAAACTAGTGAGCCAGTGATTCAAGTGTTGAATGTACATGGTGAACACGAGTGAATGGCTAATTATTAACGCCTAGAAGCCTAACAGGCCAGAATCGAAACCAACTAAGAGTTTAAACAAACTCCAATGAGAATTCTTGGTTTAGGAACTAAACCGCCAATATGGTTAAGATCCTCTAATCAGAATCCATTGTGTAATAGACCGCGTGGAAGTTAAAACACTTCACGACGGCAGAACATTTAAGCCAATGTTTAGTGATTGATTACGTGGGCGTAATCCCTTTTAAGGGGGGTAGAGCGCAAAACCACTTAGTGTATATTACCGTACAAGTGTACGTAGTGTATGTGATTTATATTGTGCATAGCACAAAATTTTATTATTGTTTTGATGATTGGTGTGTGTGTTACGTAAACATACACATTCATTCATGGTTTAATTGTGGTAATTGCGCACAGAAGATGCGAATACCATTGTGATAAGTGTGTGTATTTGTTAACAGTTGTGTGTGATAGTACAAGTGTGGGGAGTAGAGAACTCCCGGGGGAACAAAAGCCCCGACAGTGTATAAATGTGAATTGTGTGTTGTATTTTGAAAAATATATGTGTATATACATACTAATAGTGATTCAAGAGGGCATGATACCGACATAGAACCTAGTGAGAATAAGATTCCCTAGGCAACAGGTGAAGTGATGGATAACTGATAGACGGAGTTCTATCCTTGGAGATGTATGATCATGATTAGAATGATTAAAAGATAGAAAATTGGAAATGAGTGATTTATTGATGCTTGAAAATGAAGTGGGAGTGGAACTTGATTTGCATGTGATCAAGGGAAGCCGAACACAAATTGGAGTGGAAGGATAGTTCTACACTGATGCTGATCACATCAGGGTTGGATGATTCTTGAAGCTCCCTATAAGTGGTCACAAATAACCACGCTAATAAAAGAAGCAAAGAGCTTAAGTTGGACTTGGAGTTGTGTGTGTTTTCAAAAGGATTTTCAATTGGTATTTATAAAATGTTGATAGATACTTTACATAATTAAAGTCTTCTTACTTAACCTCACAAGGAAATTTTAAACTTAAGTGATTGTTTTGATCTCCCAAAGGCACGGGGACGGAAGGTGTCCATCGCGACCGGGTTCTGCGGGATCACAGTGTATGTAAAAGATATTTTTGATTGTTATACATGCTATGACATGTTGTGTGGTATGTGTAATAAATGTTATTTTGACTTGATCTCCTAAAGTGTATGCTATGAGACCTATGAGTCTAAATGTGTTGTGTTACATAGACCTAAGTGTCTGAAGACTGTTATGTTATGGGGACCTATGTGTCCAAATGTTGTGATGTTACCCAAGACCGGTGAGTCCAAGGGGTTGTTATGTATGTGTAAGTGTTGTTAAGATACCCGGACCATTGAGTCCGAGGTTATCATGTGAATATGTTATGTTATGTTGGATGTGAATGTGTTGCCCGGACCATTAAGTCCGAGGTTGTGATGTAAAGTGTTTGTTATGGAAGTTTATTTCTTGTAAGTAATCCCCGTATTCTAATCTAATGATGTGAGGGAAGTGTAAACTTCGAGGACGAAGTTCTTTTAAGGGGGGTAGATTGAAATACCCCAAACCTTGATATGTGGTTTAAATATCAAACTATGTTATATAAAGGCTAAAAGTGCCTTAGAAACGTGAACAATTTAAACCATAGTAAAAACAATAAAGCACTAAGACACAGTTTGAGCAAAAACATGCTCTAAGCTATGAGTGAACTTGGTTAGGACCCAAAGAGCCTACCAAGACTTAATAATTTAATTATGATTTATAAGGCTAATTAAGTCCTTAGGAAACCTTGGTAGACAATGAAACCAAACAAAACACAAATAAATACCTTAAAGTCAATAGAGCAAAAATGTGCTCTAAGCTTGGGATAAATTTGTATAAGACCTAATGGTCATACCTATACCTTATAAATATGTTAATGAACATATTAAATCAATTACCAAAGAAAACCAAGCTTGAAAACAAGTTAAAACACAAAAGTGCTTTAAGGAGTCTTAAAGCACGTTTTTGAAAAATTGTCTTGTAAATGAGTTTTGAATGGCTAAATGTCCATCATTACTCTTTAATTAACATGTGTACTATATAGTATCACATTTGGAAGTCTATATCAATGGGAAATCAAAAATTTCACTTCTATGTGCCTTGTTTTAGTGAATAGTGATTTTAATAAGCTAGTTTGTAACATATGTTGTTATAAGTTGTTTAATTGGTCAACAAAGGCCAAATATATGTTATATAATGAAGGGGCCACGGTTTTGGGTGTGTGAGTCATCACACTTGGCTAGTAAATAAAGAAAAGAAGAAAGAATAAAAGAGAAAAGTTACTTATAACATAAATATCTTAACAAAGTGTACTCTCTCACCTCATTCTTTCTTTCCTTCCATTTCACACGGTTTCTTCATCTCCTCCCTTCTCCATTTTCGTTTTGCTACAGTAAGTAGCCATTCTCCATCTTTGAATGCTTGTAACTCATGGCTCCAAGCTCCGAATTCAATTCCGAGACTACCGTTGTCTTAGTTAGAGTAAGCTCTACATTCCTATCTTTTCAAATCTTCAAGAACTCCATTTTGGTGCCATGAAGAATCTCCATTGAAGGGGGAAAAGCTCATCTTTTCATATTGTCATTCTCCTTTGTTTCAAGGTAACAAAAACCAAAGAAAATCTAAGTTTCCTCTCATTTTTGTATGTGTCCGAAAATTCACCTCACAATGGTGCTTTTTCTTGCTCTCTCATAGCTTAATTCAAACTTCAAAGGACTAGGAGGAGTCCTATCTTGCTACTTAACCAAGCTCTCTTCCGAATTCCAAAGGTAATCATCAAATTTTGGTGTTTTAAGACACATATGTAAACCTAGGGTTTAACTATGAGTTGGAGTATTAAACTTAATGCTCATTACCCTTATATGTGTATTGATTAGAAGATTGACAAGTGATAAAAGCCCTTGCCGATTTTCTATCAAGGAAGAACAAAGAAAAACAAGTGGGAATTCTTGAAAGAAAAGAGGTAAATGTGTTAACCTAATGTGGTTTAAATGCCTAGGAAAATGGAGCTTGATTTGCTTAATAAAATACCTAAAGAGCTAATGGTAAATGAGTTAGCAAAATGCTCTCAAGGAGTTTATTAAGGGCATATGTATTGTTGGGTGTATTCGCAGGTTGAAGGCATTTAAATGTGGAGATTCAGTGTTTAAGTTTAATGCAATTTAAGGGCCTAAGAGCCATGTTATTTAAGGGCCTAAGTGCCAAGCAATTTAAGTTTATGCACTATATTGTGATGTAGTGTAGTTTAAAGGTTTAGTTGTGTGTAAAGAACATCTCTTGTGAAGGTGAATGTGTTTGATGGTTAAAGGATGAAAAACCATGTGTTTGTGTATAAGAGTGTGTATTAAGAGATTGAATGTTCTTGATTGTCTAAAGGTGAAAAACAATGTGTTTTGATGTGAGTATATACAAGAGAAGCTATGGCGAAATTTAGTTGATAAACAAAAGAGTTTATGTGATGAAATGAGATTTTAAGACCTAGAAGGTACTAGGAACTTGTTAAGTGTTAAGATGGTGGAAGAAGGTGAATCATGGTGTTCTTAGGTGTTAAGGTGCCATGGGCATTGTCTTGGAGGATTTAGAACTCAAATGGGTGTTTTGAACACACCAAGGAATTGTTATGTGAAGTGTTAAGTCTTGTTCAAGATTTGGTAAACAAAGGAAAAGAAATGCCTAGTGAAGGTCTAAGTGAAAACTTGTGGAAATTAGAAGCAATTGTGCAAAGGAGGTGTGTATGAGAAATAATGCTTTTGGAGTGGTGGTAATGTTTGTGATACAATACTTTGGTTAGTTGTAGGTAGTAGGCATGATATACCACTTAGAAATCTAAGAAAAATGTTATAAGTGCTAGGAATTGTTGTAAGGAATTGAGTAACCAGTTAGTGATGATTTAGGAAAGTTTAGTGCTTGTTTTAAGGTGTTTAAACATGTAGGAAACATGTGGAAAGTTTATGGAATGATTAGGTAAGGTTTAAGGTTGGTTTAGGGGTTGAAAAATGATGTTTTGACAAGTTAATAACATGGTCCGGGACCTAGCCCTTGTATAGGTACCCGGACCACCCCTTAAAAAGAGCCGAGAGTGAAGTTTAGAAGTGGTCCGGGTCCTTAGTCCAGGACCAAGACCCGGACCAAGGGTAAAATAAGGCCGAGAGTACATTCTACAAGTGGTCCGGGACCTTGGGTCCGGACCAAGTCCCGGACCAGGTCAAAAGTGTTGCAAAATCTGTTTTAAAGGCTTCTAATCATGGGGAATTGAATGGTAATGGTTTTAGGTGATGTTTAGGCCTTGTTTGGTGGCATATAAAGGCCTTAAAATGTGTAAACAAGTGTTGGGTTTGATGTGAGAGTTGTAAACTTAATATCACAAGAGTAAGTTAAGTGTAACGGGAATGACGGGGTAAACTATGGGCGCTTTAAACGTTAAGCAAACATGTTACCCCAATATTAATAAAAGTAATTGTGATGTTACCAGTTGTACGGGATTTGTTCGAGGAACCTAAAAGGACATGATATAGTGGACCGTGGCGACAGGTATGGTTTTCTTGCAACCTGTGTCCTACCGGATTACACCGGCTTGTATGCCAATGTGTTTTTCTGTATGTTTGCCACGTTGTAAGATAAAACATGTAATGAGTTTACAGTAATTCATTTATGTGGCGTGTCAACTCCGATACCATTTAACCTCGAAGTGTTAACCTTAGTTAACTGAGTCTAGGATCACATGAGAGTTCGGTATTCGGAGTAAACGACCCGAACCATGGGACGTTCTAACCACGGCTATGCGTGTGTTAATTTGTGATGTTTGTGTGTTAGTAAGGATCTCTTGTATGTTTAACAGTTGTAATATGTTGTGTGGATGTGATAGACTCCATATGGGGTTCTAACTAATATCTAAAGTAAGTATGTACTAACAGTGGTGAGGAATCCGGTTGGCCGGTCGCGCGTTGTTTGGGAGTGGGTATCCTTTTAGCCTTACCCTTCTCTCTGTTATGGTTGTTTCCCTCACGGGTTATGATCTCCCATTAGCTTATTCCAAAGCTTAGCTATTCTGACTTATGATCGGTTTAGGGGGAACATGTGTTTGTGTGGTGTTCGGGCCTCCAAACCCGAACCGCCTTAACTTAAGTTACTCGTCCAACTATTAGGACGGTAATGAGTGTTGTTGTTATTGTATAACGAGCTTATCATGAGACTGGCAACATTCTCTAGGCTCACCAGTGTATAAACAATGTTTGGGTCGGTTCCTAAGAGAACCATTCCCGTTATGTTATGTATTTTGTTGTGATGCAATATCTATTGCGGTGTTATGTTGTGCACGTGGAAACGTGAAAAGTGTTATGTGTTGTTATGTAGTGTATGTTATATGTTATATAATGTGGAGTATGTGGATCATGGATATGAATCCCAGTTTGAGAAAGAGGCGTTTAGGGATAACCCGATTTAAGGGTAAGTGTCGTCTATTAAGGAAGTAGCTCCATTAGAGGAGGAACACTCTAGGGATAATGAATACCATGAGTGACTTATTAAGTAAGGATATATTATCCGTTTGTTGAGCCCATTGAGGCGAAATGTTATGTGTTGTGTGTTTACTGTTACATGCATGATTTAAATATAATCAACCGCATGCTAAGACGACAATTAGTTGTGCGTGGCCCGGTAGCATGTGGGCTGCGGGATTACCATACCAGCAAAGGTGCTGAGCCCCTTGGGGGCCACCCTTTCTCTTCTTTTCCTATTTCAGGTACAGAGAGCTGGAAGCCGTTCGAGAGTAGGACGGGGGGTAGTCGTTGTACATGGGTAATCGTTTGTGTTGTATATATACAGTAGGTGTAGTAAGACCGAAATTGTTATCGGCATTAGTTAAAATACTCGGTATAGTGGAAGGTGTATGTGTTGTTGTGATTAATGAAAAGGGATAGTAATGTGTAGTCGCTCGGAAATTTAGCCCATCAGACCGGTACAATGTGTATGTATTAGCCTTGTTAGCCACGTGGGTGGCTAACGGCGTGTAACACCAACGAGTTAAGTAATGTGATGGTGGTGTTTTTCCGCTGCAGTTTATTGTAAGTGTGTTAGTTGTTGGATGGGGTGTTACATTAGGGAAAATTTTCCACAGCTTGATTAACATATTTTTACACAACAAACAAGACATGATTAAACTCTAAACATGAGCTAATCATAGGAAGTGTTTTAATGTACAAATTCAAGGTAAAATTACCTTAGAAATGCAAAGGCAACAAGGGCTGTTCTTAGGCCTAATTTTACAGAAGCAAAAGAGCATCAAAAGGTCTTCTAAATCAAGCCTTAAAACCCTAATAGCTCAGGCAAGAAGATGACTAATTTTCACCTTGATTAAGATGTCAAAAATGGTATTTTTGGCATGGATATGGCTATTCCTTGGAGATCTTAGTATACCAACTGAATCCACATGAAAAGGAGAAGAAAACAAGTCTAAGGAATCAAGGTTTACCACCGGAAATGAAAGGAATGAAGAGGTATGTGCTTAAAGCACATTTTTACCTTAAATAACCAAGCTTTGAACTTTCCTCCTTCTCCCTTGTTACAGCTGAGTATACTCCTTCTTTTAACCTCCAAAACACACTACATACATGGATGGAAATGGCTGAAGCTTAGCTCAATGGAAAGAGGAAAGAAAGGTGAAGAGAATGAACATAAAATTGCTTTGGAAGCTTACCTAGATCAAATGGTGTTCTTCTTTGAAATTAGCTGGTAGCTGGCGTGAATGGAGGAAGAAAGGGAGCATTGGATGCTGAACTTACAGCTGGGAAGGAAGTAAGTGGGGAAAGTAAGTCAATTTTGCCTTTTATGTCATTTAATGTTACTTTAGTGTATAGTAGTTCATGACTCATTAGAAGATATTTAGTTTGCTTAATGGATGAGGAATAAGCCTTTAGGCAGGCGGAAAGGGTTGGTCAAGTCAAGGGATGACATTGACCATGGTTTAAGTTAGGTATTTAAATGTTATTTTGGTTACTATTCACCCATAATCACCCATTTTAGTTTTCTTTTTAAACTTTGATTTAGAATTTATAATAGAGTCTATCATGTCACATTAATTTTATAAAGAATGTAATCTAGGTCTTAAAATGACTAAAAGTCAATATCTTAGAACTCATACATAAAAACGTGCTTTAAGGTGTTTTAGTGCACATTTTGTGTCCCAAGGTGTTTTTGAGCTTGGTTTTTTTTAGAACGGTTTTATTACATTCCTTACATGATTATTGAACATAGGAATGCAATTTGGAATCAAATGGTGGTCATAAGACCTTTAAGGTTTCCTTAGAGCACATTTTTGTCCTAAGTGACTTTTAAGCATGTTAATGGATGTTATTTGTGTTGGATTGTTTTCCAATAATTTTAGTACGTTCATTTATGTGTTATAATGCTTAGGACAAAATTTTAGGTAGGAGTTCATTTGGGTATGTATTTACCCTAAATGGTCAAAGGGTGCATTATTTGCTTTATGTTTGACCATTGTTGTTTTAAATTGATTTTAAGGCATGTTTAGGCCTTAATTCATTTGATTAGATGTTTAATCAATGTTTTATTAGTTAGGGGTATTTCAATACATAAGACTTTTTGAGATCTCAAGTTCCTCAATTAACTCGGAGATTTTTCTGTTTAAACATCTTTAAGAGAGTTAGTTTCAGAAACCGTTTTAGCAATCAAAGTCATAAAACCCATAGGTGATATACGGTAAAGATCTGTCTCGAGATGAGAGCGAGTTACCTCATTGTCGGGGATCATGGACTCAGTTGGATCATGTGTCATGAGACATACTAGACCGCTTGACTTTATGTCTTGATCGTCGGTGTCTGAGTCACCGCAACCGATGGTTGCCATCAATGACCTCCCTTGAGATTTTCCATACTGATTTTTGAGTAACGGGCAGTCCTTCTTGAAATGACCGGGTTTATTGCAATTAAAACAGGTGACAGAGTTAAAGACTTGTTTGGAGGTATTTGAGAATGACCGACTCTGTCGATTTGGTTGGCTACGCATGAATTTTCGAAAGTTATTTACTATGAAGACGAAGTCTTCCATAGTCTCAGCCTCACTTTCTTCAACAATAATATCCACCAACTCGGCCTTAGCTTGTCTGATTTGAGTATCAGCGACATAGGCTCCTTCTTGACTGTATTGAGTCGATTTGACTTGCAAGGCTTGGATTTAAAGTAGTAGTTTTACTAGAAGAAGAAGAAGATATATACCACACTTCTTTTGGACGTTCTTCTTGTACTTATCTACAGATTGTAGATAGGAACCTAAGTCTTGGCAGCTCCATTTGGATAAGTCCTTGCATGCTTTGGTGGAAATTATCGTCTCTGCCCACTCTTCTCTGAGACTGTCAAGCAACTTGTGCAAGACACTCTCTCTATCCGGTAAGATGTTAAATTCCTGCATAGTAGTTGTTAGTAAATAGAAACGATCAAGCACTTCTTTCAAGACTCACCGGGTTTTTGTAGAAAATTCTCATAGTCCATTCGAAGTTCTTGAGCTTTGCATTTCTTGAGTTCAGTGACTCCTTCGTGGGTAGCTTGAAGGAGAGTCCATATCTCGTTTGTAGACTTACAGTGATTGACTCTTCTTTGTTCTGGAATGGACAGACATGTGTAAATTACGCGGGATGCTTGTCGATTTAGCTCATACCTTTTGCGATCTGCAACAGTTCATATGGATCGATCTGGATTGACTGCAAGATCTCCTCTAGTGACTATCTCCCAAAGTTCAAAGTTGACTGACTCAATGTGTTGTTCGATCTCATTTTTTCAATGATCGTAGTTTGTAGAGGTGAGTCTAGGATGCTCGAAGTGCGTTTTGTTGTTTTGATTGGCGAAGAGGTCTGTCATTGCTGGTTGATTGACTGTCAGCCTAAACAAGGCTCTGATACCACATGTAGGATCGGTTGGCTGACTCAAACCAACTCAAGGTGTTAGTCTGTGAGATGGTTTGACTCAATCGAACTTACACTTGAGATGTAGAAACACTTAGTCGAACTAAGTGCGCGAAAGCAGTTGCTCAAGGTAGTAAAGTAAGAGAAACTTAGAGGAGCTAAATGGATTAACACTCAAAAGGTAGAGGGACTATGTGAAACTTAGCTAGATACACAATATAAGTTATTTTATTTCCTGGTCAAAACAAAACAACTTATAATGCTCACTCAGTAGATGAGATCTACTTCGTGGTTTTCACTCACTCACCCAATACAATCTCTGATCAGCTCAATGATAAGTATAGTGAAAACTAGGTCTTACCTAGAATGACTCTATCGATATGCACAAACGAATCTAGTACTTCTCTCTCTCTCTCTCTCTCTCTTTTTCTCCCTCTCTCTCTAAAATAGGCAAAGCTTTCTCTAAACAAGTGCTCTGAATGATTCTCTCTGGAAAGTTTCCATAAGAAACAAAATGACAAGTCTCTTATATAGTTGTTTGGATCTGAATGTTGGAGAGAGTCTGTTCTGAAATTTCAAGGACCAACGACTCTTTCCCTGAATTTCGGAAGCTGGAGCCAAGTCTTCTAATTAGTGCCACCTTGAGAGAATTTTGGTCCAAGTCTGATGTTGATGACCGTTGTAAGTCAATGTAGTTGCTATACTTGCTCCTTAATTTTCGCAACTGACCGACAGACTCTCTCAAATTATCAGAAAGTCAAGGCTTTGGATTATGCTCACATTTTGCATGAATTTCGGCCCAAGGATGAGAGTTGTTGACTGTTATGGTTTAGTGGATGTTACCCCTTGAATTTTGTAACTGATTGATGAATTCACATGGATGGACTCTCTCGCTCTTTCGGTAAGGACAGAGAGACTCATTCGATCTAAGATCTCGATCTTTCAAGGTTGACTGACTCTGTCTTGTTTTGAGAAGTGTGATTGACTCGTTTGATCTGGTTGACTATCTCAACAACACCTTCATACTTCAACACTTCACATTCCGCGTCCATCCCATTGTTGGTGTCCAAGGAAGTTTTGCGCAACCATCTACAAAGAGAGAAGAAGATCTTCTGTCGGGTTAAGGCTATGGCCAATTCCCTTATCCTCTTGTATTTTCTTCTTGTATTTTGTATAGATGGTTGAGTATAATTCCTTCTTATCCTTGGTTAGGATTGATTGTCTTTGTAAAACACTTTTGATTATTAATAGGATTTGCAAGTTTCATAACTAAGATTCTGATCTTCGTACAAAGTAGAATAAGGTCGCTACTTGTTCTCCTTACTTCAAAATTCTATTTGAGGTTCACAAGACAAAAGTAAAATGGGTTGAGGAATCTTAGTGGTCTTTAACTGTGTTGTTCTGAAAGGTGGGCAACATGACTTAAGATTGGAATTAATCTATTTTTCTCCACTGTCTTGTTCGTTTCGCGGCATGAAATATGCATGATTCGATTATGGATAATGAGTTCCTGTTGTCATACCCCGAAACTGGAAATACCATTAACAGTTTGAATATGCGGGTGTACTGCCGAATTGAGGATGTCCGGCACATTCAAAGTCCTTGAATGTGCCGTGAGTCCAAGGTCCGGCATGACATCTGGCGCATTCATTTTATGAGATTAATTCGAGAGTTGCTAATTTGACTTGTGACCATATTTGTTCTTATGTTGATTATTGTTCCGAATCAAGGATAATCTTTAGTTAGGATTATTAATTAGTTATTTTAGTTTAGAGTTATTTATTCAATTTCCCCCCTTGTTTTAGAATAGGCATTGGTGGAACGCGAGCTTTAATGACGGTGGTTTAATCACGGCTTTAACATACACCGTGATTAATAGGAAGGCCGGAATTAATTAGCGACGATGATTGAATTAACCATAATCAATAATCGATCGGAGGTAGGCGCGCCTTTTTTAGGACGGACTTTAGATGATGGTTATTAGTGAAACCATAATCTAAAGTCCCGTGTTGACGCGCGCTTTACGGTCAACGGACTTTAGATTACGGTTTCACTAATAACCGTCATCTAAAGTCCATCCTAAAAAAGGCGCGCCTACCTCCGACTGATGGTCAATGACGTCGTTTTGACATGACGCCAAATATTTCCCATATTATTTGATTTTTTCGACTCCGCGCGTAATCTAAATTACAGTTAACGACGTCGTTTTACTAGTGTATTTTAGATTAATAAAACTTTATATTAATGTGTTACCTATGTTTGAAACCCAGCATATGCCAAATAATTTTCGCGCTATTTTTATTTAATTTCGTTACACTTTAGATTACGGTTCTTTAGGAACCGTCATTTAAAGTTTGACTTTAGATTATGGTTTACATGTAAACCGTAATCTAAAGTCCTTTTTAACATTTCCTGTTTACTCTGCACACTGTACTCACAGTAACTCTTCTTCTCTTTCGCGCTATCTTCCTCACTGAAATCGCCTCCTCTCTCCCGTCACCTTGCTAACGGCCATCGCCGCCGTCGCTCCCACCACCTTTGTCACTCCCATCGCCACCGGTCACCACCCATCTACCACTGGTCTCACCGTCGACGTCTCTATCGCGTATTGGGTATGCGGTCGATTGATTGTCGTTTTTTTCTAACTTTGTTCATATACATGCATTTCGATTGCAAGTTCTAACCTCGTTTGTATCGAATCTTGAGAGTGTAATGGCAAATGTTCTAACCTTGTTCATATATTTGTGCCCAGATTCACAGTTAATTGCAACCTAGTTCGTGGGCTGATTTCTACACTACTTGCCCACTTCGGTGCTTAGTAACGGTAATTTTGCAAACCAAACTGTAAACTGCTGTATTTATTTATTCTTAGCATTTAGTATTACAATTAATACATAATAGTGTAGTTTTAAAAATGCTACTACTTAAAACTGCCACAGGAAAGAAAGTAAGTTCAAGTATATTACCGATTCCTGAAAATAGCTCATTTTCAACTGCTCAATCTGCTATGCCAGATGCTCTCTGTTTGATTCACAAGCTGTGACAGGAATCAACAATGCTATTGTTATAACCACCAGAAAGAATAAGATGAGTTTCGTATTTTAATGGTTCTAGAATGACTAGTTTCAGTCCTTCAATCTGAAGTACTGCAGAGAAGGTCATAAATAAACTTCATTTACAGTAGAAGAAGATAAGTTTATGTATGTTACCAGTTCTAGATGGTGCGTGTGAATTTGACTTTGATAAAACTGATTTGGAGACGTTAGAAATATAGGGGAGATGCTGTCGATTTTTTTCCGCGGTTTAGCTAGCATTTAACCTTGATTTTTTGATGAATTCTAATGTTGTCGTTTTTCATTTATGCATCAGGACTACGACTTTATTTAGGCTTCCGACCTCAACCGTCTTAGCATCGGCTAATCGTCTACCAGAGGTAAGATTTATATATATACATATAATATTTGACAAACTACCAAACATAGTTATCCGCCCAAGATATACCTAATAGAGGTATATCTTCGGCAGTCCCTGTCGGGACTGTCCACGATTGTTAAATCTCATACCTAGGGTGTGAATGTGCTTTTAATATGTACTTTATTGATTATTTCGGCAGTATCTCTTTATTGTTCTTCGAATGCATATATTATTGATTAATATCATAATATCGTGCATTTGAAGAACTGTAGGAAGATGCTGCCGAAATTTTCAATAAATTACATATTAAAAACACGTTCACCGGTGGGATTTAATACTCATGGATGGATTTAGGTTGATAAGATACAAAAGTGTAAAGACTCTGCCACGGGTGACGGTATGAAATGGCTGCCTTCATATAAATAGCTAGAAGGAGATGGAACGTTCGTGGATTTACAGCGGAAATTTGGACGACAAGTTTTTAGAAGGAGTTTATAAGTTATGCACGGTGTTGGCGAACAATCTGAAACCTACAGACAAGGGATACATATTTTGTCCGTGTATCGACTGCCAAAACAATCTGAGATATCATGGCATTGAAACAATTAAGGAACATCTGATCCGCCGAGGTTTTACAAAAGATTTCCAAGACATAATCCGATGGCATGGACAGAGTGCGTTCGATGTTATTAAGCCTGACGAAGGGGATAATGGTCAGGCAAACATAGAAACAGAACTTGGAGATGATACAGTTGCTGGTGATCCAGAAGACGTTACAGCGAACGTTGAGCCAGATTTCTGGGATGATGACATTGAGACTATGCTCGAAGATGTGGAACGACATTACTCTAACATGCCAGAAAAGTATGAAAATTTGTTGGATTCATCCAAAATACCGTTGTACCCCGGGTGTGACCCTACAAAGTTAAGCAAGTTGAGTGTCATCCTCAAGCTATTCAACTTGAAAGCGAAACATGGCTGGAGCGACGTAAATTTCACTGACCTCCTGGAACTATTGAAATACGTTCTTCCGGTGGACAACGTTTTACCAACGACTACGTACTCAGCCAAAAAACTGATGTGCCCAATGGGTATGGGGTACCAGAAAATTCATGCTTGTCCAAATGGTTGCATGATGTTTTGGAAATCGGATGAATTTGCTGAAAGCTGTTCAGCATGTGGAGCGTCACGGTATAAGAAACAAAACTCAATCAGCGGTAGTAAGAAAGGTTCACCAGCTAAGGTACTGTGGTACCTGCCCATCATTCCAAGGTTCAGACATTTGTTCTCCATTGAGAAAGACGCAGAGAATCTTCGGTGGCATTCAGTTCACGGGAAAAAGGATGGCAGATTGAGACATCCCGCCGATGCACCATAGTGGAGAAACATAGACGTAAAATTTCCTGAGTTTGGTAACGAACCGAGAAACCTAAGGCTAGGCTTGTGCACGGATGGGATGAACCCTTACGGTACTTTGAGTAGCATCACAGTACCTGGCCTGTGCTTTTGGTTATTTACAATCTACCGCCGTGGTTATGCATGAAACCAAGACACATCTTGTTGTCTTTGTTAATATCGGGTCCAAAGCAACCGGGCAACAAAATTGATGTATTCCTACAACCTTTGATAGAGGATCTACAACTCTTGTGGAATGAAGGGGCTACGGTTTACGACTCATTCAGTAAAGAGGACTTCAATTTGCGTGCTATGTTGTACTGCACAATCAATGATTTCCCCGTCTATGGTAATCTTTCAGGCTATTCAATCAAGGGGGCGTTGGCGTGTCCGATTTGTGGTGAAAACACTTGTAGCATTCGCTTGAAACATAGTGGAAAAACCGTGTATATGGGCCACCAAAAAATGCTTCCAAAAGGACATAAGTATCGAAAGATGGCGAAAGAGTTCGATGGGAAAACTGATCACAGCGTGGCGCGCCAGCCTTTGACAGGTACAGCGATTTACAAAAAGTTGGATAATATTGTGAACAACTTCGGGCCGCCAACCAAAAGTGGTGAAAAAAGTGTCTGGAAAAAGAAATCAATATTTTGGGAACTACAGTACTGGCAGCATCTGGAGGTTAGACATTGTATCGATGGGATGCATGTCGAGAAGAACGTGGGTGAAAGTATCACTAGCACCCTTTGAACATAAAAGGAAAGACAAAGGATCATTTGAAAGGAAGAAAAGATTTAATTGAGTTGGGCATACGCACAAAGCTTGGCCCGCAAGAACGTGGAAAACGCACATTCTTGCCTCCTGCCTGTCACACTCTGTCTAAAGAAGAGAAACATAGTCTATGCAGTACCCTTTACAACATCAAGGTGCCATCAGGTTACTCCTCAAACATAAGAAACCTAGTGTCCATGACAGATTTCAAATTAGTAGGAATGAAATCTCACGATTATCATGTCCTACTTCAAGAATTTTTGCCAATTGCACTACGTGGGATCTTGCCGGATGCTGTCAGACACACAATCACAAACGTCAGTGTCTTCCTCAAATCCATTTCGTCTAAGGTTCTTGATGTGGACACTCTGTCTAAATTACAAAAGGATCTTATTGTGACAATGTGCCAGCTGGAGATGTATTTTCCTCCATCGTTCTTCGACATAATGATACATCTCCTCGTGCATCTTGTAAGAGAGATTCTGATGTGTGGTCCTTTGTACCTTCGCTACATGTATCCGTTCGAAAGGTACATGGGTGTCCTGAAGAAGAAAATGAAGAACCGTCGTCACCCAGAGGGTAGTATTATAGAGGGCACTATCACAGAGGAAGTTGTAGACTTCTGCACCAATTACCTAGAAGGTGTCGATACCATTGGACTTCCACGTTCTAGACACGAGGGCAGATTGAAGGGTGTTGGCACGGTTGGAAGGAAACTGAAAAGAATTGACATAGACACTCTTAACAAAGCTCATTTAGTTGTGCTAAGTCATCTTGAAGATGTTGAACCATACTTTGATGAACACTTGTGTGTTTTAAGAGCACAATATCCAAACATGAGTGACGTTAGACTACAAAATGAGCAGAATAGGACATTTGTCCGATGGTTCAAAGACAGAGTGTTGTCCGATCAGTCCACGAATGTGCCTGAACTGATTAAAGTAGTTGCATTTGGACCAAATCTGGATGTAATTTCTTATGAGGGGTACGATGTCAACGGATTCACCTTTTTCACAGAACGTCAGGATCAGAAGTCAACGAATCAAAACAGTGGTGTAGAGCTTGAAGCTTATCAAAACTTATATGACATCGGTGTCGTGGGTCATAGTCCTCTCAGTACAACAATCATATTTCGGTGTTATACAAGACATCTGGGTATTGGACTACAACAGCTACGAAATGTGTGTTTTCCGCTGTAACTGGGTTAACAACAATCATGGCTACCGTGAGGAGGAGCATGGTATGAAACTGGTTGATCTGTCTAGAGCTACTCCCACGGTTGAGCCATTCGTTGTTGGGACGAAGGTTAAGCAGATATTTTATGTAACTGATCCCTGTAATCCTAGATGGTCTGTTGTGCTTAAAGGGAGAAGAGGAATAGTTGGTGTGGATGGTGTGGTTGATGAGGATGAGTATGATGCAGAAGATGAACCTCCAACTGTTCCTATTTCATTGGAAGAGGCTGAGGTCACAGGTCATCGTGAGTATATACGATCAGACCATAACGAGGGAATGTGGGTTGAGAGATAATGGTGTATGTAAGTTATTACTATAAAAATTTATATGAAATTAACACTCTTTTATTTTTGCTTGTATATGACCATTATGAAATGCTTAATTTAATTCAAATTGTATTTCAATCCTTGCAGGCATGGCTGATCCGGACATGGCTGATGAAGAGTTCGATTTATTTTGTCGTGAGGAGGAAAATGAGCAGCAAATGGTACCTTCCTTACGTGCTGCTGTTGCCCATCTCATCTGCCGCTGCTGCTGTTGGCCCATCACATCTGCCGCTGTGCTGTTGGCCCTTCCATGAGTGCACCTTCTACGAGTGCTACTCAGAGACCCAGAGGTAGAGGTCCGACCCGTGGGTTGAAACTGCAGAAACCGGATCAGATTAGTCTTCTGTGGGACAATGGGAGGTATGGTGGGGGCAGCAGGTCAGAGTTCGCTAGTATGCTAGGGACTCTGGCCAGATCACATTGCTGCATCAACCACACATGGAAACAAGTCCCGGAAGAAGTTAAGGAGACCATCTGGAAGAAGGTGCAAGAACGATACAAGATCCCAGAAGAAGTGAAGAAGACCGTTCTTTCTTTGGTGTCCGGCAAAGCTAAATCATTCCGCCACTACTTGGTTGAGCATTGGATCAACAGGGTGCCCCCACGTGAGCCTCCGCCGTATGTTGTGTACAATGGCATGATCATGAAGAGGAGTGGAAGGAGTTCGTTGAGCGGCACGCCCCCCCCGAGTTCAGGGTATGTTTGTGTGTACTCTTTTCTTAATTAATGCTCATAATGCTTTATCCCTGATTTTCTAATTAATTTCTGTTGTACTTTCTTAACAGCAAATACAAGAACAAGCACGGCAAAACCGTGAAGCTAATCTCTACCCCCACACCATGGGACGAAGGGGATATGTGGGCAGCCTCGACATGTGGAAAGAAGCTGGTTTGCTGACACGGAGGAACGAGGATGGAAGTGAATGCCCGATCGAGGATGTCTCTGAGGCGAGGAGGGTGCAGATGTACATACTGGGACGCCAGAAAACGACCAGCGAAGGTCAAAGGATATTTCCTAATGCTGCGATGGAACAACTGGCTAACCAAATTGTAAGTATTTGAAAGTAGCTGTTAAATAATTTACTTATATACTCAAGTGTTTGTTGATCTTAAATTTAGTGTTAACTTCTTTGAAATTGGACAGTATGAAGCGGCACAGAGAGGAGAAGTAGACACACGCTCCTCCTTCTCAAGACGACGCTCTCAATCAAATACTTGGGAAGAAGGATCACCCGGGGCGTGTTAGAGGATTTGGGGGAGAAGTACGTCAGAAGCACGTATTCCCGCCATCTGCTAGGAAGGGTCAGATGAGTGCTGCTGAAGTCGAGGCGATGGTAGAGCGTAAGTGCTGCTGAGCGCCAAGCTAATGACGAGAAACTGGCTGCTGAGCGCCGGGCTATCGGAGAGGCTGCAGGAAGCGTTGAATTCGATTGCACATGCGACTACTCAGCAGCAGCAGCAGATCCTCCTCGACTGTCTTCCTCGTCTAGTTGTGCTCCGGCCGCTGACCCGTACCCGTTTGCCAACATCCAGGTTAACTTTGTTTAACTATTTTTCTCCTAAAATAAAGTCATTTAAATAGTATTAGATTGGACTCACTTATTTATTTCACGTATTATCTCTGTTTATTAAAGGAGCAAAAAAATGCGTCTCCAAATACCATTAGAAGGGCACCCTGTAGATGCGGCCTACGGGACGGTGTTGCCATCAGGTCCACTCACGCTCATCAGTTTCGTACGTCTACCCCCATTCTACGCGCGTGTGACCTTGGACCTGATAGTTGATGGATTTGAGCATGCATACCTTCCATGGCGTTTGACAACAAATGCACGCTGATCGAAGCGAAGGGAGACATATTGCCCTGGCCAGCATGTTATATTGTTGTCACCGATGAGGTAAGACTGTTTGACAACCATTTAGTATCTAATAAAATGCATTATTTAGCATTAAGTGTCTAATCTAATCTATTATAGATCCCTGAGCTTCCTCGCCGCGTAACCCGGCCCAGACTAGAAGAGACCAGCGCGCCGGCGAATCCTGAGATCCCTGAGCTTCCTCGCCGCGTATCCCGGCCCAGAGAAGAAGATCGCGCGCCGGCGAATCCTGTCAGAAGTACAAGGGTATGTTCTAGATAAATGTTTAATGTTACTATAATAATCAATTAGTAATTATCTTTACATTTATGCTTTACTGTTTGTGTGTGAAGGGTAAGAATCCAGTGAGTCGGGGTGCGAAAGGTAAGAATCCAGCGCCCGTCCGGGGTCGCACCAGGACTTCTGAGGCGCCTAAAAATAAGCTCGCACTGCCACAAAAACTTGTTAATGTTTTGGGGGCCAAGCATGAATCTCTACGACAAGATCATGTTGAAGTCATCTCAAACTAACAACTTCATGATGACGCTTCCAAAGTCGATGTTTCACTACGAAGAAGATATGATCACGGCAATCAACTTTGAGGACATCAGAGAGATGATGTGTGGAGATTATCTGAACATTAACATTATTCAAGCTTATCTAAAGTAAGTGTTCTTTCCTCATACTGTAAAAACATATAGAATAAGTATCTATGAAGTTGCATTGGCTAACTTTTTATAGTACATGTGATATAATAGAGGTCTGCTTGAGAGATGTGCTGAGAAGGACATGACCTCCATTACTGCGGTGTGCCCGGAGCGTTTATCGTACGACTCAGTCACTAGGGACCCGGGGAGGTTTTGTAATACATGATTCATTGCTTCAATGTTGATCAGAATAAATTATTCATTCTAATGCCGTATCACCAAACGTGAGTTCTGATATAAAATTACATACTAATTAGCTAACTTTTTTACCTTCATTTCTCATTTCATTTTGTATTTGACATTGTAGCCACCACTGGGCTTTGTTTATATTCTGCGCTGCCACCGCTACTCTGCTCGTTCTAGATCCACTAGGGCAGTGGACAGAATTCAACACTGAAGACTTAATCAAAGAGTAAGTTTTTATTACTATTTAATTGTTTGTAAGTTTTTTGAACCAAAATTAATGTACTTGTTCATTTTGCTAAACGCTTTTGTTAATATATGTAACAGTTGTTACAAAAAAACCCCACAGGGAGAGTTTGGTGATTTGACCGTCGATTACATCAAGGTTTGGTAATTCATGTATTTCATTCTGCTATTATCTTTGTACAATTGTTTTACATTTGTGAATTTTGGTGATTTAGTGCCCTACCCAAAAGGATTCTAAAGTTGCGGGTACTACGTGATGCGGTATATGTACGAGTTCTGCGGGTACTTCCCAAGTTTTAAGAATGATAAAGACAAGGTAATACGAACGCTGTCTGTATTTAATTCTTTCGGCAGATTTTTTGTGTCTTTATCTTATCTCATTGTGTTCCATTCCTTTTCTTGTTGCAGATTAAAGAGCATTTTGCCAAATTCTCGACTTACCATCCAAACGACGTGTTGCATGTCAGAGAGAGCATGTCAGCCATGTTTATGAGAATTAAGTGGTAGACTAGCTAGCTCTGATGCTGCTATGATGGATTTTGTTTTTCACAGTTTTCTGCACCGTTTTTGTACTGTTTTACGCTTCTGTTTTATGCTATTTCTTGCTGGGAGTCATCCTAGCTGTATCTACCATGTATAGGTTACACTGCTACCTTTGTAGCCCTCTGATTCTGCTAGTTGCTGCTGCTGTAACAGATTCTAGCTGTTGTATTGAATATTTGTTGTAATGAATTGCTAGCTGTTGCTGCTGTAACAGATTCTGCTGTATTGAATATTTTTTGTTGCTGTAACAGATTCAGCTGTAACATATTTTTGATCTGGTGTATATTAGATGTTATCTCTGTTGCAATTGTGCGCAGAGAATGAATTTGTGTTGTTGGTATTTGATTCAGGTGGTTCAATTGTGCAGTTTCTGCACATTTGTTGGTCTGATGCCCTCTGTTATAATTCTGGCTCTGTTGCAATTGTGTAGATTTGTAAAAAAAAATTACACTTTAGATGATGGTTTTAACAATAACCGTAATCTAAAGTCCTTTGGGCGCGTGCGCCAAAAGACTTTACATTACGGTTATTGTAAAAACCGTCATCTAAAGTGTCCACTTTACATTACGGTTATTGGTAAAACCGTAATGTAAAGTCAATGACACGCGGGACGGAAAAGGGCCTTTAATTACGGTTTTAAACCGTAATTAAAGACGTCGTCATCTTTATTGACGCCCGCGTAGATTACGGTCCAGAACCGTAATTATACACGGTTTTGGACCGTAATTAAAGGCTCACATTCCACCAGAGAGGCTATTACTAGGATTAGGACTGATTTTCTATTAAGTCCCTAGGGTTCGATACTCTTGGTCGTAATTTACTTACGCTATATTCCGACCGGGATTTTTGCTACCCGTAGTAGAGTTGTAGGATTCTTTTATTATCTTTATTCATTTTTGTGCATAGTTTTTCCCTACAATTTCCTTGTTAGCAAAATGGCGCCGTTGCCAGGGACTTGGAATTAGTCCAAGTCCTAAAATCGGTAATCTCCCTATTCTTTGATTTAATTTGTCCATTTGTTTGAACGTACCGTGCAAACTGCCGGGTAAAATACGTCTGGCACTTCAAAGGAAGGCCGAAGCCGGACAGGATACACCCGGCATGCTATCCGGCACATTCAACTTCAATTCCCATTTTTATTTTTTTAAAGTATTAGAGTCGTATATACTTTGCCCTTATTTTTGCACCATTTGTTTTATTTTTTCCCTTCTCTTATTTCCTTATTCTTTAATTCAATTATTTTCTTTCAAGTTGAATATGCCATGCACAATGCCGGGTAAGATATATCCGGCACATTCGGAGGAAGTCCGACGCCGGGTAATATCTGTCCGGCATTGCATCCGACACGTAAAATTTTATCTTTTTTCTTTTCATTTTTAATTTTTCATAAAATTACGTACATAACTGTCTTATTTATTTATCTGTTAAAAGTATTATAACGTTTTGTTTGCTGCTTTTGAAGTTATCTTTGGTGAATGCATCTCCGATCAAACAGTCTTCCAGAAGATTTATCCAACTTTGATCCCGAGATCGAGAGGACCTTGCTTCGTTCCTTGAGACAGCAAGAAACCAACCAAACACACTCCCTACACAAATGGCAACCCCTACCGTCCGCAACATCAATAGGCCTTCCAATCAAGGTTAGAAACCCGCCATCATCCTCCCTGACCTTTGAAATACCCCAAACCTTAGTATGTTGTTTAAACACCTAAATATGGTATATTAAGACTAAAAAGAGTCTTAGAAACATTATCAAACAAATTTAAACAATAGAAAACACAAAATGTGCTTTAAGGTCAATAAAGGCCAAAATGTGCTCTAAGCTTGGGATAAGCTTGGTTAAGACCTAATGAACTTACCAAGACCTTAGTTATATACTAATGAACATATTAAACCAATTACCAAAGAAAACCAAGCTTGAAAACAAGTTAAAACACAAAATGTGCTTTAAGGAGTCTTAAAGCACATTTTTGAAAATTTGTCTTGTAAATGAGTTTTGAATGGCTAGATGTCCATCATTACTCTTTAATTAACATGTGTACTATATAGTATCACATTTGGAAGTCTATATCAATGGGAAATCAAAAATTTCACTTCTATGTGCCTTGTTTTTATGAATAGTGACTTTTATAAGCTAGTTTGTAACATATGTTATTGTAAGTGAGACAATTGACAAATAAAGACTAAAATACCCCTAAGTACTATTGGGGGCCGGTTTTCCTAAGTGTGGTGACTCACCACTCTTTTGTTAACATGTTAAGTAAATAAATATGACTAATGGTTACTATTTGCTTTAAAGGCATAAATATCTTAAAAAGGCAAAACTTATCTCATTCTCTTCTTTCCCTCCTCATTTCACACGGTTCCATGCTCTCTTCAACCTCTCTTCTTCATTCTCTTCTACGGTTTGCAATAGTACGCACCACCATCTCCATCTTTGACCTCTTGTAAAGTCTAGCTCACTTAACCAAATCAAAAACAAACACCACCATTCTCTTCCTCTCATCAAGCTCTTCATTCCTATCTTCTCAAAACTTCAAGAGCCCCATTTCGGTGCCATGGAGTTCCACCATTGAAGGAGCTTGAGCTTACATTTCTACATATTATTACTCTCCTTTGCTTCTAGGTAAGGAATCTCAAAGAAAAATCATGTTTCCTCCATGTTTTTACCTTGACCGAAAATGCCCATTAATGGTGCTCTTTGTGTGACTTTGTTCTAGCCTCATTCCAACCTTTCATGGACTAGGTGGAGTCCTCTCTTGATAGATATTCAAACTCTCTTCAAAGACCAAGGTAAAACAACTACATTAATGTTTTTGAAATAATGTAAACCTAGGGTTCACAATGAGATTAAGCTTAAAGCTTGAATACTCATTATGTTGTTTGTATAATGTTTAGAAGTTGACAAACAATCTAAAGCCTTGCCGATTTTAAACAAGGAAACAAGAAAGAAGTTGTGAGAGAAAAAGAGGTAAATATGCTAACCTAATGTGGTTTAAAGTCTTAGGAGAAATGAGCTTGTATTGCTTATGAAAATGATCTAAGGAGCCAATGGGAAGTGACTTAGAAGAATGCTCTTAAGGGTTTAGTAAAAGGCATATGTGTTGTTGAGTGTATTTGCAGGTCAAAGGCAATTATATTGTGGAAATTCAGTGTTTATGATTATGCACTTTAAGGGCCTAAGAGCCATGTTATTTAAGGGCCTAAGAGCCATGCAATTTAAATTATGCACTATATTGTGATGTAGTGCTAAATGTGTGAAGTTTGTGTATAAAGATGTGTTTGATGGATTTTAGTGTTCATGGTCGTTTGATGGTGAAGACAATGTGTCTTGGTTTAGTAATGTTCTAGGAGTGGTCATGTCAAAATTTAGGTAACAAACAAGAAGTTCTAAGAGTTTAAAATGAGTTTGATAAGTTAAGAAGTGTTTAGAATGGTTAGGTGCTTTCCTTGTGAAAGAAACATGCATTAAGGTGTTTTAAGATGTGAAAAGGGCTTAGGCAATGTTCTAGAGGATTTATAATGCAAATGAATGTTTTGGGATACACTAGAGTCATTTGGACTTGTGTTAGGATTTAGGCAAACTTTGGTGAACAAGGAGAAAGTGTAAACTTGAAAAAGGATTTCAAGAATGACATAAGGAGTAAGTTGGGAGAATAGATGCTTGAGAGATGATGTTGTTGTGGTGAGGGAGTATTTTGGTATAAGTGATCATCTTAGGTATGAAACACCACTTGGAGACTAGGAGAAAACATTGTAAGTGTTAGGAATTTTGGGAAGAAATGAATAAAGGTTTAAGGAATTAGAAAATGAGTTTTATGAGTGTTTAAGGATGTCTTAAGGTGTGTTTGAAGTGCCCAAATGAGGTTAGGGTGTACTAGGATATATGGGGTGAAGTTTGGAGTTAAATGAGAAATGGAAAACAAGGGTCTGGGGAAGACCGAACTTGCGACCGAACTTGCAAGGTCGGTCGAGCCCAGTTTACCCTGCGAGAATTGGCTTCTGGAATGGACCGACCTTGGGGACCGGACTTGCAAGGTCGGTCGGGCTAGTATTTTGTGTACGGATTAAGTTTCTGGAATCGACCGAACATGGGACCGGACTTGGCAAGTTCGGTCGGGCTGAATTTTCAAAGGGAAGAAACTCTCGGGAATGGACCGAACATGCGACCGAACTTACAAGGTCGGTTGGAGTAGAAAATTTTGACGGAAATATGTTCTGGAATGGACCGACCTTGTGTAAGGTCGGTCGGACCAAAACTTGTAAAAAAAAACATAAAAGAATGTGACTTATGTAGTTAACCCTAGGGGGTATAATGAAGGTAACCTAGGGTAAGTTAGACATTTAAACATGTCAAATAATCATGTTAAACACTTAGTAAATTTTAAGCTAAGTAAGTTAATTAACCGACATTCTTGAATCATGTATAGGAGTGACCTACGGTGGAAACAAATCGAGGCAAGGACCAAGGTATGGTTTTTCTTGCGGTCTGTTGCCTACCGGTTTACACCGGCTTGTGTGTTGTATGTTTTTCTGCGTGTTTATGACGTTATAAGATTTAAACATGTAATGAGTTTACAGTTGTTCATATTATTGTGATGTTATGATGTGACTCATTTCCCTTGTGTGTGTCTAACGTGACTTACCACCTGTTGTGTATTGGTTGTTAAGTTCCACCGTGAACTTCTAACAAGTGCTAACTGGGAAGTGAGGAATCCGGTTGTCCGGTCATGCATGTAAGTTAAGAGTAGATATCTGAATCAGATTCGACTCTTATGTTGTTAAGATTGTTCTCCTTAATTTGGCGTTCGATCTCCCGCTAGCTTCCTCCAAAGCTTACCTATTCTGACTTATGATCGGTTTAGTGGGAACATGTGTTTGTGTGGTGTGTTCGGGTCACTATATCCAAACCATCTGTGACTTAAGTTACTCGTTCGAATAACAGAACGGTAATGAGTGTGTGTAACGAGCTTAACATGAGGGTGAACTATTCTCTAGGCTCTTATGTTGTTTAACCTTCTTGGTTTGTTGTTGTGGAAAGAGTATCCACTGTGTATGTGATGTTGTGCTATGCACTATTGATGCTATGCCACATATTATGTTATGTTATGTTATGTATAAAATGAATGCCATGTTATCATGACAATTAGTTGCGCGTATCCCGGTAGCCGATGGGCTGCGCGTTAACCATACCAGCCAAGGGTTGCTGACCCCCTCGGGGGCTCCATATTTTTACTGCAAGATGAGGATCGAGGAAGCAGCGTGGCTGTAGGATCTAAGCTGCAGTTGTACTTTGGTTTATTTTGGATGTTGAGCCCGGGATGCGCCTGTGCTCCCGTGGCATTATATTTTGATCCCGTTGAAATTACTATGGCGGTATATTGACAGTTACAGTGAAGGAATGTAATTAAATACTTGGTATTGTATATGATGTATTTATGGTTTAGTTTTATGCTCGGGAGTCTGATCATCAGACCGGTACACTTGTATTTATTCTGCCTTGTCAACCACGTGGGTGGTTGACGGCGTTGTAGCACCGAAGCGTTTAGTTATTGTTTAGTTATTTATTTCCGCTGAGATTTCATTTAGTTGTGAAGTACGATGTAGGGGTGTTACAAAAAGTGGTATCAGAGCGATACTTCGCTCTGATGACTAGAATACCGAGCTTAGGAAAATACCGAGTTAGGAAACCTAACTACAGTTACCCAAGTGATTAGTTATGGAAAGGTTAACCACTAACTAAGTGTGGAGATACCTTGTTGTCGGGAAAACGTTATAACCGTTGGAACCGATAAGTGTGCAAGTACAGTGCTAATAAATGTTCATGTGAATTCAGATGTCAGGTAGACCGAGAGGTAGAGGCCGTGGACACGGTACTGGAGATACGGATGACTAGGGCGAAACTACTACGGCTCAAGTCATGGTCGAAGCTGTTGCGGCCGCCATAGCCCAAATGGTTCCACAACTTGTAGCTGCAATTCAGCAGGGGCAACAGCCCGAAGTTCAACCACCACCGCCACCGCCACGAGAGACCAACTGGGTCAAGGCTTTGGCAGATCTTAGACCCCCGTCATTTCATGGGGAGACCGACCCACGTAAGCTGGAGGCGTACATCTCCGAGTTGGAGACCGCTTACGAGACCTTGGATGTGCCTGCTGGGGCCAAGGTCCGTCTTGCCGCTTACTAACTGAAGGGTTCGACACAGAGTTGGTGGAAGCTTGTGAGAGAGGACCGGATGGCGGATCCTCAGTTCGGATGGAGGGAGTACACGGCTCTACTGCGAGCCAAATACTACCCTGTGATACTCGAACCGGGTGCTGGTAAACCGTTTCTACAACGGTCTCAACCACCGTCTTCGCTATGGGATGGGGCCAGCTGAGTATTCTACCTTGCAGGTAATTTAAATGAAGTGTGATATGAATAAGTGTAATCCATAAGAGAGTATTAATGTGAGTTTGTGAGTATGTTTTGCGGGGCATGACTAACATCCTAAATTCAGGAGTGCTATCATGCTGCTGCTAAGGTTGAGATTACCGTCCGTCTGAGGGACGAGGAGAATGCGCACAAGCGCAAGGCCACGAGCGAGGGCCAGAGTCTGCAGGGGTGCGGGGGAGGAAAGAAGAAGAAGAAACCTTATCCCCAGCCCCAGAAGAGTCAGCACCAGGGTGACAAGGGCCAAGCCCAAACCACCACAGCTGAGGAGCCACTGAAGCTCACATATACTTATGCGGCGAAACCCCTACGCTCTTACCCACCTAAGGGTAATTATTTAATCATGTGTGACAAGTTGAAGTGTATGATGTTAAGTTGTGAAATAAGTATTGATTGTGTATTGTGATAGCAGCTAGCACGGTTCTGGACCGGAGCGCCACTACTACTGTAAGTGGTGTAACGGAGACCACCCCGGCAAGGACTGCAAGGGAAACGACGTACAGTGTCGTTACTGCGAGAAGTGGGGTCACCGTGACTACGAGTGTTACCGGAACCCCAACAGCAGAGTCAACAAGCCCAAGGGGCAGTGGAAAGGTAAGGCCACAGCAGCTATTGATGGCCCGAAGACGGCTAACCAGCCACCCACAGATCAGAGACACACTGATTCCCAGAAGGGGAAAGGGTCGGGACCTAGCAAGGCCGCCCTGAATGTGGTGGACCGGTCTGAGGCGCCAGGGCCCTCTTCTAGACCAAGTACCGCCTAAACTGTTGAATGAAATAAGTGATTGCATACCGCATTTCATGCATGTGTATATTAGTGAGTCCAAGTGTATTATCATGTGAGTAAAGAGTTAAAGTATAGTGTGAAAGTCACCTAATTAGATAATTCTAAACTTAAAGAAACCTTCAATATATGTTATCCAATCCCACCCACACCAAACCCTGAAGAAACCACCATCAGCATCACCGACTTTCCAATGGAGCAATGTCAGGTTATCCAGCCAGGTATGATACTCTTAAATGGATACCTGACACCGGAAGCACAAGTCCATATCATCAGACGATGCAATGAACTTGGAGCAACACCTGGAGGTTTCTACACACCTGAATACCCGAGCAGATCAAGAATGAGATGAAGATGATGTGCATGGGTAAGGACTGGAACCCTTACACCAAGACATATCAAGAAGTGCGAGCTGAAGATGGAGCAACAGTACCAAGTATACCTGAGGAGTTCCTCGCGGTCGTTAATCACGCCATGGGAATTGCTCAGCAAGTTGAAAAGGATTCAATTCCAAGTGTCAAAGCAGATTTGTGTATTGTGAACTTCTACCAGAAAGGTGGACGATTAGGTTTACACCAAGATAAGGACGAGTCACCCGAGTCTCTAAGTAAGGGAGTACCCGTGGTGTCTTGGTCCATTGGTGATACCGCAGTATTTATATATGGCGAGCAGAAGCGTGCTGATCTCGCAAAGAAGTTAGTTCTAAAGTCAGGAGATGTGTTAGTCATGGGTGGGCAGTCAAGGATGCTATATCATGGCATCAGAAAGATCAAACTGAATACCGCACCGTCGGCAGTAATCAATGCCACACATGAAACCCGGACGTTTGAATTTGACCTTCAGACAGTTTTGAAGCCTTGTATAATTATGTAATGTGTTAAGCCAGTATATGTTAAGGAAGTTATGTATGTGTTAGTTGTGTTAGCTGTGTAACCAACGTATGATGTAAAAAGAGTGTGTTAATGAATAAAGTGAAGCTGTTGAAGTATATCAACCGTGTTGTTACCCAATACTTATTAGTTTGCCAATGAATTAGGCTGTGCAGTCGGAACTGGAGGTACACTGAGTGTCTGCAATGAGGCAGAAGCCGGCAAGAGCGGCACAATCCTCACCGGTACATTTCCAGTCAATGGCGTGGACGCTTCGATCTTGTTCGACTCCGGAGCCTCACACACATTTATTTCGCTATCCTTTGCGAAGAGGCTGGGGTTAGATGGTGATGAGATGCCAGACTTCCTAGTCACTCTCCCGTCGAAAGAGCGGATCAGGTGCACCCGCTACCACCGAGATGCGTTGTACGAATCAGAGGTGAAGAGTTTCCGATCGACTTGATAGAGTTCGACGGACTTGGTTTTGATGAGATTGTCGGGATGAACTGGTTGGAGCGGTACAAAGGCAGAATCCTATGTGCCGAGCATCGACTGCTTCTTCGGAGTCCATCTGGGGTTACCATATCTTACCGCCAGAGGCCTAGGGAGCCTTCGACTCAGATCATCACCGCCATGGCTATGTGTCGTGAACTACGACGAGGGAGTGATGTATACCTCTGCTATGTCCAGGACATAGAGAGAGATCCAGAGTTTAGCCCAGATGTGCCGGTAGTGTCGGAGTTTCCTGATGTATTTCCTAAGGAACTGCCGGGCATGCCGCCAGCACGGGGAGTAGAGTTTGAGATTGATTTGGTTCCGGGCACCGGACCAATTGCGAAGGCGCCCTATCGTATGGCTCCAGCAGAAATGACAGAGCTCAAGGAGCAGCTGAGAGACCTACTCGACAAGGGATTTATCCGCCCTAGCGTTTCACCATGGGGAGCGCCGGTCCTCTTCGTGAAGAAGAAGGACGGTAGCCTCCGCCTGTGTATTGACTATCGAGAGCTGAATGCAGTTACGGTGAAGAACCGTTACCCTTTACCACGCATCGACGATTTATTTGACCAGTTGAGGGGAGCATCAGTATTCTCCAAGATAGATCTACGATCCGGATACCATCAGATTGCCATCCGTGACAGTGACATTGAAAAGACAGCATTCAGGACTAGGTATGGACATTATGAGTTTACGGTTATGCCGTTTGGGTTATCCAATGCACCAGCGAAGTTCATGGATTTAATGAACCGCTTGTTCCAAGATCAGTTGGACAAGTCAGTGGTAGTCTTCATCGACGATATTCTTGTGTACTCGAAATCAAGAGGTGAGCATGAAAGCCACCTGAGGAATGTGTTACAAACATTGAGGAAGAATCAATTGTATGCTAAATTTTCAAAGTGTGAGTTCTGGCTGAACCAAGTATCCTTTCTTGGTCATGTGATTTCTGAGGCCGGGATCGCTGTTGATCCGGCAAAGATTGATGCAGTGCGCACCTGGCCTAGGCCGAAGACAGTTACCGATATCAGGAGCTTCCTCGGTCTAGCAGGTTATTATAGGAGGTTTGTAAAGGACTTCTCCAGTGTCACGAAGCCGATGACTTCCTTAATGAAGAAGGATGCACCATTCGAGTGGACAGTCGACTGTGAGAGTTCTTTCCAGAGTCTCAAGGATGCTCTGACATCTGCACCAGTCCTGACTATACCAGACGGTCCAGATGGTTTTGAGGTCTATTGCGACGCATCAGGTAGAGGTATGGGTTGTGTGTTGATGCAACACGGGAAGGTCGTAGCTTACGCCTCCCGACAGCTGAAGAAGCATGTGGAGAACTACCCTACCCACGACTTAGAATTGGGTGCCATTGTCTTCGCACTGAAGATATGGCGACATTATTTGTATGGGGTAAGTGTGACAATTTATTCTGACCACAAAAGTTTAAAGTACTTGATCACTCAAAAGGAGTTGAACATGAGACAAAGAAGGTGGGTTGAGTTTCTAAAAGACTACGACATTAATCTACAGTACAAAGAGGGTAAGGCAAATGTGGTAGCTGACGCATTGAGTCGCCGAGCACACTCTCTCCATTCGCTAGTCTCTCATACTGGCTTGGTTGAAGAGGTGCGGAGTGCTCAGATGACGGATCAGTATATGATGGAGATCCGGCAGAAGCTTATTGATGGCACATTCGAGGGTCAGAAGTACGACTTCAGACTCCATGATGATGACCTGATTAGGCTTAATGGCCGATTGTGTATACCTAGGAGTAGCGCTGAGTTGAAGGAGCGCATATTGAGTGAATCCCATTGTTCTACTACTTCGATTCACCCCGGAGCTTCAAAGATGTATAAGGGTATGAAAAGATATTTTTAGTGGACAGGAATGAAAAAGGATGTTACTGATTATGTATTGAGGTGTCTCACTTGCCAGAAGGTCAAGTTTGAGCACCGACGGCCTGGTGGTATGGTACAGCCAATGCCAGTGCCTGAGTGGAAGTTCCATGATATTTCCATGGACTTCGTAGTAGGGCTTCCGCCTACAAGGGGAGGTCTGAATATGATTTGGGTTATTGTTAACCGACTGACCAAGGTGGCTCGATTCATACCGATGAAGGACACCTGGAAAGTGGCAAAACTGGTAGAACTCTTTGATAGAGAAATTGTAAGACATCATGGGGTACCGAAAACGATTGTATCTGACAGAGATACCAGATTCTTATCGAGGTATTGGAAGTCTACACGAGAAGCATTGGGTACCGAACTGAAATTGAGTACAGCGTTTCACCCACAGACAGATGGTCAGAGTGAGCGTACCATCCAGACACTTGAGGATATGTTACGTGCGTGTGCACTTGACTTTCAGACCAGCTGGATAGATAAGTTACATCTGATCGAGTTTAGTTACAACAACAGTTATCATGCATCGATCAAGATGTCTCCCTTCCAGGCCTTGTACGGTAGACCATGCCGCACGCCATTATGCTGGGATGAGTCGAGTGAGACGGTCATTATAGGACCAGAGTATCTTGAACAAGTTCAGGCAGAAGTTCGCCAGATCCGGGCTAACTTGAAGGCAGCTCAGGATAGACAAAAGTCGTACGCAGATGTGCGCAGACGTGACCTGGAGTTCGCCGTGGGCGATCAGGTATTTTTGAGAGTATCCCCCATGAAGGGAGTATTTCGTTTTGGCCAGAAGGGCAAGTTGAGCCCAAAATATGTGGGGCCTTATGTTGTGACGGAGCGGATCGGCCCGGTAGCTTACAGACTTGATCTACCCGCCGAGCTGGGCAAGGTACATGATGTATTTCATGTGTCTCAGTTGAAGAAGTATATGTCTCATCCGTCTCATGTGCTTCAACCTGAAAGGCTAACCTTAGAGCCGACCATGCGATCAGTGGAGACTCCGGTACGGATTCTGGATACTAAGACTCGAGACACTCGCCATAAGTCTGTGAGACTGGTGAAAGTTCTTTGGTCTAACCAGGACGTTGAGGAGGCCACTTGGGAGCTGGAAGACAAGATGAAGGCGAAGTACCCGTCATTGTTTACTTTTTAGTGTTTATGTGTATAGGGTACGGGGCGTACCCCTTTTTAAGGGGGGTAGAGCCGTTTCGGTTATGTGTGTACGACGTGTATTTAAATACATCGTCTATGTTATGTTGTTATGTTACAGACCGTTGTGTCTGAATGATGTGGATGATGGTGTATGGACCTTGTGTCCAATGTTATGTACCCGCTGTTATGTTGTATGGACCTTGTGTCCAATGTTATGTAAGTGTGTTGTTAATGATGTATGGAAATATTGTTTATATGTATTCCCGTGTTCTAATATTTAGGATATGTGGAAGTGTGAACTTTGAGGACAAAGTTCTTTTAAGGGGGGTAGATTGAAATACCCCAAACCTTAGTATGTTGTTTAAACACCTAAATATGGTATATTAAGACTAAAAAGAGTCTTAGAAACATTAGCAAACAAATTTAAACAATAGAAAACACAAAATGTGCTTTAAGGTCAAAAAAGGCCAAATGTGCTCTAAGCTTGGGATAAGCTTGGTTAAGACCTAATGAACTTACCAAGACCTTAGTTATATACTAATGAACATATTAAACCAATTACCAAAGAAAACCAAGCTTGAAAACAAGTTAAAACACAAAATGTGCTTTAAGGAGTCTTAAAGCACATTTTTGAAAAATTGTCTTGTAAATGAGTTTTGAATGGCTAGATGTCCATCATTACTCTTTAATTAACACGTGTACTATATAGTATCACATTTGGAAGTCTATATCAATGGGAAATCAAAAATTTCACTTCTATGTGCCTTGTTTTTATGAATAGTGACTTTTATAAGCTAGTTTGTAACACATGTTATTATAAGTGAGACAATTGACAAATAAAGACTAAAATACCCCTAAGTACTATTGGGGGCCGGTTTTCCTAAGTGTGGTGACTCACCACTCTTTTGTTAACATGTTAAGTAAATAAATATGACTAATGGTTACTATTTGCTTTAAAGGCATAAATATCTTAAAAAGGCAAAACTTATCTCATTCTCTTCTTTCCCTCCTCATTTCACACGGTTCCATGCTCTCTTCAACCTCTCTTCTTCATTCTCTTCTACGGTTTGCAATAGTACACACCACCATCTCCATCTTTGACCTCTTGTAAAGTCTAGCTCACTTAACCAAATCAAAAACAAACACCACCATTCTCTTCCTCTCATCAAGCTCTTCATTCCTATCTTCTCAAAACTTCAAGAGCCCCATTTCGGTGCCATGGAGTTCCACCATTGAAGGAGCTTGAGCTTACATTTCTACATATTATTACTCTCCTTTGCTTCTAGGTAAGGAATCTCAAAGAAAAATCATGTTTCCTCCATGTTTTTACCTTGACCAAAAATGCCCATTAATGGTGCTCTTTGTGTGACTTTGTTCTAGCTTCATTCCAACCTTTCACGGACTAGGTGGAGTCCTCTCTTGATAGATATTCAAACTCTCTTCAAAGACCAAGGTAAAACAACTACATTAATGTTTTTGAAATAATGTAAACCTAGGGTTCACAATGAGATTAAGCTTAAAGCTTGAATACTCATTATGTTGTTTGTATAATGTTTAGAAGTTGACAAACAATCTAAAGCCTTGCCGATTTTAAACAAGGAAACAAGAAAGAAGTTGTGAGAGAAAAAGAGGTAAATATGCTAACCTAATGTGGTTTAAAGTCTTAGGAGAAATGAGCTTGTATTGCTTATGAAAATGATCTAAGGAGCCAATGGGAAGTGACTTAGAAGAATGCTCTTAAGGGTTTAGTAAAAGGCATATGTGTTGTTGAGTGTATTTGCAGGTCAAAGGCAATTATATTGTGGAAATTCAGTGTTTATGATTATGCACTTTAAGGGCCTAAGAGCCATGTTATTTAAGGGCCTAAGAGCCATGCAATTTAAATTATGCACTATATTGTGATGTAGTGCTAAATGTGTGAAGTTTGTGTATAAAGATGTGTTTGATGGATTTTAGTGTTCATGGTCGTTTGATGGTGAAGACAATGTGTCTTGGTTTAGTAATGTTCTAGGAGTGGTCATGTCAAAATTTAGGTAACAAACAAGAAGTTCTAAGAGTTTAAAATGAGTTTGATAAGTTAAGAAGTGTTTAGAATGGTTAGGTGCTTTCCTTGTGAAAGAAACATGCATTAAGGTGTTTTAAGATGTGAAAAGGGCTTAGGCAATGTTCTAGAGGATTTATAATGCAAATGAATGTTTTGGGATACACTAGAGTCATTTGGACTTGTGTTAGGATTTAGGCAAACTTTGGTGAACAAGGAGAAAGTGTAAACTTGAAAAAGGATTTCAAGAATGACATAAGGAGTAAATTGGGAGAATAGATGCTTGAGAGATGATGTTGTTGTGGTGAGGGAGTATTTTGGTATAAGTGATCATCTTAGGTATGAAACACCACTTGGAGACTAGGAGAAAACATTGTAAGTGTTAGGAATTTTGGGAAGAAATGAATAAAGGTTTAAGGAATTAGAAAATGAGTTTTATGAGTGTTTAAGGATGTCTTAAGGTGTGTTTGAAGTGCCCAAATGAGGTTAGGGTGTACTAGGATATATGGGGTGAAGTTTGGAGTTAAATGAGAAATGGAAAACAAGGGTCTGGGGAAGACCGAACTTGCGACCGAACTTGCAAGGTCGGTCGAGCCCAGTTTACCCTGCGAGAATTGGTTTCTGGAATGGACCGACCTTGGGGACCGGACTTGCAAGGTCGGTCGGGCTTGTATTTTGTGTACGGATTAAGTTTCTGGAATCGACCGAACATGGGACCGGACTTGGCAAGTTCGGTCGGGCTGAAATTTCAAAGGGAAGAAACTCTCGGGAATGGACCGAACTTACAAGGTCGGTCGGAGTAGAAAATTTTGACGGAAATATGTTCTGGAATGGACCGACCTTGTGTAAGATCGGTCGGTAAGGTCGGTCGGACCAAAACTTGTAAAAAAAAAATAACAGAAAAGAATGTGACTTATGTAGTTAACCCTAGGGGGTATAATGAAGGTAACCTAGGGTAAGTTAGACATTTAAACATGTCAAATAATCATGTTAAACACTTAGTAAATTTGAAGCTAAGTAAGTTAATTAACCGACATTCTTGAATCATGTATAGGAGTGACCTACGGTGGAAACAATTCGAGGCAAGGACCAAGGTATGGTTTTCTTGCGGTCTGTTGCCTACCGGTTTACACCGGCTTGTGTGTTGTATGTTTTTCTGCGTGTTTATGACGTTATAAGATTTAAACATGTAATGAGTTTACAGTTGTTCATATTATTGTGATGTTATGATGTGACTCATTTCCCTTGTGTGTGTCTAACGTGACTTACCACCTGTTGTGTATTGGTTGTTAAGTTCCACCGTGAACTTCTAACAAGTGCTAACTGGGAAGTGAGGAATCCGGTTGTCCGGTCATGCATGTAAGTTAAGAGTAGATATCTGAATCAGATTCGACTCTTATGTTGTTAAGATTGTTCTCCTTAATTTGGCGTTCGATCTCCCGCTAGCTTCCTCCAAAGCTTACCTATTCTGACTTATGATCGGTTTAGTGGGAACATGTGTTTGTGTGGTGTGTTCGGGTCACTATATCCAAACCATCGTGACTTAAGACTCGTTCGAATAACAGAACGGTAATGAGTGTGTGTAACGAGCTTAACATGAGGGTGAACTATTCTCTAGGCTCTTATGTTGTTTAACCTTCTTGGTTTGTTGTTGTGGAAAGATTATCCATTGTGTATGTGATGTTGTGTTATGCACTATTGATGCTATGCCACATATTATGTTATGTTATGTTATGTATAAAATGAATGCCATGTTATCATGACAATTAGTTGCGCGTATCCCGGTAACCGATGGGCTGCGCGTTAACCATACCAGCCAAGGGTTGCTGACCCCCTCGGGGGCTCCATATTTTTACTGCAGGATGAGGATAGAGGAAGCAGAGTGGCTGTAGGATCTAGGCTGAAGTTGTACTTTGGTTTATTTTGGATGTTGAACCCGGGATGCGCCTGTGCTCCCGTGGCATTATATTTTGATCCCGTTGAAATTACTATGGCGGTATATTGACAGTTACACTGAAGGAATGTAATTAAATACTCGGTATTGTATATGATGTATTTATGGTTTAGTTTTATGCTCGGGAGTCTGATCATCAGACCGGTACACTTGTATTTATTCTGCCTTGTCAACCACGTGGGTGGTTGACGACGTTGTAGCATCGAAGCGTTTAGTTATTGTTTAGTTATTTATTTCCGCTGTGATTTCATTTAGTTGTGAAGTACGATGTAGGGGTGTTACAACCTTTTACAAGCCGATTATGATGAATGGCAAAAGCTAAAGCCATATCTTCAGATTCAATGTGTCAAGGAGTTGGGCATGTTCGATGGTTCAAATCCGGACGAGGCCTTGCTCCACATAACAAAATTTCTGCAACACACAAATTGCCTAACTGCCTCCGAAGCCGTCCTACAATATGCCAGACTCTCTATCTTCCCCCATAGCCTCACGGGCATAGCCAGCAAATGGTACCATAGTCTGACCCCAAGTACCATTTCCACTTGGGAGGACATGGCAACAAAGTTCTATGATAAATTCCTACCCCCAAGTCGCACCCTGGAAATGATCGCTGAAATATACAACTTCAGACAGCCTGGATCGGAGAACATCTGTGAGACTTGGGACAGATTTAAAGGGTTGCTACGAACATGTCCTCACCATGGTTTGGTTTATCATGTAGGCTCTTCCTTTTCATTAAGAGCTTTTACGGATGCTGATTTTGGTGGTTCCCTTACGGACTGCAAGAGTACTTCTGGGTGTGCTCAATTGGTGGATACAAGTCTGGTCTCATGGTTTTCCAAAAAACTATCCTCGGTCGCACTATCAACAACAAAAGTAGAATACATTGCGGCAGCAGCTTGCTGTGCTCAAGTTTTCTGGTTGCAATTTCAATTGGCGAACTATGGACTTACACAGTCACCTGTCCCGATTTATTATGACAATCTATCCACAATTATGCTGTCAAAGAACCCAATACAACATTCATGGACGAAGCACATTGAGATTCTCCATCATTTTCTTTGTGATCAAGTCGAGAAAGGCACTGTGAAATTGTTACATTGTTCGACGGATCAGCAACTAGTTGACATCTTCACCAAACTACTCCCCGAGAGATATTTTCTTGTCTCAGTCTAGCACTGACATTATTAAAATTGATTAAGGTATATTCTTTTCATTTATCGTATTGTACTTCTTTTGCCGATTAAAATTGGGTGCTTAAGTATAAGTGGAGTGTGTCATACAGTTTTTTCATTTATAGTGAGCTTTCCTTCCCATGGGTGACATAACTTACATTACAGCTGATTTGGATCAGTTTTATATATGGAAAATGTTTTATTTGCATACACGATTGTCATATATCATACACGTTTTGTCTCCATGATCTCCATATTTCTTTGATGTTATTATCTTTCCTTCTAAAAAAATAATAAAAAATCAATTTTACTATATTTTTCCCACTTCACCAATTTTTACTATATATTTTCCCGCTTCACCAATTTTTACTATATATTTTCCTGTTTCACCAATTTTTTTTCTTTCCTCCTGCTCCCTGTGTCAGTCTTACGCCCATTCTAGTTTCTTTGCTTCTTATTAGTTGTGTTTGTTCCTCTTCCATTTGATACTACCCCACCCGTACCTGACTCTGATTTTCCTATTCCACCTACTGAACCAGAGGTTACCTCCACTCCCTCCCCATATGTTCAAACTCATAAGACTCGAGCTCATCCTTCCTTTACAGCAACTCTCCATCGCCGTCAATCTCTACGACCTCGACGCTCCCAAAACCCTCCACCTACATTTACGACCATGATAAGATGTGAAATAATGTAATTATAGGGTCTTTATGCAACTTCATTTCATGCAAACTGTTGAGCTATTTCACCACTTTATAGAGCATTTTGTTAGTATAGGTGAACTTATACTATTTTGGTTAAAATGTAGGTAAAATCCCATTTGAGCATGTTTTTGAGGCCAAAAAGATCCTCTGGCTAAGATTCAACACTGTGGGAAGTAGATCAAGAATGACGGAGCAGTTCAAGAAGTTTTTGGTGGGCAAATGGCCTTTTTGGAGCAGACCAACCCAGGCGGCCGACCCATGTGGGTCGGTCAAGCTCGCCTTCAAGCTTTTGGAATGGACCGACTCAGTAGGACTGACCCATGTGGGTCGGTCAGACTCAACCATGAGACACTAGAATTGACCAACCTAGGGAGACCCACCCACCTGGGTCGGTCGAACTTAAAATAGCTCACGTGTCATAGTCTGCAGAAGACCGACCGACCCGGGGACCTACCCATGTGGGTCAGTCGGAATAGAAATCTGCCCATAACCTCTACTTCATAACGGGAATTTCATACACTCTTCCCCACTTTTCATTCCACACTTCCACAACTCAAAAGAGGAGAGAGAGAGAGAGAGGAGAGAGAGAGAGAGAGATAGACGATTTAAGTAAAAGAAGAAGAAGAAAAGAAAAGGCTCACCTTCTCCAAGCTTTCCACCATCTCTAATGGCTTCTTCTCACTCTCTATTTGCTTTTATTCTCTCCATGTTTGTGTAGTCCTTAAATGTGCTCTAGGATAGAATTTATGCCTTAAAAGCTCCAATGTAGCTTGTAAACTTACCTCATTTATTACAACGAATTGGGTGCACTAACCCATCGTAGCTAGGTCTTTATTGTTATTAGTATTTTCCTCGACAGGCCGCCACATCAGAAGTAGTATCTGACGATGATGTTCCCTTGGCTACTCTTCAACGTCACAAATAGGTTGCTTCTGTTGCGCCCCATGCTTCTAGTTTCAAGCGGCATCGTTGTGCGTCCCTGGTTATTTCTTTATCTGCTACCATATATGATGAACCACGGTGTGCTCCGGTTCGTTCTTCTGGCACCGACCAACCACAACAACTGGTTTCTGATTCCGACTGGACTGGTAACTCTTTTCATTGTTATCCCACTTTAAAGTCGGAAATTAATAATGCACAGATAGTGGTAGGCAAGAGGGTAAGTTGTGCTTGGTTGCGTAAGAATCGGTTGTCTGCTCTGCCAAGCTGGTTATTAGCCCAAGGCTGGTCTGGTGTCTTTAATTCGAGAACGCATACATTAGGATGTTGTGCATGAATTCTATTTGAATTTGTGCTTTGAGGAGGATTATCTTGCCAAATCCAAGATTAAGGATATAGAAATTAAGATTTCGTCAGACTTACTAACTGTTGTTCTAGAGATTCCAATAGAGGGTGTCAAAGCCTTTTCCTGTGAGATTAACACCTTTGTTGAAGGGCAAGCGGATGAAGATTTGTTTGGATACTTTGGAATTGAACCAGAAACCATAAGATTCATTTTGCTCCATAGATACAATTGGATGTTTGGGTAGGCTGCTCCATATGGTTATATATCAAGGAATTGCTCCTCGCAATGATTAGCGTGGCTTAGAGACGTTCTTAGATGTTTGCCTGATGTGATGTTTGGTTCAAAAAATTAGTCTTCCACACTTCATGATGTTTCACGTGCATCATGCTATTACATAGGCTACTTCGTCTCTACCCTATGCATCTTGGCTGACTAAAGCTTTTGAATATTATGTCGTGGATCTATCTGAGGTGCCTGCTAAGGTGTTGGATCCCAACCACGAGATAACCAACATTACTTTGGCCAAGATGGGTTTTGGACTGGTTGGAAACCAGTGGGTTGCAAACAACCACTCAAGGCTATTGTGGGTGTTTTTGATCAGTTGTCTTCTATGCCAGCCCAGCTCCAAGAGATTCTAGACACGAGAATGGCCAAGCTGGAAAAGCACTTGGGGGTGTGTCGTTAGATTGCTTAGGATTGATTGAGGGTTCTTTAGCTATTGTTTACCCACTCCAATTTCTACTCTTTTTCCTGACTTCATCGGTTGTGCAGTTTTGTTTTAATGGTTTCAATTCTGCAGAATACTTGTTTTGTCTACGGGATCCTGTTCAAATAGTTGGCTTTACTCACTTCAGTATCAGTGACTATCACTTGTTTGCTAATGAAACCTTTTCCTTTCATTAAAATTGTATAAAATGCCACCTTGTAAGTCATGAATGTCATTTTACATTTCGTGAGATATAATTAAGCACCATTATTTGATTGTGCAAACGAGGGAAATATGGTGATTAATATGATCGATCTATGATTGTTTAATTTTTGGAGATTCCTCACATCTTTAGGGGGAATTCTACACTTTAGGGGGAACATGAAATTATTTCACCATAAAAAGTTTGCTCACATAAAAAAGGGGGAACCTGTAAATGTATGCGCATTGCGTACTTATAGTTTTTGATGTGACAATCTGCCAGTCTTGTACTCGGTGCAATTATCTCAACTAGTTATGCGGTGATGTGAAGTAAAGAATCTTAACCGATTTATTTACCTAATGTTATCTATACCGGCTGGGCATTTGTTAAGATAGATTAGTAGTTTATAGTCTATCTATTAGAGTGTTACTAGGCTTGGTATTATATCATAGAAGCGAGATATCTGTACATTAGTTATTAGTTTGTTTCGTCAAGATTTTGTATATATATATATATATAGGATTGATATAGTTAGGGTTACGTCTTCAGAAAACAGAGAAGAACAACCCAGGTGAGTGAGTCTTTAAGTTGATGCAAATCAGCGAATTGTCTTTGTCATACACGTAAGAATGATTGTTCATCGTGTAAAACAGATCAGGTGAAAAGTTTTCAAGCTATTAATAAAGATTAGTAGCAGTGTTTTTTTTCCAAGATCATCGATTCTTCTGTATGTCTATGCAGTCCTATAGTGAGTAGCTAGATTCTCTATACAACGACACTAAATTCCAACTATGTTACCCTTTATTATAATATATAATTTATCTTTAGAAAAAAAAAGAACTATCACATGAAAATTCACAATCTTGGATTTGAAAAGAGTAATTATTATACGCTTTCTCGATTCTCATTATTGAGTAGAGGTTTCACTAAGACCACGTTTCTTGGGAGCGGATCAGCTGACAAAGACATATTTTTCGTCGCACGACGGAACTCATCCTTTTTTTTAATTTTTACAGTAGGGAAGTGTCATCACCCCGTCCCACATTACCACCATCATTATTTTTGCTTTTAATTCAACGTCTAGCCTTTTGTACAATTGTTTTTGTTTTTCATTTTTATAATGTTAGAGTGTAATTTTTTTGTCCTATAATAATATAGTTATCTATAAAATAATTCACTAATTATATAAAAAATTACTTGATTATATTCATATATACATATGATTATTTAATATTGTTTACTTAATTTGATAATATTTGTTGATGAACATATATCCCGATTGAAAAAATTTTAAAAAGTTGAATTAATATAGAAACACCAAGTTAAATATTCATACTTTTTTAAAGAAAAAAACTGAATGACATCGCTATTGTATAATAGTTTTCTAATCTTATAATGTTTGTTGTTGCTACACATATGTAAAAAAAATGAAGTATAACAATTCAAATACACCAATCAACTCAACAAAATTAAGAAAAAAGCTAATATAAAAAATACCAAGCTATTATTTATATTATTTTTGAAATTAAAAAAGTGATGTACGTAAATTTTTTAATCCTCGTGTTATAAGTTATCGTGTAGTGCATACATAAAAATCAAATGTTAATAAATACGTAAAGTCGACTACAACAATTTAGTTTATCATTTCAAACGTTTATAGTCTTTTGGTTTATTAATCAAGTTCTACAAACTGAAAAATACTAATAAAACATTCTTATACAAATGATTCAATATGAACGGCCAAAATAAAAGATGTATATCAGTTAGTGCAATCTTTTCCATAATACTAATGGAAACAATTACGGATGGTTGTGTACACGTTTCTAATTATTAGTGGAAACGTTTATAAATTATCGTGGATACGTAAAAACCAAGGTTATTAAATACATAAAATCGAATCCAACAATTCAGTATATCATTTTTAAACATTTATAGTGTTTAGACTTTATCAGTTTGTCAAGCTCCATAAACTGATAAATGTAAGTAAATATTCTATTTGATAAGAACGATCAAAGGAAAAGATATATAACAGTTAGTGTCGTCTTTTATATAATAGTGATGGAAACGATTAAAAAAGTTTGTGTACACGTTTTTCATAATCTGTGGAAACATTTATAAGTTATAGTAGATACGTAAAAACCAAGGTTAACTAATACATAAAATTGAATTCAACAACTTAGTTTTTAGTTTTCAAACATTTTTAACCTTCAGTTTATCAATCAGTCAAGCTCTAAACACTAATTAATGGTAAGAAAATATTGGAAAAGATATATAACAGTTAGTGTCAACTTTTATATAATAGTGATGGAAACGATTAAAGAAGTTTGTGTACACGTTTTTCATAATCAGTGGAAACATTTATAAGCTATAGTGGATACGTAGAAACCAAGGTTAACGAATAAATAAAATTGAATTCAACAACTCAGTTTTTCATTTGCAAATATTTTTAACCTTCAGTTTATCAATCAGTCAAGCTCTAAACACTATTAATGGTAAGAAAATATTTTTATACACAATGATTCGATAAGAACGACCAAAGGAAATGATATATATATATCCATTAGTGTAATCTTTTTAAAAATGGTGTTGGAAACGATTAAAGAATGTCGTGTACATGTTTCTAATCATCAATGGAAGCATTTATAATTTATCCTTGATACATAAAAACCAAGGTCATAAAATCGTATCCAACAACTCAATTTATTATTCTAAAAAATTTATCAGGTTATTAATTAGCCAAGCTTTGTAAACCGATAAATGATAAAAATATATTCTTATACACTATGATTCGATGAGAACGGTCAAAGGAACAAATATATAATAATTAGTGTCATCTTTTCTATAATAGTGATGAAAACAATTATAGAAGGTTGTGTACATGTTTCTAATCATTAGTAGAAACATTTATAAGTTATTGTGGATACGTAAAAACCAAGGTTAACAAATACTTTAATTGAATCCAACAACTCAGTTTAATGTTTCAAAACGTTTATAGCCTTCAAGTTTATCTATTAGCGAAACTTTGTAAACTGCTAAATGATAAAAAAAAATATTCTTATACTCTATATGATCCAATAAAAATGACCAAAGAAAAAGATATATAACCGTTAGTGTAATCTTTTTTATAATAGTGATGAAACGATTATATGAGGTTGTGCGCATATTTATAATCATCATTGGAAAAGTTTATAAGCTTTAGTGGATACATAAAACCAAGGTTATTGAATACGTAAAATCGAATCCAACAACTCAGTTTATTGTTTCCAAACTTTTATAACGTTAAGGTTTATCAATCAGTCAAACTCTACAAACTGATAAACGGTAAGAAAGTATTTTTATAGACTATACTATAACATTTATAAGTATTCTTTAAACAAATCCTAAAAATCTTTCAAGTCAGTGACAACATTATAAAGTAACGAATGAGTAAAATAATACTACCTTACACCACACATAGAAAAGTTAAAACATTGAAAACTTATTTTAGTGTTTAGGGTTTAGGGTCAAATATTAATCAGACTTTTTTTATTTATTAATTTAATGCATGCATTAAAATCTGGATTGATGTATACTATTTTTTTAAATATGTATATTACAAAATTAAAGAATAATATTTTAATAGTTATATGTATATACTTAAATATTTTATGACTATATAAAAAGATTTTATGTAAATTTATGAGTTCTGCTATAATAATAATAATAATAATAATAATAATAATAATAATAATAATAATAATAATGATGATAATGATGTTATTGCATGTTAAATAAATATTATAAAACATAAAAAACCAGTACACATTAAATTAAAATATAAGACCAAAAAAATATAACACTAAGTATTTATAGTTATTGTACATTATTTTCCAATTAACTTTACTAGCTATATTCTAAAAGAATAATTAATGTTATAATAATGATGTTGGAGAACGTTCCAGAAACTTATACAATATTCTAGTCAGAGTAATTCTATCCGGTTCAAATTTATTTTAATCTTATATAATTATAAGTGGACATTCACGGAAATTTGGCATCCGCACCAAACTTTTTTTTTCTCAAAACAATAAGAATTTCCGTGCAACATACTATATGGAATACTAGTAATCATGATTAATCCAATGGTCCATATTTGATTGATCTGTCGCAGACTGAAAAACTGTGTCCGTCACAGTACACTCCGACGTTTCTTCTCTGAAATTGTCATTTACCAATCTTGTTACCTTTCTTTGTTTTGTTCAGTTACTACTCCTCTACAAGTTTTTGACTTCGATCTACTTTAATTTGTAGTTGTATGGACGGACCCCATCACAAGGAGATAAACAATAGACAAAGCTGAAATAATCAGCAGCGGCTGCTAGCACTTCACTTTTTTCTTTAACTAGTAGTCTATATATCCCTCTTCACCGAATACACACACAATTAAAAGAAGAGCTTTGTTCTTTAGCTATCTCATCGTTAGGTGGGTCATTTCTCAATTATTATCGGATATTGGTCAATTGCTAATAGTTATACGAAAAAAATATTAGGGAAGGGGAATATAATGCAGTGGAAAGTGAGAAATCAAGTTTAAACAAGTAACAATTCTCTTTCATTAATCACCTTAAAAAGAAACGTGATGATCGCGTGAGTTCAGTAGAATAATAAACTTAAGTATATTTAACCATTTTAATTAGAACACGAATCTGAAACCCAAAACTTGTGCTGAGCTCGTAATAGGTTAAATATAGAGCTCACAATTAGGAATTGCAAGTATTACACTGGAGAAAAATAATATAGCAAGTCTTTTTGTTCATGTTATTTTTTTCTCAATATTCGTAAGAACGATATATCCTAATATTTGTGAAAATGATCCTTCAATGTTAATCGGTATTATATTCATGTTATTATAGCTCAATCATCATGAGTAATTAAGATCTAGAAATTATGGATCACTTCCGGACGCTTTTTTTTTATAAGGAGGTTACAAATGTAGCAGTGAAATGACTAAAAAAAAGGTCTAAACACCCTTAGTCAGAAACTAAACAAGAAAGCTAATACGAAAAAACGTCAAGACAGCTGGCTGCTACACAACATTGGTACTACAATAGGCTTTGGAATATTCCGAACTTAGGATTGAGCTCGTCAGTCCACCAAAATTCAAGTCTTTTTGTTCCTTTCAGCACTTATATCTCCATGACCATAACTATATCTGATCACCATCTGCTAGCCTTGTCAAACGTGGGATTATTTTGGGCTCTCCAAATAATGTGGACCGCATCTTATCACAGAGACTCATCCCAAAATCAACCATGTAAAAGTAAAACCTTGCTTGATGGTTTAGTGAGACCATAACAGAGACAGAGGGGAGAAGGGAAATTAAGCTCCTAATTAACAGGAAAAGAGAAGCAGAATGAAAACTGTCTTACTTAAAAAACATCGTTTTTAACTAAGTAAAATACAACGGTAATTAGTTAATGAGATCTAACTAAAACCAAGTCGTACGTTCTCTCTTGTTTGAAACTTGATGTTCACCATCCTTTGCCGATTAGCCACAACCAATCAAGCGTTACACCAGCAAATATACCACCAAGGAGAAACAGTACAAGTATGTTTCCCAGTGCATTTTGCTCTGATCCCTGAAAAAATTAGTCCCATCCTCTACTATCAACTTAAATTCACAACAAAGTAAGCTTGGATTTTGCCTAATGATTTCTGATTCATTCAGTTATTTCCTAATAGAAGCAAATTAGAGCAAAATAATAATAATAATAATACCTTATAGATCTTTGGTGCTAATGTGAGGACACAAACTGTGAGATAGCCGTTGCTTAAACCTAAGAAGCTTGTGAGTAGTATCATCCAACCCTGGTCACCATACTTGGCAGTAGAGTAGAAGCAAGGAATCAGCACCACACGAGAGATGATAGCAATCATCAGGCCTTTCCTGGACTCCAGCTTTAACAATTTTATCAAGGGAACGTATCTCCCAATCAGATCCCACATGTTGAACATTGCTATCAATACCACTGCATACCTGAAAAGTGAGGGTGTTACTTTTACAATAATTTATGGGATTTCATCATAACATTCAACAACTGTAAGTGCAAAATGCCAAATTACCAAACTCCTAGTCTGTGAGAACCGGTGTCTTCAGACAGGAAACCAGGGAAGATTGACAATGTCAGCGCATATACCAGGAAAATGCCAATTGCATAATCTATGTTTTGAAGTAGCAATTCCTTGTTGCTCAGCCGATCAGACAGATTCAGATCCTCCTTAAATATAGCACATAAATAAGTAAAAGAAACGCAAGTACATCACTGAGAATTGTGTGCTTAAACAAGGTATGAAATTGGTCATACTTTTTTCTTTATGCCTCCAGCAACCAGATCAGCAGAAACAGTTTTAGACCCTTCACGAGCAGCCTTTGAGCGGTATACTACTTCACCATAGGTAGCTTTGGGAAGACAACAGCGTACAGGATAACACAAAGCAGCACAAAGAATGAAGATATGCCGAAGAAAAGAACTGTGAAAAGGAGGTTGAGAGATGAAAGATTAGAGCAATAAATTAAGGTCACGAGAGCTGCTTCAGCAAGAAAATGAAAGATGAACTTACGTGCTCCCTTTCGAAGACCATTATGTGAATCATTAAAAACTGCTTTGGTGATCAATCTGAGAGCCGAGGTCAGCGCTCCTGAAGCAGCCAGACCAGCAAGAAATGACTGTAACACAGATCATAAGAAAATGGAAAAATAGGATTAACCGAGGGTGGGTTGAGTGATTGTATGTATGAAGAGCTCAACAAACACACCAGTAGTACTTCAATTTCCTTACTTGCAAGAGTTCAGGAGCCATGAAGGATAAATCTCCAACCATTCCACCTTGAACATGAGCATCTGCAATTCCAAAAGCACCACTTGCTACACATATTCCTATAAAAGATCCAATCCCTCCTTTGCCAGATGTTGCCAAATCCAACTACATGACATATTTCCCATCAATCAGAATAGTAAAAGATAAAACAGAAAAATAACAAGTTTATTTTTGTAAAATAGTTTCATGTACCCACCACCAGAACCAACAGGTTAGCCACGAAGGCCAGAGAATACCCAAATATGTTGCGGAGTCTAGTGTTAATCTTTGATTCATTATATGCTAGGATTGTGATTGTCAACAAAGCAAATGGCTGATATACCAATGTAAGAACTCTTGAAGGGTGATAACTCTGGGAAGAAAAGATGCAAACCATTGATTAGAACAACAGAAAATCTAGTAGAAATGCGAAGTTTAATACTTAAAGTACCATACCATAAACCAAGCAACCCAGTTTTGATTGACAAGGAAAAACAAATTAATAGCTACCACTGATTACCGGGAACAAGTAGACATAATAATCAATAATGGTGAGCATGCTATTCCAGGAGAAGAGGCATCCATTGCCTAAAAGCCAACAGACCACAATAGCAGTATACTTCCCCTGGTGAAGCCAAAAAAAGGAAAAAAAAACATCAATGACTTAAGATACAGATAGAAATCGTTCTTTTCATGTGTTATAGATCAATTTCCACGTATAGATAGACTATGAAGATGTACCGGCAGACAACCCCACTCCACCTCTCAGGCCACGACGCCCACATCAACCGCCTGCACACCTTGCTGATTATGTGTGAAGAAGGGATAAGCTCCACTAGACAGAGTGGGTAGTTATTAGGATATTAATTAATTATTCTGCAAAGCAATCTCCACTACACAGAGTGGGTAGTTATTAGGATATTATTCTGCACTTTCTACAATTCAGTCACTGCCTATTTAAGGAGGCTAACTCCATCGTTTGTAGCACCAGAATTATCAATCTCAGTTTAGTATTACCTTGTCACAATTCTCTCCTGTATTTACGTGTTACATTGGTGCTTTCAACGTTCGAACTCATGGCTGACGGCACCCGCTTGAAGACCATCGAGGAAGCTCAGCGCAAAGCCTCCGACCAGATCAACAACCTCACCAACCAATTCGCCCAACTCCAAGCTTCGATCTCTGCCCAGTTCGCCGAGTTCGCCAAGCAGCTCTCGCAGCGCGAACCCCCACCCTCGCCCCACCGCCACTCACCATCAGGACCGCCCTCCCAACCCCGTACTCCCAAGCTCGAAATTCCTCAGTTTCGTGGTCCTGATGCACTCGCATGGCTCTTCCAGATTGAGCGTTTTTTCACGTACCACCAAACACCGGCGGAACAGCAACTCGACATTGCCTCGTTATACATGACTGGCCCCGCCCTCGTCTGGTTCACGGTCCAGCATCAATCCCAGCCCTTCGTCTCGTGGCTGGACTTCAAACGCCGAGTCGAGGAGCGTTTTGGACCGACCAAACTCGACAACGCCGAAGGTTCCCTTTACAAATTATGTCAATCTACCACAGTCCGTCAGTATTTGGAAGACTTCGAAGCCCTCCGGTCTCGCGTTCCACATATCTCCAACACCAGCGCCTTGCACTGCTTCATTTCTGGGCTCCGCGACGACATCAAGCGGGAGGTTCTCTTGCTCGATCCAACATCTGTCAATGCCGCCGCCAGCCTGGCCCGTTCTGTCGAGGACAAGCTTAACGCCAGCCATCGTTCCGCTCCACGACTGCAGTACAGCCGGTCGTCCGCCCCGATGCCGGCCCTACCACTCCCGCCCCAGCGTGCCACACCAGCACCTCCGCCCCCGCCTCCACGCACACCCTTCAAACGACTTACACCCGCCGAAGCCTTGGTCCGTCGTGAAAAAGGCCTCTGTTACAACTGCGACGAAAAATTTGTCCCTGGCCACCGCTGCAAAACCGCCCCGATGATGTGCCTCATCACCGACGAACCCCCGGGCGACTCCGACGAATTCTTCGACACCATCGACGACCACCCTCCCGAAGCGCCGGTCTCCAGTCCCTCTGCAACAGATATCCCGCATGTCTCCTTCTACGCTCTCGAAGGACATGCCGCACCCTCCACTCTGCGCGTGTTCGCCCGCATCAATGGTCGTGCGCTTGTTTGTTTGGTCGACTCTGGCTCGTCCCACAATTTCATTCAGGACCGATGGGCCAAACACCTCCGCCTGCCGGTTGAACCATCACGCCACCTCCGGGTCACGGTCGGTAATGGCGCCACTATGGCCAGCACTGGCGTTTGTCTCGCCACCGCCTTCACATTGGCCGGACACACCTTCCGCGCTAATCTCAATCTGCTCCCTGTCCATGGCGCAGATATTGTGTTGGGATGCGAGTGGCTTGCGTCCCTCGGCCCTTTTATTGCTGACTACAACGATCTTTTCTTACAGGTTCGACTCGCCGATCAGTGGCACACAATACGTGGCATCCGTCGTACCGAGCTTGACCCCATCTCCTTCTCCCAGCTGCGAGTTCACGAAGGACGGCAGGACATCGCTCATTACTATGCCGTAGCTCTCTGCCCTTCGACCGACACCGGCCCGGACACCCCCCCAAACACCCCCCTCGAGCTCCACGAGATACTCATCCAGTTTGCCGGCGTGTTCGACTTGCCCCGCCATTTGCCCCCCAGCCGCTCCCATGACCACTCCATTTCCCTACTCCCCAATACCCCGCCCATCAATGTCTGCCCCTACCGCTACCCCCACCACCACAAAACCGAAATTGAACGGATGGTAAAGGAAATGCTAGCCGACGGCATCATCCAACCAAGTACGAGCCCCTTCTCCTCCCCGGTCCTCCTCGTACGCAAGAAGGATGGCACCTGGCGGTTTTGTGTCGACTACCGCGCCCTTAACGCGGTCACCGTCAAAGATCGATTTCCCATTCCCACAGTCGACGAACTCCTCGACGAGTTACACGGCGCTACAATTTTTTCCAAACTGGACCTCCGGGCTGGGTATCATCAGATCCGCGTCACCCCTCCCGACGTTCCCAAGACCGCTTTTCGCACACACGACGGCCACTACGAGTTCGTCGTCATGCCCTTCGGCCTCACCAATGCCCCCTCCACCTTCCAATCTGCCATGAACGACCTCTTCCGTGACGTGTTACGTAGATATATCTTGGTTTTCTTCGACGATATACTCGTCTACAGCCCCGACCTCGACTCCCACCGCACCCATCTCGCCCATGTCCTTGACTTACTCCAGCGCAATTTTACTTCGCGAAGGGCTCCAAATGCGTCTTTGGAGCACGCACCCTTGCCTACCTCGGACACGTCATCACCCCGGGCGGCGTCGCTCCCGATCCCGACAAAATCTCAGCTGTACAGTCCTGGCCACAACCCACAACCGTTCGCCAACTTCGAGGCTTCCTGGGCCTCGCCGGGTACTACCGGCGCTTCATTGCTGGCTACGCCACTATTGCCGGCCCCCTCACGGACTTGCTCTGCAAGGATGCCTTCAGCTGGACCCCTGCCGCTACTATCGCCTTCACGGCTCTCAAGGACGCCCTCGGCCGCGCACCCATCCTTGCCCTTCCGGACTTCACCGCCGAATTTACTATCCAGACCGACGCATCTGGCACCGGCATTGGCGCGGTTCTCACCCAGCACGACCGACCCTTGGCATATTTCAGCAAGCCTCTTTGCCCTCGCATGCGCACGGCCTCGGCATACTCTCGGGAAATGTTCGCCATCACTTCCGCCGTTAAGAAATGGCGCCCCTACTTGCTTGGCTCCCACTTCACGATTGTCACAGACCATCAAAGCCTACGCTCCCTGTCCTCTCAAGTCATTCAAACCCCGGAGCAGCAGAAATGGCTCGCCAAACTCCTCGGGTTTGATTACACCATCATCTATCACCCCGGCAGACACAATATTCCAGCCGACGCCTTATCCAGGATACACGACGGTGAGCTCCATTCAATGCAAACGGTCTCCAAGCCCGTCGTAGCCTTGCTATCGTCTCTACGGGACCATGTCCGTCGCGAGTGTACCACCCTCGTCGCCGCCATCAATGAGCACCCCGACGATCATACCGACTACGCGATCCGTGATGGCCTCATATACTTTCGTGGCCGTTTGTTCGTGCCGGCTTCAGCCGCCCTTCGCTCCCTTCTCATCCACGAGTTCCACAACTCACCTTCAGGGGGGCATGCCGGCATCACAAGAACCCTCGCTAAACTCACTGCCGCATTCTGTTGGCCCGGCATCCGCACCGATGTCCAAGAGGTCGTCCGCCACTGCCACACCTGCCAGGAAGTCAAACCCGAGAACCAGGCACCCAAAGGACTCCTCCAACCACTCGCGGTTCCGACCAAGATCTGGGATGAGCTATCAATGGACTTCATCACCGGTCTTCCCACCTCCCACGGCAAAAGCGCTATCCTGGTCGTCGTCGACCGCCTTTCCAAGGCCGCTCATTTCTCCGCCCTCGGGCCTCACTTCACCGCGGCCACAGTCGCCGACACCTTTGCCCGCGACATTTGCCGCCTCCATGGCATGCCTCAGTCATTATTTCAGATCGTGATTCCATCTTTCTTAGCTCATTTTGGCGCGAATTATTCCGACTCCAAGGGACCACACTTTCCATGTCCAGCGCCTATCACCCACAGACGGATGGCCAAACCGAGATCGTCAACCGCCTTCTCGAAGACTACCTCCGCGCCTACGTCACCGACACTCCATCCAAATGGGTCGACTATCTACATTGGGCTGAATGGTCATACAACACCAGCTTTCACTCATCCATTGGCATGACCCCGTTTGAAGCCACATACGGCCGGCCGCCTCCATCACTCCTCGACTACCTACCGGACTCCAGCAAAGTAGAGGCAGTCGCGACCACCCTCACGGACCGCACCGCCCTTCTGAGCCGCCTGCGTACCAACATTGACCGAGCCCGTGCCCGAATGAAACAGAAGGCCGACCTCCACCGTCGTGACAGCACCTTTTCCGTTGACGACCTTGTGTATGTTAAACTTCAACCCTACCGACAATCCAGTGTCGCCAACCGCCACTCCTACAAGCTGAGCAAACGCTTTTACGGCCCCTTTCGTATCGTCGAGCGCATCGGTAAGGTTGCTTACAAATTGGACCTACCCCCCACTGCCCGCATCCACAACGTTTTTCACATTTCCCTGCTCAAACTGGCCCGTGGCCCTCCGCCGGCCCACACCGCTACCCTTCCGGATACATTCTGTGACGGCCAACCCCTTGTCCAACCCACTCAAGCACTAGCTTACCGCACCCAGCTTGTCAACGGCACCTTCATCCCACATGTTCTCATTCAATGGGACGGCCTGCCCCCCGAGGACGCCTCCTGGGAACCCGTCTCCGTCATCCGCACTGACTTTCCCGAATTCCGTCTTGAGGACAAGCCGGTTGTCGAAGAGATGGGCAATGTACCGGCAGACAACCCCACTCCACCTCTCAGGCCACGACGCCCACATCAACCGCCTGCACACCTTGCTGATTATGTGTGAAGAAGGGATAAGCTCCACTAGACAGAGTGGGTAGTTATTAGGATATTAATTAATTATTCTGCAAAGCAATCTCCACTACACAGAGTGGGTAGTTATTAGGATATTATTCTGCACTTTCTACAATTCAGTCACTGCCTATTTAAGGAGGCTAACTCCATCGTTTGTAGCACCAGAATTATCAATCTCAGTTTAGTATTACCTTGTCACAATTCTCTCCTGTATTTACGTGTTACAGAAGAATATCTCTATAACCGGAAGACTCGCAGTAGCAGCAGTGTTTTCTTCTGATGAAATATCCATTTATTCAAATAGCACGAATTTCACTCTGATAAATCAAAAGAAGTGAGGGATTGGGACAGTCAAGTGGGTAAATATCAGTGTATTAGCATCTCTGATAACCAATAAAGGCCAAGATCACTGACAAAGTAACAAAATCTCCTACCTATACGCATCAGGAGGTTGAAGACTCGATCACGAAAAGAAGCGCGGAAATCAACGGATTCTAATGAAGTCCATAACAAACTACCTCTTTCAAAGATTACCAAAGCGGAATAGCTCATCAAATTAAGATGGACACGAGCAGAGCGAGGCAACCTCAGGAAACCAGAAAAGAGTGTTGTATGCGTGAATTTCATACTCCCCGTCTCAGCTGGACAATGTTTGTTTATTATTTGGGTACCATTTCAATATTTCACATAAAATAATTTTATAAAATTAAGATTTGTGATTGATTTATTACGGAATAAACTGCACGGTGAAAATTTTGGTTGTATATAATTAACAGATTATTTGGGTTTTTGAGTTTCGTCACTTTTACTCAACAACCATCGCCTTGTCTCAGCAAAAGAATTTTAACAGATTTTTTACTCACAAGGTGCTGAAGATATTTAGTCCGAACATTCAATAGTGTACTAGCTGATATTATAGCATCTATTATTTGTAGATTATATTAGTTTTAGATAGAGATCTGTATAGTTTTGAGAGGTTTGTTAAAATTGACATGTATAGAAATTTCGAGAGAAAAAGGTAAAACTTTTTACCACAAAAAAAGAGCTTTGAAAGAGAAAATTTTGTTGATTAAGTCTAGTGTTAGATGTATAAGTGATTGTTCAAAGTTATTGAACATTGAGAAGTTTTTAAGTTATCAATAAAGATTGATAGCAGGGTTTTTCTTATAAACTCATTGTGTCTCGTTCCACTTGTCTGTTAGTCTCGTACTAAATTCTTTTGATTCTTCATACCACGAACATACAAATGGTATCAGAGCAGGTTTACCCAATATAGAGGTTAACACTTCTGGGTAGATCGTGAAAGATGAGTTCCTATATTGTGAAAGCACCAAGGTTAACAAAGTTCAACTACTTCAAGTGGTGCAAGCGGATGAAAGATCAGTTGATGTTTGCTACTTACAAGGTTTGGAAGATAGTCATGCAAGGTAACTACAGACACATTATTCTCGTTGATGGTGTAAAACAGGACAAACCTGAGGAATAGTGGGTTTAGGGTGCTGAGAAACTTATGACCAAGAACAAACAAGCTCTTCGTATCCTCGTATCATCTTCATCTGATGAGGATCAAGGTAGAGTCTTGAGTATAAGGACGGTTAAAAAGATTCACCATGTTTTAGTTAAGTCGTAAGTCTAGGGAAACAAATTAAAATTAGTTCAATGATATATTCTTATTGAGATTTCTTAAGACCTTATACAAGTCTTCTATTTTTATTGAAAGTTAAAAATATAACTTATAATCTCTCACCTCATTTTTCTTTGTAACTCTGGTAGTAGAATTTTTATTAAGAACTAAGAAAGACTAAAAATCCTGATTATATTTCACAATCTTATCAAAATTTTACTAGGTAAAATAATAATAAAAGAAACAAAACAAATTGCCAGAATTGAGTATAACTTAAAAACAACGATACACAAGTACCAAACAAAACAAACCAACACAAACAATATACAATGACTTTAATAACTAATTCCATGTGAGTTACATTTCACCTCTATTAGTGCAATTTTGCCTAAGAACTATGAACTTAATTAAGTAATTTTGTAATAACAAGAAGACTATCAAACTAGAAGAATAAGTAAAAATTGTACAAGTCTTTTAGTTGAACCAGTTTGTCAGAATTAATTGCTTGCTAACTAACTAAATAAAAGATTCTTCAATAGAAGCTTTATATACGTAACCGAAGATAGATAAAGTTATATAAAGACCTAGTAGAAGCCGATATTTTATGATAAGAGAAATTTAGGTCATTCTCTAATAAATTTCATCAAATACCCCTACCTTTTACAACTTACTATGATATACTTTTGAGTTTTTCTTTACATTACGAAATACCCTTACATTCAAATTCTGACATAATATATTTTAGAAATTCTCATTTTATCCTTTTACCACATGCCCCTGCAATAGTCTTAAAGGTGTATCAAATTTATACAAAACACCCCAAAAAATTAAAAATCAAATAAATTAAAAACCATTTACACAAATGACTAAAAATTATATAAGAAGACACAAAATACGGTTAAACTATAAAATAAAAAAAAATGTCAAAAATGACTTACTAATTAAAAAAATACACAAATATTGTTAAATTTTACATAATGTCGAAACAATTGTAGCATGTGACTTGAAATTGTACAAGAGTATAATAATAAATCAATAATACTTTAATAAATTATAAAAAAATATTTCATGAGTAAAACACATTAGGATTGTGACATATGACTTAAAACTATAAATATTTATTTAAAACACAAAATTACTAAAATAATAAAAGTTTAAAAATAAATACAACAAATGACTAAAATAATAAGGATTATAAAACACCTGTCACCCGACTCGTTCACCTGACCCTCTCATCGTATTATTATATTATAATAATATATATATTATTATATGTTAAACCCTCTTCACTAACGATAATTTTACAACCCTCTTTCTTCACCGACATTCTTCATTCTCCTCGCTCACGCCAACTGTCGAACAGAACATACATGTTCTGTGCTGCCATTCTTCATTCTCTTCACCCGCGGTAATTTAGCACTGGCGAACAAAGAAATTCATGCTATGTGTCATTCTTCTTCTCTACACTCACAATAATTTTACAACCTAACTGGCGAACAAGTAACTTACATCATCTGCACCATCCTTTACTCTTCACTCACGGTAATTTTGCAACCCTTACTAGTTAACAAGAAACATTCATGCTCTGCACCATTCTTCTTCTCTACACTCATGGTAATTTTTGTAACCTAACTGGCAAGCAAGGAACTTACATGCTCTACGTCATTCCTCACTCTTCGCTCACGATAGTTTTATGACCCTAGCTAGTGAATAAGGAAATTCAAGCTCTGCGTCATTCTTCTTCTCTACACTCACGGTAATTTTACAACCTAACTGTCGAACAAGGAAATTACATGCTATGCTCCATTTTTCACTCCACTCACGGTAATGTTGCAACCCTAACTAGTGAACTAGGAACATTCATGCTCTGCGCCATTCTTCATTCTCTTCACTCTTGGTAAGTTTGCAACCCTAACTGGTGAACAAGGAACATACATGCTCTGGGCCATTTTTCTCTTCCACTGATGGTAATTTTTGCAACCCTAACCGATGAACATGGAACATACATGATATGCGCCTCTATTCACTCTCTTCACTCACGGTAATTTTGCAGCCCTAACTAGCGAACAAGGAAAAAAAAGGGTGAACTGGTTAGCAAACATGGAACATACATGCTATGCGCCTCTTTTCACTCTCCTCACTCACAGTAATTTTGCAACCCTAACTCGTAAACAAGGAACAATGAACAAAAAAAAAACGGGTGAACGGGTGATACATAGCGTTTGACGGGTGAAGTCAGATGAAGAGTGTGGGCGATGGTCCACCCACCCCAAACTCTACCCATTGTCATCCCTAGTCTGGCAATGGTTGTAACAGTTGAAAAGATCCATGGTGTACACTATGAAATGCACTAAGAATCTGCCCAAACAAGACCACGCTTCACCGGCTTGCAACTACGACAAAAGAAGCAAAGAATATAGAAGAACACAAAAGGAGGAGACCCTAAGGCAGCCTTCATAAGCCTCCAGAACTTCAAGACTAAACAACAAACCCCTAAAAGACAAGCAAAACCTAACAAAGCAGGAAACAAAGGCCAACCAATAGGTGCAAGGGGTTTCTGATCACCCTTGCAGCCTAGCACATTTTGGAAGTTGCTCCATCATCCCCTTCGGGGTTCAAATCAATGATAGGGGTTCTTGGCGCGATGCGAAAATCTTGACGTGACCTAGATATCTTTCCTTTCTTCACTTTTGGACTTAGCTTGTTATGCATCCATCCCTCTCTAGTAGAGCTCTCATTCAGGATGCGATCAAGATTCCTTTTCTTTTCACTGTTAATTCTAAGGGATCACCTTGATGTAAGGTAACCAAGCAGTCAACCAGATTTGTTCCCTTCATACAGTTTTTAAATGTCTACTCGGTGATGTGTGGAACCGGCGGGAACGAGGATGAACTTGTCCCATGCTTCATTGAGACTGAATTCTCATTTTTAAGAGGAGCACCTACGCCAAGGTCAACATCTTCATCGGATTTTTCTTATTCAAATACTGAAGAGTTCTTCGATCTCTCCGTTAAGGGAAAATGCAGGTTTAGCTCCTTGCGTCTAACCTCTGAAGGGGCTGCCTTCGAACTCTTGTTCACACTAGCATCCTTCAAGATTTTCCAAATTTCCACACCTTCATCCTCAGCCGCCTTCCGACCAACCCACAAACCCGACGTCCGAAGCCACGACCTATAAGTAAGTATATTATCATTTGTTACCTTATCGTGCGGACATGCCTTGGTTATGTGCAGGAACAAGCCACACTGAAAGCAGATCAACTACATTTTCTAGTAAAAGAAATGGAGGATTGAAGCCAAACCTTCCAAGCTAACCGAGATACATCACAAAAAATGGGTTAGAATATATCATGCTTGACTTTAACTCTCAAGAAATCTCCCCCAAAATGTCCCTCATCTTCATCATAATCTAGAAAGCCCCTCAATCTAGAGCTTAGGCACTAGACAAAATCTTTTTGGTGGAAGATAAAAGGGACGCCATGGACGCGAATCCAGAGCAAGATAAAGTGGAATCTGTGGTATTTAGGGACCTTTGGGGTTGCAGAACAAGAAAATATCCATCAAAAGTCCATGAACCTTGGCTGAGAAGGTCGTCAAGAGCTCATTCCTTATTAAGTTCAAATAAGAAAAATTCTTGCCAAAGTTTCTGACTTTAATATTCCCTTGAAGTCGCCAAACTTTGTCAAAGGTGCTTTTAAGAGCCCGCATGTCTGTTACCCAGGTGGAGAAGAGTTTGCTGAGGAGGCAGAATTTGTATTGTTGATTATCTTCCTTCCCCATGAGGTAGTCCAAATTCATTAAAAGACTCACCTCCCAGGTGAGCGAGATGTCAGCACAGTGAGATGCAATCTCGCAAACTTGTTCTTTCGTGCACGGGGTCGACATATCAAGGAGCAGTAGGGTGGAGTTGAGATTGTCGGGGATGGGGAGGGATGAAGGGCGGTGGTTATGATTGAGGAGAAGGGCAGGCGCCGAAGGTAAACTAAACAACATATATATATATATATATATATATATATATATATCATAATGATGAGTGTTTGTGTTCCCCATGGATGATGGATGAGTCATTAGGCTAGGACATCATAAGGGGAAAAATCGCAGGGACCTCTCGCCAAAGATCCATGGTTTATCGTGTAAGAGGTTTGTATATATTCTATATGAATGACTTACATTGGCGTACCTAGCTAGAGCTAGTGTGTGTCAACTGACACACACGAGATTTAGAATAATATTAAGGTTTGTTTATATGTTATAAGTAATTTTGTTGGTTATTATATTGATCACATGAATTGTGATTCTCATTTGAATCAATTTTCAACAGATAGTTTCTTTATTTATTTTTTGTTTAAGTTCTTTGTTTTTACTTTTGACATTGTATATTTTAATTGTATCCCTATCTCCTCACTTAACACCCCGTTTATTTTTCAAAATTTTTGATTTAAAAAAAACCTTCATTTCTATACATCTCAAAATAACAAAGATAAAAAGGTTACTTATTTATATGTGCTAGCTCACATTTGCTACTTGTTAACATAATATTATTTTTTAAGTTTAATAAAAACTATGATTAACACTCTAGTAACTTTATAAACAACAAAATATTTTTAATATTCTAAATAATGTCATTATAAAATTTTTGAATGTAAAAATTATATTATTAGCATTTATTGTCAATAAATAGTTTTATTTTACAAATAATCTTAATGTTTAATTGTTTATTAAAAAAAAGTGGAATTAAACTAATTTAAGATTTAGGGTTCACACATATTTAGGGTGTGTTGATGGGTCGGGTTGAAGTTAACCCACATGCAATCTGTTTAAGAATATCTTGACTCAAACCTAACCTGAAAATAAACGGGTCATAAATTCAACCCTTACACGACCATATAAAACCATTCAGCATAAACCCGACCGGTATAACCTAGACTTTTGTAAATACATTTTTTATTTTTTTTATTTTTTAACCCAAATAAATGATCAAAATTTACTAGATGTTCGTTAAATTCATTGAGAGTTACAAGTAACTATGTGGTCTTCATTCACCATAATCCGATATCTCTCTCCATATATATAAGAATATTGATGATCTAGAAAAAATGTATTTATCAAATTGTTGGATATATCGCAAAAAGTGTTGATATTGTTTTTTTTACATTATTTAACTAATATTTTTAGAATTTGTTAACAGCCGAAGTGACATGTTAGTATATGTGTACTATTTATTGTATTTATTTCATCAATAAAGTGTAGAACTTTTAATCCATAATAAAATAATGGGTAAGCCAAACTCGACCAAAAAAATAAATGTGTCAAGCATCTTAACCTAAACCCATAATTTTACGAGTCGGTTTCGGGCTGGGACTTTGGGTGGGGTCAAAATTGCCAACCTTACCTTTACCAACTAAGCCATATAGGTAATGGATGATAATTTTGACCAATTCTTAACCTAACCATGAATTAAGCATTAGGTTAATAAATTTAGTTCACTAATTTAAGGGTCAAATTTAAGTTACTAATATGAATTTTTTAGGTTCGATCAAAAGTTTTAACTGAAACACAACTTGACAAACTTTTATAATTAACAAAATAAACAAGATTGATACATACACTATTAGAGTCAAGCACAAAACTACATAATCAACTTTTGTATAAATACTTTTGTGCGTTTCAGTAATAGTCTAACCAATCTATAATGACACTTTGTAAGGTTTTATTAACACAATTTGTGTGTAAATAAATGATATTAATATTTGTAGTGATTAAGTTTTGTAACATTTACATAAAAATAGTAGAAATTTTTTTGTAACATAGTACAATAGCCTTTAACCGATCACATTAACCAAATTGTGTCCATACAAATACCTAATTAAGGTAATTATACCATGTTCGTGTAGAATATTCTTTGGCTAATCTAGATTATATGATTAATTAAGTTTGTTTGATTTCAGGATTCATTATGTTCTCATAATGTTCAGAAACATTAAAATGTTTGGGATTCTTTCTGATAACATTTGTACATATTCTAATGAATCATGATATTTGTGTCTTTGCTGTTCAACAATATGTTTAAATTATAAGAAAAACTAAATTAACATACTTTGTTGAAATTATGTGATATCGTCTTACCTTCAATTTGTTTTTAAAGAAAACTAAATTAAAATATTTATCATAAGATTACCCATCACCTGAAGAAAAAAAATCTTGAAACTTTATTAGGAACAACTTTCACCAAAGTCTTAGCAATTCTGACACAAGAAGCGCTAATAAACAAGAAATTTAGATAGTAGAGATCAAGATTTGTGGAGCATAAAAGTCACCTCAGACTATTTAGTTGCATGCTGATTTGAAGCAACATCAATCTATATTTTCTTATCCTTCTAATGAGCTTTACCTCTAGTACTCCTCAAAAATATATAATTGACGTTTTATAAGGAAAAATTGTATAAATTGACTTAGTTATCATTTTTCCCTTCCAACGGAAAGTGGATGGAAATGTGTTGGATGGTTAAAAGAATACATATTGGTTCACTAATATAACAAGATTTTTCCTTTTTAGGCGCAAGTGAGAATAAAAAGCTTAATGTGGCTAATTTTTAAGCTCGAATGGCTTGAGAGTTTGGTTGTTGGAATTTTTTCATATGGGGTGTTATAAATGGTATCAGAGTCGATTGGGTCTGTGTCGGGATGGAATACTAACACTTTGGGACTTGGATGTTTGGCTTGCAATGAGGAAGTCACATTCTTTGAGGTTATAACTTTAGACCCAAATCCAAATTAATGCATATCATGAATTTCAGCTGCACCGCATGAAATGATCACCATCATCACACCTTGGCATTTGCAAAAGATGAAATAGATTCATCATAATGCGCTATTATGTGATTAAATGCCTCTAGATGATCATCCCTTAATTGGGGACGTCGATTTCTTCATTGTGACTAACAAGGATGATAATATGGGATCCACGACATTAGTTAATGGTGATAAAAAGAGCACAAATTAGACTGTCATCAAAATGACGATGATGATGAGGTCGAGCATCATACTCCTTCAAAGTTGGATTGTCTTAGTAAACATACGTAAAACTCTAGTCTGTCTATTTTTTTTTTCAAATCTAATGTGTTATTCTCCTTGATTCAGCCATGAAAGCAAAGATTTATGTTTTGTATTTTATAGACGTTTGTGTGATTTAATAAGCTCAGATTGGGGTCGGGTTGTAACAGTGTTAGATATAATTGACTACACTACAACAAAAATGCTAGTTTACTACCGACATAATTGACAGCGATAATAATGAAATTGGTAGCCAAATAGAACGGGCTACCGTTTTTTAATGTGTTGGATGGTTATAAGAATATGTATTGGTTGACTAATATAACAAGATTTTTCATTTTTAGACTCAAGTGAGAATAAAAAGCTTAATGTGGATAATTTTTAAGCTCAAATGGCTTGAGAGTTTGGTTGTTGGAATTTTCCCATATGGGGTGTTACAAATGGTGTCAGAGCCGATTTGGTCCATGTCGGGATGAAATACTAACACTTTGGGACTTGGATGTTTGGCTTGCAATGAGGAAGTCATCTTTGAGGTTAGAGTTTTAGACCTAAATCCAAATTAATGTCTATAATGAATTTCAGATGCACTGCATGAAATGATCACCATCATCACACCTTGGCATTTGCAAAAGAAGAAATAGATTCATCATAATGCGCTATCATGTGATTAAATTCCTCTAGATGATCGTCCCTTGATTGGGGACGTCAATTTCTTCATTGTAAATAACAGGGATGTTAATATGGGATCCAAGACATTAGTTAATGGTGACAAAAAAGAGCACAAATTAGACTGTCATCAAAACGATGATGATGATGAGGTGGAGCATCATACTCCTTCAAAGTTGGATTGTCTTGGTAAACATACATAAAACTCTAGTCTGTTTATTTTTTTTCAAATCTAAATGTGTTATTCTCCTTGATTCAGCCATGAAAGCAAAGATTTATGTTTTGTATTATATAGACATTTGTGTGATTTAATAAGGTTAAATTGGGGTCAGATCATAACAGTGTAAGATATAATTGAGTACACTACAAGAAAAATGCTAGTTTACTACCGACATAATTAGCAGTAATAGTAGTGAAATTGGTAGCCAAATAGAACGGGCTACAGTTTTTTAATGTGTTTGATGGTTATAAGAATATGTATTGGTTGACTAATATAACAAGATTTTTCATTTTTAGACTCAAGTGAGAATAAAAAGCTTAATGTGGCTAATTTTTAAGCTCGGATGACTTGAGAGTTTGGTTGTTGGAATTTTCCCATATGGGGTGTTACAAATGGTATCAGAGCCGATTTCGGTCAGTGTCGGGATGAAATACCAACACTTTGGGACTTGGATGTTTGGCTTGCAATGAGGAAGTCACGTTCTTTGAGGTTAGAGCTTTAGAACCAAAGCTAAATTAATGTCTATCATGAATTTCAGCTGCACCGCATGAAATGATCACCATCATCACACCTTGGCATTTTCAAAAGATGAACATCACACCAAGATTCATCATAATGCGCTATCATGTGATTAAAAGCCTATCGAAGTGATGATTATCTTGTAAACGTACGTAAAACAACATACATCAGGAATTGATCCTGCAACATGTGGGTTGGATAGATATTACCTTAACCATTGAGCCTTGATAGTTAGTTACGACATATATACATACTACATGTATATATTGAATGTTTGATACCCTAAATATAAATGAAATTTTTTTCCGAGATATGATCGAACATTGGATATGTAAAAATTAATAATATAGATGTAGGTCTGACTAACCCAAACTGATATTTTAATTTACATAATATTACAACTTTAATGTTGTGTGGTCAAAATCATAAAAATAAAAGTATATGGTGGCTTAAAATTGTATAAAATTAAAAGATAAACATATATATATATATATATCATTTACCAAAACTTTAAACATTTATAAATTTTATATATATATAGTTTGTATTTATTTTGCAAATTTTAACCAACACGTCAACTAATTGAAATTGTTATTATTCATTGTATTTTTATATTTTACTAATATATGTGATATTTGTAAATTAAAATAATTATATAGTAAAATGTATAAAAATTGCACAAAATTTAAAATTTATATTGTAACACCCCTACCGCTAATACCGTCATTACCGTACCATACTTACCTTCGCAGCGGATATTACTTACTCAACGGCGGGTGTACAATGTCGTTAGTCACCCACGTGACTAACAAGGCGAGTTACAATACTACATACTATCGGTCTGATGAATATGAACATACCGAGTGCTCTACACAATACAATACTTCCCCTTGCATACTAAACCATAATTCAAATACAACTCCAATACAATACTATACCGAGTTTACTACAATCCTTAATTTACCGATTCAGTTTGGACATCCAATTCACAATACATTACAAATTCAATCCCATAATTCAACTACCCATGCTTACATAGCAGTCCCCGTCCTACTCTCGCGAACGGTGGTCAGCTTCGAGTACCTGCACACTAAAAACGTTCCCCCTAGGGGGTCAGCTTACGCTGCATATGAAATTCACATATACCGTGTGCTAACCGCGGTACGCCGACTACTTTTGGTCGGATATACATGGAGTTCATTTTACATGCATACATACATACTCATGCTGCAACAATACAAACAATAATACCTACATACATATACAAGTTCAATACTTACTAAGGAAGACAGTTCGATAGTCAACCATTCGTATTTGTTATTCATTCATTACTCTTCGTACTATGTTCGATATTCGCTACTCTACTCATACCTACTCCTTACTCGTGCATACTCATCACTCCATGTTCAATACCTTACTCGTACATGATCCTCACTCTATACTCGTTACCATACTTGTGCATACTCACTACTCAATACTCCTTACTTACTCATATGTACTCGATACTCAATACTTACTCATACATACTCAATACTCGGTACTTATTACATACTCGTACTTGCTTCTTACTCAATACCCATTACCTTACTCATACATACGCAATACTCGATACTCATTACTTTGGCCACCGGGCGGAGTCATACACAAGACTCGCCACCGGGCCTACAATACGAGGGCTATACGCTTAGCTCCTCAAATACTCAAATGTTCATTCTTACCGGACTACTCAAATTCCCAACACTCCTCTCTTGGAGTATCTTACAATCTCATGGATTAGCCTAGGAGTATCTCTCTTGATAACCTCCACTAGCTTAGGGAATTACCATCGACTAGTATCCTCAGATTTAAGGGTTTCCCCAACATATCGAATACTCTCGAGTTCGGGACATTACTTACATCAGTCGGGTCCTCTCATAACGGGTCGACTAATTGCTAAGGGGTTTGGAGATCACTCATCATTCCTTACTACTCTCATGGTTCATGTCTTGCACCAAGATTAGTTCCTCTAATAGAGGTTACTTATACTCTTCCACTACTTATGGTTTGTGGATTATTCGTTTCGGTTCTCCTACCGTTACCGGGAGGTTACTACTCCCGTACACTCTCTCACATTCTAGTGAGTTCCTTGATTTGTGTTACCGGTTATTGGTTTGTTAATTTAGCGCGTTTCTACAGTTCTATTAGTTTACAACGTGACTCTTACTGCGAGTCACTACACAACTAGACTCACTTAGGAGTCGGTCTACGCACTAAGTGAAGCCATACAATGAATCAAGAATGGTTAGCTCACACAACATTCACAAGACATACAACGAAAGGCAATAAACCATTTTCATGCTTTAGTCTTGATTAGCCGGCATACAACACACAAATCAACGTAACTCGGTTAGCATACGGGGCATGAGAAAATCATACCTTTCACCGGGGTTAGCTTTACCGTGTGTTCCCTTGTTCCTCGGTTCACACTTGTTCCACTGATAATGTTTCCAACATTGTTATTAATACTATGTTCATACGATACACAAATAATTACTACTCCCGCACTTACCCCGTTGTCCCGTTATTCTTAGTTTTTCTCTTGTGTGCTTAACTTTCTTTCCTTCATTACTCTAGCACTAATGTCTTACTTATACACATATATAGGTGTGTATGTATATATATATATACGTGTATGTATATATATGTATGTATGGGTATAAGTATATATATATTTATATATATGCCTGCTGTATATATATATATATATATATATATATATATATATATATTTGGTTTTAATTTAATTTTTTTTTTAAAAAGGCCGACCGACCCACTCTGGGTAGGTCGCCTGGGTGGGTCGGCTGCAGAGAGCACCCGGGTTACAGAATTTAGTCCGACCGACCCAGGCTAGGGTAGGTCGCCTGGGTGGGTCGGCTGCAGAACCCCTTTTAATTATCTACTTTGAATTCTAAATTCACCTCAATTCTCACCCAATCTTTTCCTAGTCATTTCCACATGTTTCCTACATGTTTAAACACTAATTAAATCTTCTAATTCATCTTAGTTCATCAATCAAATTCATTTCTCAATCCTAAATCAACTTACACAATTTCCTTACTTCTTCTTCAACACATGTAACAGTTTTTGTTACACTTATGCTACAGATTTTAAAATTCAATTCTCCCATCCAATACTTCCTCAAACAATGCCATTCCTAGCATTCTAAATACCTCACCTTACCATGCCAATTCGTTTCCAAGCCATTACACTACCTACACCCAAGTTCCAGCACCTATTTTACAAAATCCTGCACACCAATTTCTTCTTAGTTCAACAATGCATTTTGATAACTCTCTTGCTACAGATTTTGTATTTTAACCTCACATACTACCATCATCCATCCATGGTCATTATACCTCTCTAATATCCCCAATACACATCTTGGTTCTCCCATTCACCAAGTCATTCTTTAATGCACAATTCCTACCGAAATTTTGCCATAGTTCACCTTCTTTTCTTACATCCTCAAATACACATTCTCTCCTCAAATTCAACCTAAAGCTAGCCACACCCAACAAGGGTCCTACCAGCACACATATAAAATCCTAATACACCAATGCTTCCTCAATTACAATACCAATACATCATTATTCCTCAAATAGCATTACTAATATACATACACCATTCATTTGGCTCTAAGGCCTACAAATCCACACATTTACTCACTAGTACTCAAATGTCCACAAACTACATTACCAATACAATAGTTTAGGTTCTTTATTTGTTTACCCATTCCCATTACACTAATGCATTAATTTAAGCATTAGGAAGGAGCTCTTACCTTGAGCTTTTAAATTCCTTCATTTCTTTTCCATTTCTTCTCTTGCTCCTCATCTTCTCAAAAATCGGTCAAAAGGGATTGGAGTTTCCAACTCCATCCCAACATTCAAGAACCACAAAATACACTCAATTAATTATCTAAACCCTTAGGGAATCTTAATTCAATGAAATGCCTCAAAGCATATAGTTAGGGTTTACCTTTTTGAGTCTTTCAAGAGAGGTTTTTAAGCCTTGGATACAAAGGAGAGTTCCTCCACCATTGGAGAGTTGAACCAAGCTCAAACAACAAGAGAACAAGGCATTACAAGAAGGGCAAAAATTGGTTACACAAGGAGGTAGAGAAAGCTTGTGTTTTTCATGAAGATTTTTACCTTGTTGGAAAGAGGAGACTCCAAGCTCCATAATGGTGTGCTTTTCTCTTCAAATGGGGAAAACCCATGGAGATGAAACTCATCCTTTTCGAATTTTGAAAAGAGGGAATGATAGAGGAGGATGAGGGGATTACAAATATGTAATTATTTTTGAGTTTGGAGCATGAATGGAGCTTGTACAAGGAGAGGAAGTGAGGCTGCCATGGAGGAGCTTCAAAATCGCCATACTTGGCTGGAGGAAGAAGGAGAGTTCAGATGGGGGGAAAGAAAACGTGAGTGAGAGAATAGGAATGGGAGAGAGAGTGTGTTAAAGTGATTTGTACTTTTCTTTCTACTTTTTGCTTTTCTCTTTCTTTTCTTTTCTTTCTTGTTTACTAATAAAAGAGAGGGGAGGCTGCTTACTAGTTACAAAACCGGCCCCACTGATATAATACCAGCTGGAGCATTTTTCGTTTTTTTTTTCAGAAAACGCTCGTTATTTTACCCGGTTTTGATACTATTCACTAACCGGGCCTGTTTTCCGGAATTTTCTCGTTTCTTTATTTTTATTGGTTATTAAGCTTCCGTTAGTGCTTAATAATAGCTATTTAATGATTTATAATTTTTACAGGTTCGTTTGACCACTTAAAATCACGTTTTCGGGTTTCCTCGAAAAACGTGCGCTAAAGCTCTTTTAGCGTTTTAATACCTTATTTGGATCCGGTTTCTTCGGGAATCATTCCCGTATACTATTTAGGCATGAATAAGCCTTAGGAACCCTTACGATACTATAACCGAGGTCTCGTACCTCCTATGGTTATTTAACGCTTGTTTTAGTGTTTTCCGTTTTCTAAGCGGTTTTCTCATTTCATTAGGATTTATTTTCCTTACCAAAATTACTTAGGAACTATTAGGCCCTTAAATACCATATTAAAATATTCTAATCACCATATTTAAGTTCGGGGTATTTCATATATACATATATATCATTTACTAATTTAAATTATTTCGACAACTAGATTATATTAATTTTGTAAATTTGAACTCACATATGTACTAGTTTAAATTATTATCACATGCACTCTATTTTATAATTTATTAATACATGTGATACTTTGGAAATTAAATATATTATAAGTATCAAAAATATATTATGTTACGTATATCTTATATGATAAATAAATTCTTGTAGTGGTATGTAGTTTTAATTAATTTTCATGAGTTATACAATTTTTGTTTACTTAAAGTTCTTTTTAAAATTTTGATAACTAAATGGTAAGAACTAAAATATACTAAAGGTACTATATTGAAAAAAACTATAAAAAATAAAATAATTATATAAGAAGATAATTTCGCTTATACGTTAGTATTGAATTACGTAGTAATCACACGTTTAAGTTATAAGACAATAATAATTTTATTAACGCTTACGAATATTAGCTATCATTTCTTATATTCTAGAACAATGTCAACTGATATTTCATTAGCATTATTAGTCGGTAGCAATTTCGAAACTTAAGATAGTAACAATTTAGCTACTTGCTAAAAATATTTGCTATCATAGCCAAAATATTAGCACAATAGCAACTGTAATTAAGTGTATTAGCAATTTCATAAATTTTCTTATCCACATGGTCGTAGCAACTTTAAAGATAGTAGCTAGTTAGCTATTGATTAGAATATTTTTCCTACCGTTGCTCAAATAGTAGCATAATAGGTACCATGATTGAATTAGCATCAACCAAGTAGTAGTAATTCATTAATTTAGCTACCGATATTGATAACAAAATTACTTTTACTAAATCTACCGAAATGAAAGATAAAATAGCTACTATTGATGGTAGCAATCTTGTAAGGCGGTAGACATTTAGCTATTGGCTAAAAGTTTAGCTGCCATTGTCGTTGTGGTAGCACAAAAACCACTTTGTTAATAACATCAAAAATCAGTAGCAATTTTTCAATTTAGATACCAATATATATGTAGTAGCAATTCATCGGTAGCCATAACATGGTAGCAACCATAACATGGTAGCACAATTGCAACCAAGAATCTATTAGCATACAAAATTAGTAGTCTTTTGACTAAATAACAACCGATTTAAGTACGATAGCAATTTTACTTACAAGTTGATAGTAGCGCAATGGCAACCACATTTGGATTAGCATCAACTGCCAGTAGCAGTTTCAAACTTTAGCTACCCATGTTGGTAGCAAAATTATTTTTACACTGACAACGAAGATGGAGGAATGTATAGCTACTATTGATGGTAGCAATTTTATGTAACAGTAGCAATATAGCTACCATAATGCTTTTTTTGCAACTAGACATAACACGGTAGCACAATTGTAACAAGAATTTATTAGGATACAAAATCAATAGCCTTTAAAATAGATAACTACCGATTATAGTACGGTGACAATTTCACGGTAGCAAAATTCCCTTTCCTTGTAATGGTATAATAAGGTCAAATCAAGCTTTTTTGTAATATTTATTCAGGTCATTTGAGTTGGGGACAATTTAGGGACACCATTATTTCATGTTATTCGATTTGGCTAATTTTTAGTTACTATTATTACGGGTAAGTTTCGGGTCACTAGTATTTTGCGTCATTAGGGTTGGGTCAGTTTTGGGTTCGGGTCAATTGGGTGTTGGGTTCGATCAATTAGGTTTCGGGTTTAATATATTTAAATATATTCGGGTTTCGGGCGGGTTTCGGGTACAACGGGTGGGTTTCGGGTTCAGGTCAAATTTTCACAATTCTACTCTGACCAAGTAAAGAGAGTTCAACCTCACCTAGGAATAATGACGTTAATGCTCTCGAGGTTGTGTCTAGAAAGGAGGTGATGGTAGATACCACAAACTTTGATGTGAGATGGGAAGAAGAAGCACCATCCCCATATCACCTTGTTGACCAACAAACTCATCATCATCATCCCAATAATAACTAGAGTAATAATAAGGTTGTCAGGTTAGGTGCAACGGAGTCACCTAGAAGCACCAACAATGAGGATTGATCAATTGACTGAGGCTACAATGAGGAAGGTCCGTGTTTCTTAGAGCATATATGATCCAAGGCATCGTTGGTAAGTGAAATACCAAGTAAATTTTTTGTCATCGTGTCAAGTTTTGGGGGGTGCAATTAATAATCCCTTGTGTTTTGTTCAGCTTTAATTACACATGTAATATTTACTTGTATGTTTTGGTTTGTTGTAGATAACTAATGGTTGTCAATGGCGTAAGTATGGGCAAAAGATGGCCAAAGGGAACCCATGTCCAAGAGCTTACTGCCGCTGCACAATGATTGTTGTATGCCCAGTTAGAAAACAAGTTCAACGATGCAAGAGGATAGATCAATCCTAATAACAATATCCAACCATAACCATCCATTTCCACTAGCCTCCATCGCAACATCTTCAACCATTTCTTCTGCAGCCTGAATGCTCCTCTTCGGATCAATGCCCCACTGCCAATGACATGATAAACCCTAACTTCCTCACACAAACTTTTCTCCCTTGCTCTTCCAACATGGCTATCATCTCAGCATTCGCACCCTTTCCTACAATTATGTTAGAGCTTTTTCAAAAACTATCATCTTTCACCTGTAAATTACGAATTTGGGTTAAGAGTTTTAATTGATTGAGTGGAGTTATAAGTTACTATTCATTTTTTGGTTCCATATGGGTCAAGAGCTTTAACTCAAACTTACTTGACCCATTTTTAAAATTAACAAAATAAACAAGATTGATAACTAAAATTCAAAAATAAAAGAAAATTTATTATAAGCTTTAAACGTTTTATGACATACAGCATAAGAGTCAGCACAGACTGTAACGCCCCTATTAACCATAAATACAGCGGAAATAAAACTCTAAGGCGATTACAGACCATCGGGTTCCAAACACCCGGCACCAAACCTCACCAATTACAACTTACAATCTACAAAAGCTACGGTCTGAACTCGAGAAAAACTTAACACAATCATAATAGAAATTAAACACATTAACTCTCCACAAAACCTAGTCCCATCCCAAACGCTCATTCTCTTCGTGGCCACCTGTAAATCAATTCGTACCTGCAAGATGAAACCAAGCAGCCCACCCCGAGAGGGGTGAGTCAGTTCCCTGGAATGGAACTGGTACAATTCTCCAAAAACAAATTTATAAAATATAACTCTTCAAAATAAATAGTAACATGAAAACAAACTCTTAAAAGTAAAACAGAGATAAAGCACCTCAAAACAATCAAGTTAAAGAGAAAAGAAAACAAGACAAAGATAGAGATAGAGAACTTCCAAAACAGGTCATCCACTTAAGTAGTCACACCACATAGTTAGTAAGCATCCATTGTTGATGTTAGAACCAATTCCCATTAGGAGTAGAAAAACCCAGATAGCCACAAAGGACTAGGAATGATAAAGTAGATCCAAGAACCAAGAACTCGAGAGTGGAATAATTCAACTGGGAGAGATGGCCCCCACCGCCAATCACGTCCTTTTAGGACAGGGGATATACAGCCCCTCACTGTTTAATATCAATGCCCCTATGGGCGAGGGATATACAGCCCCCTACTGTCAAATATCAATGCCCCTATGGGCGAGGGATATACAGCCCCCTACTGTCAAATATCAATGCCCCTATGGGCGAGGGATATACAGCCCCCTACTGTCAAATATCAATGCCCCTATGGGCGAGGGATATACAGCCCCCTACTGTCAAATATCAATGCCCCTATGGGCGAGGGATATACAGCCCCCTACTGTCAAATATCAATGCCCTTATGGGCGAGGGATATACAGCCCCCTACTGTTCACATTAAAGACGCGCGCACGTCGAAAGAAAGATTTCCAAGATTGACCTTTTCCAAAAATCCCGCTAGATCACCAACTACCCAGAGCAATACCAAAACACTCAGTCCTACAGAGTGCAGAAGCGTAAACCCTAAGCAGCCAATGTCTAACGGGCAACCAAGTAGAAGAAACCAATACCCAAGTGAGTTCCACATCCAAGGCTCAGTTAGTCACACAAGCTGAGTTAGTCACACAACCATTTTTTTTTCTTAGAAAATCCTCTTAAAGTCAGTTAGCGTTTTCCAAAACATTCCACAAGTAAACCATTAAAAATATCAGAGTACGAGAAATCGTACAACACATTCCATAAAGTCCAAAACACATCAAGCTGAGTACGAGAAATCGTACAAAACATTCCATAAGGTCCAAAACACAACAAGCTGAGTACGAGAAATCGTACCTGGGTAACGTTGTAGCAGTTCTAATCTACTTGCGCAAACAATCAACAGTACTCTGAAGAATATTAAAGATAACTTACTATCAATAACCCGTACCCTAAGCAAAACTTAAATGAATTCTTCTCTCTTATCTCCAAATCTTAATTATCTTATAAGCCCTCGCTTAAATGTTATGTATAACCTTTGACTTATTTTAGAAGGTTGTATAGCCCAAGGTTGTAGGATCAAGGAATGTATTTATTAACACCTGCTAACTGTCCACTCCTATCCACTTAATTCATATTTAACCACAATCCTCACATTCAAGACTTTTGAGACCTTAATAACATAAATGTGCTTTTAGTATATAATTAAATCTAAGAATTTCAATAATAATCTTAAGCTCAATACCTTTATTCTTAATTTAGAATAAACATTGTGTTATGACCAATGATGGGTTTATCTTAGAATACTATACTATTATCTCACAATATAAAGATTATATATTTAAACAATTTCTACTAGACAACCCATTATGATTAAGTTTTCCCTTAACTTAATTAAGACCTACATCTTGTATATTGAAATCGTAGTGTTGTAGACGCATTTTAGTATAACTTATTTGAGCTACTAAACTCAATTATCTTATCTTTAGTTCAGAATGGCCTTAATTACAACCATCTATTAATCTTGTCATAAGTTGTTAAATTACTTTTCATCTTGAAATAACCATATTATAGTTAACTCAAACTTATCGAACTCTCACATTTAGTATCCACAAGGTTTATTATTTACTTAACCATATCTTTATAATAAGGTGTCTTAAGATAACCTTTTATGTATCCTTACTTACATTTAATTCCCTAACTGTTTTTACTTTTACACACATTCTCTCTATAGACCATGTATAATCCTTTTACATTAAACTTCGTTAAACTCAAGTCTTAAATACATTCTATATTGTTTACAAAACCTAAAGTTTCACAAGAATAACTTAATAAATCAATTCCCTTTATTGTATTTAGGATGGACATTATATCTTAGCATGAGGTAGAATTTATCAAAGAATTAAATTCTGGTTCGTAAGTGAAATTGTCAATTACTTAATAAGATAATATATTCTGAACAATCTCCATACCTTATATTCAAGTGACACATTAATATTTCCAGTGTCAAAAGGTAAATCAATATAATCTCTTATGTAACCTAATTTCATCTAATTAAAGGTTTAAAGATTTTAAGTATCTAATTTCTATTTACAAACCTCCTTATAAATCTAACTTCTAAATACATTACTTAACTATAAACTCACAACCTGAATATTGGTGTTAATGTATTTATATGGCTTAACTAGTTATAAGAAACTTAAGGATTATTATTTAGATTAAATTCCTAATCATAGTTTAATGTAGTTTTATATCATAATCCTTTTTAATGATTTTATCTTAAAATATTAAGTTATTACTCAATACTATAATATTAAGAAATAATTAAATCTAGACTTATTTATCCTCTTCACATTTAGATGTAAAAGTAACTCATTTATTTTATTATTGTTTATATAATAAGAACATTTAAATGTAAAAGTATTTCATTTTTTATTATTAATTATATAATAAGATCTATTTGTGTAACGCTTTACGTAAACCAATTCCAAATATTCCTAAATTTCAACTTATTAATTTCTTAACCAAATTATAGATTTACACTGTGGTCATTGACTAAATATTACGTAATTTGAATACTGTTTATATAAATCTTAGAAATTCAAAGATAACTAAAAACTCAACCTATAACCATAAATTAATACCACCTCATATAATATTCTTTTATTAGTATCATGTAGAGGTTTAGTTTAACTCATTAATTCCTTCATATCCTATTTCCATAAGGTATTTTATTCCTTTTATTTATTTATTTATCGTATATATATATATCCTTCCTATTATATTTCTCACAAGGAATGTTATTTCCTTCATCTATTTTTATTGTATTTTTATATATATATATATATACATATACCTACATATATTAAGATTTATCCAGAACATTCTTTAAGAAATTCTATTGTATTTAATTATACCTAATATCTTGTAGACATATCCAAAACTGATTTATGGTTTATAAAATAAAGTATTTCCCTTAGTTTTAGTTAAACATATTAGCTTCCATTATATAATAAAAATAAAATGTAGTTTAGTTAAATTCCTTGATTCACTATAAGTTACTTCTTAATTCCCTTTTATAAATGCGTAAAATAATATAAATATATATTTGTTCCTTAGTTTATTTAAAATGTTAACTCCCATATAATATAGTAAAAAAATGTAGGATAATTGAATTCCTTAATTTATATAGTTCCTACTTAGGTAAGTGAAAATACATATAGGTAAATAATTTCATTTCTCTTAAAAGCTAATACAAAACATTTATAAACTTACTGTTATAAAATGTTAATTTAGTTCCCTTTATTTTCTCCAGCTTAAAAGTTAATTAACAAACCATACTTTAATTTTTGATTACATTAAAAACCTTATATTATAGGTTATTCTTATGAAAAACTCATAAACACAATTTTTAAAACCCTTTACCATTGCCCAAAAATTCCCAAATTTAATATACAGTAACTATAAATTTTATACATATTATAAAATTTTTATTTCATAAAAATATCTTCTTTATTTAACCGAATAATCCCAGAAAACCCGTAACTTGTAAAAATCATAACTTACGTTTAAAAACCCCAAAACCATAATAATTTACATCAATATAAACTAGATAAAATAAGGAATCTATGGTTAAAATTTTAAGTCAAAATACCTTCGGGAAGGCCATTAACTAAAATCAACAAGTTAGAGCTATTTACTGAATTTTTATAGAAACTTTAATAACTTATAATCACCAGATCTAATCTTGGCCGTCCAATCTCTTAAACAAGATCGGACGGCCCCTGTGTTACGAGTTCTTCAGCGAGTTTAGTAAGGGGGCCGAGTACTAATCTACCAATATCTCCTAATCTACAGAACGAAATCGAATGATTCTTGTTTCTATGGATTCGTAATAAAATTTCGGTTCTATTGGTATCAATTTCCCCAATTATAATGTAGTATACACCCAGTTTCGAAATCAATTCGAAGGTTAGGGTTAGTTTCGGTTTCAGAATTTAATTCGATTTCAAATTCTACAAATTCTCCTAATCTAACACGTAATTGATTAAATTGAGACATGGGTTAGATCGGTATTGCAATTTCGATTAGCAACATAGGAACAATTTGAAGAAAAACTCACCGGATTGTGCGAATTTGGTGAATTCCAATTCGGAACTGGGAAAAAAACTCGAACTTGATACAGTTCGTGGTGCCAACTTTGCGGATCTATATCTAGGGGTACAAAACGATTTAGATAATGATTAATGGCTCATTGGAAAGAAGAATTGTAGATCTACGTATTGGTAGCAAGAACTAAACCTAACTCGCACCATACAGAAAGATATTGAAGTTACAAAACACGAGTTTACCTCTCTGTTTCGGTGTTATTTTATGTGCTGTTGAGACCGAAACTTTAGACCTCTATATCTCCCAACTGGTTGCGATTCAGACTTGGGCATAAACACGAAAGTTGTAGAGGGATTAGAGATCTTTACAACGAGCTAAAGAAATCGAATTGTGGTTGATTAACGAAGAAGTTATGATCGACACAAGTTACCTGAAAACGAAGGAAATTCTGGAATTCTGGAAACAGTCTCGCAAGGTGGCTACTTTGGCTCGATTTTCCGATTGACTCAGATAGATCTAGGGTTTGTATGAGTAATGGTTGAAAAGAGGAATTGTAGGAGAAGAGAGTGGTGAAGACGGCATGGACAAATATTGAGATATGTAAAAGTTATAGCCGTCTAAAGTTAGGGCTAAGCAAGGGAATTCGGTTACGAAAATCTGGGAAGAAATCGGCTAAGTGTGAGCGACCCCCTTACAGAGTGACACGTGGCACTTCTTAAAATTTTGATTCAAAACTTCAATCTAGCATAACTTTGGCTAGGATGATCCGTTTTTGACGTTCTTTTTATCGATCTTCATGGTTTTTCATAACCTATTTATTGGTATAGGTTTCATGACCTGGTTTGACCATTCTCAAAAAGTCAACTCTAGCAAGGCTTAATAAGCTTTAAGGCTTCTAGAATTTTATATTGACTTTTATATTTCAAAACAATGTTCCACACTTCCTAAAATCTTTATAATATTTTTGGAGTGTTTAATAATTTTCCCAAGATTTATTGACTTATAAATCTTATTATTAAATTCATAATACTAATATAATTATATAATTAGGGTTAAATAGGAGAAAACCCCTAAATAAATTTCACAACTCCATATAATAATTTAATATTCATAATTCCATATAATAATTTAATTTTTAATAAAAGAAATCTCCTAAATTAATTTAAATTAATTTAGGGGTATTTCACAGACCTACAAAATCGACTTTTGTATAAATACTTTTTATGTGTTGGTAATAGTCTAACCAATTTATATTGACATTCATGTGAATATAGTAGATGATATTTTGTAACATAGTATGATAGCCTTTAACACTACAAGAAAAATATGTTTTAGCTACCGATGAATTGCTACTACACATATATTAGTATCTAAATTGGAAAATTGCTACTGATTTTTGATGTTACTAACAAAATTGTTGCTTTTGTGCTAACACAACGATGATGGTAGCTAAACTTTTAGTTAGTAGCTGAATGTCTACCACCTTACAAGATTGTTACCATCAATAGTAGTTATTTTATCTTTCATTCCGGTAGTTTTAGTAAAAGTAATTTTGCTACCAATATCGGTAGCTAAATTAATGAATTGCTACTACTTGGTTGATGCTAATTCAATCATGGTAGCAATTATGCTACTATTTGAACAACAGTAGCAACAAGATTCTAATCAATAACTAACTAGCTACTACCTAAAAGTTGCTATGACCATTTAAATAAGCGAAATTATGAAATTACTACTAACACTTGATTATGGTCGCTATTGTGCTACCATTTTGGCAATGAGTAAATATTTTTAACAAGTAGCTAAATTGCTACTATCTTAAGTTTCAAAATTGTTATCGACTAATAAGGCTAATGAAATTTCAGTTGCTATTGTGCTAGAATATAAAAAATGATAGCTAATATTCGTAAGCGTTCATAAAATTATTATTGTTTTATAACTTAGACGTGTGATTACTACATAATTCAGAATACTAACCTATATTGCTACTATTATAGTGGATATGTTATCTTCTTATAAATATTTTATTTTTATATTTTTTTCAATATAGTACCTTTAGTATATTTTACTTCTTACCTTTTAGCTATCGAAATTCTAAAAAGAAATTTAAGTAAACACAAATTCTCTAATTCGTGAAAATTAATTAAAACTACATACCACTACAATAATTTATTTATCATATAAGATATATGTAACAAAATATATTTTTTATACTTATAATACTTTTAATTTTCAAAGTATCACATGCATTAATAAATTATAAAAAAGAGTACATGTAATAATAGTTTAAACTAGTACATATGTTTGTTAAAGTTTACAAAATTACTATAAATTAGTTGTCAAAATATTTAAATTAGTAAATGATATAGGCCCCATTCTTTTGTTAAAGTTTCATCTAGTTTATGCACTATCAGCTGAAACGATCAGTTCAGCCCATTGTTTTGGGTGTATTATGCGTCAGGTACCATTTGCCCATGAAGCTTATTCAAAACAGCATTATCAGTTGGTTTACACATTATCAGTCACATTATCGGCTGGTTTATGCATTGTCAGTCACATTATCAGTTGGTTAATCAGTTCAAAAAATCTAATACAAAAAGAACAACTTATATTGATTTTTACACAATCATCTAATTTTGAAATCAGTCATCAGTCCATATCAGCTTGTATCAGCTATCAGCTACCAACTTCTAAAATGCAAAAGAATGGAGCCATATATGTCTAAAATTTTTAAATTTTGTGTACTTTTTATACATTTTACTATGTAATTCTTGAAATTTACAAAATCACATAAATTAATAAAATATAAAAAAACAATAAACAATAACAACTTAAATTAGTTGACGTGTTAGTTAAAATTTACAAAATAAATACAAACTATATATATATATATATATATATATCTTTTAAATATTTAAACTTTTTGTAAATGATATATATATATGTTTATCTTTTAATTTTATACAATTTTAAGCCAACATATACTTTTATTTTTATAATTTTGACCATACAAAATTAAATTTGCAATATTATGTAAATTAAAATATCAATTTGGCTTAGTCAGACCTACATCCATATTATTGATTTTTACATATACAATGTTCGACCATATATCGGCAAAATTTTAAGAAATTTCATTAAATGCCACTATATTTTTGGCTAATTCATGAAATGCCACTATAAAAAAAAGAAAGTCATGAAATGGCACTATATTTTTTGAAAAGTTCATGAATTGCCATTATAGATGGAAAAAAGACCAAAATACCCCTACTAGTTAACAAAGTACTTTAAAAGTTCACAATATGCCCTTAAGTGTTAAAAATTAACAAAAATATATAAAAAATTTAAAAAAATTAAAAAATTTAAAATTTAAAAAAATTAAAACTTTATAAAATTTTTAAAAAATTTATAAAAATTTATAAAAAATTTATAAAAATTTACTAAAATTAAAAAATTTATAAAAATTATAAAAAGTTATATAAATTAAAAAAAAAAATATAGAAACTATCATTAAATTTAAAAATATTATTTTAAAAAATTTATTCATACCATAAAAGAATATTGAGTTCAAAACAATATTTATACCAATTTTTCTACCAATTTAGTACCATAATTTATACCAAATAAGTACCATTATTTTTATCATACATTTTTTAATTATTATTTTCTATCAATTTAGAATAAAATGTTTTCAGAATAATAATATTCGTTATTCAACTTATTCTTTCTTTAAATATCATTACTTGCTCATAATAAGTTGCATATTATTATTCTAAAAACGTTTTATTCTACATTTCAAACAAATTTTACTATTTAATATTGTATGTTATATATATATATATATTCTCAGTCGGTCTATTTCCAATAAATTATTATATTTTGAAATTTTAGTTTTTAAAATTTATCAGTAATATAAAAAAATTGTTTAATTTGAAGAAATAAATAATCTAAATTGATAGAAAATAATAATTAAAACATGTATGATGAAAATTATGGTACTAAATTGGTAGAAAAATTGGTATAAATTATTTTTTTTGAACTCAATATTCTTTTTATGGTATTGAATAAATTTTAAAAATGAAATATTTTTTTATTTTATTTTTGAAGATAATTTCAAAATTTTCAATATTTCAATTTTTAATTTTTTTAATTTTTCCAATTTTTATAAATTTTTTAACTTTTATAAATTTAAATAATTTTTTTCATTTTTTATGAATATTTATAATTTTTATAGTTTTTTTATTTTTATAAATTTATTTAATTTTTTATAGTTTTTCATAATTTTTATAATTTTTTATTTTTTTAAATATATTTTTGTTAATTTATAACACTTAGGGGCACATTGTGAACTTTAAAAGTATTTTGTTAACTAGTAGGGGTATTTTGGTATTTTTTCCATTTATAATGGCAATTCATGAACTTTTCAAAAAATATAGTGGCATTGCATGACTTTCTTTTTTTTAGTGGCATTTTATGAATTAGCAAAAAATATAGTGGCTTTTCACGAAATTTCTCATTTATATTTAGAGTATCAAACATTCAATATATACATGTAGTATATATATATGCAATATATACATGTAGTATATATATATGTTACGAATAACTATCATGACCCAATGGTTAAGGTCATATCTATCCATCCCACAAGTACACTAGTCTGAGTTAATTATATGTCATTGGTATGGGATCTGTGTTTATACCCATGCAGCGTGAATTCGATCCTTGATTTGTGGTAAAGCTATCAGAGCAATGACAAAATTGCTATTAGAAGAAAGAGCAGCGGCGGTCTGACAGCAAAATTGCTACAAACCAGAAAACGGTAGCGGAAATCAATTTCGCCACTAAGGGTTTACCCATTGTCAAACTTCGGTGGTAATTGAACAAAAGCGGTAGCCCGTTCTATTTGACTACCAATTTCACTATTATCGCTACCAGTTGTGTTAGTAGCAAATTAGCTTTTTTCTTGTAGTGTAACAGATATGTTAATCAAATTGTGTTGATACAAATACCTAATTAAGGTAATTATAACCTATTCGTGGAGAATGTTCTTGATCTAATCTAGATGATACGAATAATTAAGATTTTTTTTTTCTATTTCAAGTTTGTTTCTGTTTTCAAATTTTTTAGAAACATTAGTTTGTTTTGGGTATTGATGAGTTTTTACTTTCAGTCCATCACTTTAGTTTTCTATTTTTGTTTCTACTTTTCAGTTTTCTAATCTTAACTTTCATACTGTTTTGCTAGACTATTTGATATTGGTTATGATTAGTGAGATAAAGATAAGAATCCAAATGAAATTAAATTAAGAAATTTTGATAACATTTGAAGATATTCTGATAAATCACAATGACCTTTGTCTCTTTGCTGCTCAATAATATGTTTGAATTCCAAAGAAAACTAAATAGACATACTTTGTTAAAATTATGTGATGTTGTTTTACCTTCAGTTTGTTTTTTAGAAAAACTAATTAAATGGTCTCTAGAAACCTATTTTAGGGAACAACCTTCCCCAGAAGCACCAGTAGTTTTGACAGAGAAAAAAAACCCAATTAACAAAATAAGTTCATACAGCAGAGATCGAGAGTTTTAGAGATCATCAACTAACACCTCAGACTGTTCAGTAGCATGCGGATTCGAAGCAGCATTAGTCGGCATTTTTCTCCTCCCTTGGATCAGCCTTCTCTCCGCTCCTCAGAAGTCAAACTGTATAACTGACCTTTTTTAAGGAAAATTATAGCGAAACTGGTGTGGGAAGAAACAGAACGCAAAGTGGTCGATCGAGGGAACTATTGTATACGAGCCCGCTAGGGACTTCCTTCACATCAATCTAAGGACAAGAAGTAAATCATATTAAAACCAGATGTGTGTAATGTGCAAACGTCCAAAAATATTTGGCTTATCTGCATGCTCGAGGTTGTAACTTGCATGTCATTTTATGAGCGTTCATTTTTGCAGTCAGCTTTTTGATTTCTGCAGTCAGTTTAGAAAAAAATACAGTCAAATTTTTAAATTCATAGTCACCAGGATACAGTCAGTATTTCAAAGTTCGCAGTCATAAAAAAAATGAAAAATATGTAATCAGTTTTTTAGAATTTATACTCATAAAAAATACTTTTTATAAGTTAATAATAAATCATTTTAATTACTTTTTATAAAAAAGGTAATTTTTAGAGAGATATTTTTTTATCATTTTAATTTACCAGCTAATAATAACTAATGTTAATCAATTTTATGGAAAAGTTTTATGGAAAAGCTAATAATAACTAATTTTAAAAGATGCTCTCATTTCCATGCTCTTATATTTTTATCGGTTGTGGACGATTTCAAACTCCATGTGGAACATTCTCATTTCAATTTTTTTAGTGCATGGTAATCTCATCCGTAATGGACGATCCATACGCACATGGACTCCTTTCAACTTTTTGTAGTGAGCTCATCCGTAACGGATGATACCGTGCGGATATCCCCACCATGCGGATTCAATTTTTTTTAGTGAGCTCATCCGTAACGGATGATACTATGCGGACATCCTCATGCGGACGATCTTCTGGGACGATCTTCTGCGGACAATTCTATCATTCTATGCGAACATTTTCATGCGGACCAACAGTGAAATACCCCAAACCTAGTTATGCTGTTTAAACACCTAAATATGGTGTAATAAGACTAAAAGAGTCTTAGAAACAATAGTAAACAAATTTAAACAAAGGAAACACAAAATGTGCCTTAAGTCAATAAGAGCCAAATGTGCTCTAAGCTTGGGATAAACTTGGTTAAGACCTAATGAACTTACCAAGACCTCATTTATATACTAATGACATATTAAACCAATTACCAAGAAAACCAAGCTTGAAAACAAGTTTAAACACAAATGTGCTTTAAGGAGTCTTAAAGCACATTTGTGAAAAATTGTCTTGTAAATGAGTTTTGATGGCTAAATGTCCATCATTACTCTTTAATCAATATGTGTACTATATAGTATCACATTTGGGTGGCTATATTAATGGGAAATCAAAAATTTCACTTCTAAGTGCCTTGTTTTTGGTGAATAGTGATTTTCATAAGCTATTTTGTAACATATGTTTGTATAAGTATATAAATTTGACAAATAAAGACTATATTACCCCTAAGTATAAATGGGGGCCGGTTTTATAAGTGTGGTGACTCACCACTCTCTTATTAATGTATTAAGTAAGTAATGATAAGTAAATAAACTACTTTTTACCTTTAACTACAAATATCTCCTAAAAGTAAGTTCTATCTTTCTCTCTCTCATTTCTCCTTCATTTCACCGGCTCCACACTCTCTTCAACCTCTCTTCTTCCTTCTCTTCCACGGTAATATCACACCACCACCATTAAACCTCATCTTTGACCACTTTTAAAATCTAGCTCACTTGTCCAAATCAAAAACAACACCACCAATCCTTCCTCTCATCAAGCTCTTCATTCCTATCTTCTCAAAACTTCAAGAGCCCCCATTTCGGTGCCATGGAGTTCCACCATTGAAGGAGCTTGAGCTTGTATTTTTACATATTGTAACTCTCCTTTGCTTCTAGGTAAGGAATCTCAAAGAAAAATCATGTTTCCTCCCATGTTTTGTTGTTGACCGAAAATACACATTGATGTAGCTCTTTGTGTGACCTTGTTCTAGCTTCATTCCAACCTTTCATGGACTAGGTGGAGTCCTCTCTTGTTTAATTTCAACTCTCTTCAAAGATCAAGGTAAAACAACTACAATAATGTTTTTCAACAATGTAAATTAGGGTTTACAATGAGATGAAGCTTATAGCTTGAATACTCATTATAATGTTTGTATATTGTTTAGAACTTGACAAGGAATCAAACCTTACCGGTTTTTATAAGGAAACAAAGAAGTTGGTTGGAAAAAGAGGTAATTTACTAACCTAATGTTGTTTAATATGCCTTAGGAGAATGATTATAAATGCTTATAAAACTACCTAAAGAGCAAATGGTGAATGACTTAGTAAAGTGTTCTCAAGAGACTAGTAAAAGGCATTGTGTGTTGAGTGTATTTGCAGGTCAAAGGCAAATAGATTGTGGAAATTCAGTGTTTAGATTATGCACTTTAAGGGCCTAAGAGCCATGCATTTTAAGGGCCTAAGTGCCATGCAATGTTTATGCACTATTTGGATGTAGTGCTTTATTGAAGTTTGTGTATAATAAAGTGTTTGATGGATTGTTAATATTCTTGGTTATTTGTTGTGAAAACAATGTGCTTTGGTGTAACAAATGCTAGGAGAATCTATGTCGATTTAGGAAATGTATAAAGAGTTCAAGATGTTTAAAGGAATTTTGATGAACTGGAAGTGCTCTAGAGTGTAACAAAGGACTTAGGCATGATCTTGAGGTTTTAGAGTACCAAAGTCACTTTGGGACTTAGGTAAATACTTAGGCAAACTTTGGTAAATAAGGAGAAAGTGTAAACTTGGAAAAGAATTTTCAAGAAGGATATAAGAGTTAGTTGTGAGGATGATGCTTGGGATGATGTTAAATAAGAGAAAGCCTTTTGGGATAGTAGTTATCATAGGTATGAAACACCACTTGAAAAAACTAAGGAGAAAATAGCATAAGTTTAGGAATTTTGGGAAGAAATGGGTAAGGCTTAAGGAATTAGAAAATGATTTTATAAGTGTGTTAAGGATGTCTTAAAGTGTGTTTGAAGTGCCCAAATGAGGTTAGGGGTACTAGGTTATATGGGGTGAAGTTTGGTGAAGATTTGGCAAGTTTGGGTAAGTTTAGAGGACGTCCGACCCAGGGTCCGACCCAAGTTTGGGTCGGACAGCCTCGTTAGACGTCTGGAAAATGTTCTGTAATGGTCCGACCCAGAAGGTGGGTCGGACATGGTCGGACGGTCATGTTTTCGAAGGAGGGAAAATGTTCTGGAATGGTCCGACCCAGTCGAGTGAGTCGGACGTGGGTCGGACGGGCATGTTTTTATAAGCGGTAAAATGTTCTGTATGGTCCGACCCAGAAGGGTGGGTCGGACATGGGTCGACATGTCTCTGGAGTGGTCCGACCCAGAAGGTTTGGGTCGGACATGGGTCGGACAGGGTAGGGTTCTTCAGACCCGAAAACCCTGAAGGGTCCGACCCAGTTGTGGGTCGGACGGGGTCGGACATACCAAACTTTTTTTAAAAAAAGAAAAGAATGTGACTTATGTAGTAACCCTAGGGTGTATAATGAAGTAACCTAGGTAAAGTTAGACATTAAACTGTCACAATTATGTTAAATACTTGTAATTTTGAAGTTAATAAATAATTAACCGACTTATTAACTATGTATAGGTGACCTACGGTGGAAACAAATCAAGGCAAGGACCAAGGTATGGTTTTTCTTGCATCTGTTGCCTACCGGTTTGCACCGCTTGTGTGTTGTTTGTTTTTCTGTGTGTTTATGACTTTGTAAGATTAAACATGTAAGGAGTTTACAGTTGTTAAATATTAGTTTGTTAAGTATGACTCTCTCTTCTCCTTGTTGTGTCTAACAAGACTTGACCTACTATTGTGAATTGTTTGTTGAGTTCAATGATGAACTGCTAACAAGGGCTAACGGGGAAGTGAGGAGTCCGGTCTGTTTCCTGGCCACGCGTGTGAGTATGGGAGTCGATGTCAGAACCGGGTTCGATTCTCTCTATATGTTATGGTTGTGTTTCCAATTTGGTTTCCAACCTTCCCTTTAGCTTAACCAAGGCTATTTACTACTGACTCACGTCGGGCCACAGGGGCATACTATGTGTTATTTCGGTGTGCTTGGATCACTATATATCCAGGCACCTTGTGTTAAGTTAACCGTCAATCTAACCGACGTACGAGTTGTGTAACGCTCTAAGTATGAGCCTGGCAACATTCTCTAGCTCTCTCAATGGGGACTACTATGTTGGTTCTCTTCCTATAAGGAATGTTCTTGTGTGATGTATGTGATGTTGTGTACAGTACCCATGTTATGTTTAGATGTATAAGTTGTGTGTTTTAAACATAAATAATGCCTTTCATCATGACAAATAGTTTGCGCATCATCCCCCGGTAGCCGATGGGCTGCGCGGTAACCATACCAGCCAAGGGTTGCTGACCCCCTCGGGGGATCCATATTTTTTTACTGCATGAGGATCGAAGAGCGGAGTGGCTCTAGATCCTAGGTGTAGTTTACTTTTGAGTACTTTGGGATGTTTGCCCGGGATGCGCCTGTGCTCCCTGGCGTGTTATATATCTGGTTATGACGGTTTACATGACGTAACAGTGGAGGACTTATGTAAACACTCGGTATTTTGTTGATGTATATATTGGTTGTTAGTTCTATGCTCGGGAGTCTGATCATCAGACCGGTACACTTGTATTTATTCAGCCTTGTTAACCACGTGGGTGGTTGACGGCGTTGTAGCACCATTCGTTTAGTTACTGTTTAGTTGTTTATATTCCGCTGCGATTTCAAGTAATATGATGTGCGTAGTAGGGGTGTTACAAAAAGTGGTATCAGAGCGAAGTATCGCTCTGATGACTAGAATACCGAGTTTAGGGATATACCGAGTTAGGAAACCTAACTACAGTTACCTAAGTGAACAGTTATGGAAAGGTTAACCACTAACTAAGTGTGGAGATACCTTATTATCGGGAAGCGTTATAATCGTTGGACCGATAAGTGTGCAAGCATATTGCTAATAAATATCCATGTGCATTCAGATGGCAGGTAGACCGCGAGGTAGAGGCCGCGGAAGTGGTACCGGTAATGTGGGTGACCAGGGCGAGAACCCTACGGCACAGGTTATGGCTGAGGCAGTAGCAGCCGCCGTAGCCCAAATGGTACCCCAGCTTGTGGCAGCTATTCAGCAGGGGCAGACGCCCGGAGTTCAACTACCACCACCGCCACCGCCACGAGAGACCAACTGGGTCAAGGCGTTGGCAGATTTGAGGCCACCCTCATTCAGTGGGGAGACCGATCCCCGTAAGCTCGAGGCGTACATCTCCGAAATGGAGACCGCCTTCGAAACCCTAGCAGTACCTGAGCAGGTCAAGGTACGACTTGCTACTTATTACTTGAAGGGCTCGGCACAGAGCTGGTGGAAGCTTGTGCGAGAGGGCAGAGTTGCTGACCCGACTTTTCTATGGAGGGAGTACACGGCTCTGCTGCGAGCCAAGTACTACCCTATACATGTGCAAGAGGCCAAGCGCCTGGAGCTAGACAGTTTGAGGCAAGGGGATAAGATGACGGTAGATGAGTACTACTCAGCCTTCATCGGACTTATCCACCTGCTACCGGATCTGGGTTACTCAGACCGGATCCTTGTGAACCGTTTCTACAACGGACTGAACTACCGCCTACGCTACGGCATGGGGCCTACTGGATATACCACTTTGCAGGTAATGGAACTACAGTGTAATGTGAATAAGTGTGTATGATGTGTTAAGGTGTTGTGAATTTATTTGGCGGGGCATAACTGACACCCTAAATATAGGAGTGCTATCATGCCGCTGCAATTGTGGAGATCACCGTCCGTCTGAGGGACGAGGAGAGTGCGCTCAAGCGCAAGGCTCAGAACGAGGGCCAAGGCACGCAAGGGCAGTGGGGAGGAAGAAAAAGAAGTCATACCCCCAGTCCCAGAAAGGACAGCAACAGGGTGGCAAGGGCCAGACCCAGGCCACCACTGCTGAGGAGCCTCTGCAGCTCACCTATGCGTATGCGGCCAAGCCCCTATGTTCTTACCCACCTAAGGGTAATTGTCTAATCCTGTGTGATAAGTTAGAGTATATGTTGATAAGTTGTGGAACAAGTATTGATTGTGTATTGTGATAGCAGCTAGCACGGGCTCTGGACCGGAGCGCCACTATTACTGCAAGTGGTGCAACGGCGACCACCCCGGCAAGGACTGCAAGGGTAACGATGTTCAGTGCCGATATTGTAAGAAGATGGGTCACCGCGATCACGAATGCTGGCAGAACCCGAACAGTAGGAACTACAGGCCCAAGGGGCAATGGAAGGGTAAGGCCACTGCGACCACCGATGGCCAGAAGACGGCAAACCAGCCACCCCCAGATCAGAGGTACACAGAGTCCCAGAAGGGGAAGGGGTCGGGGTCCAACAAGGCCACCCTGAATGTGGTGGACCGGTCTGAGGCACCAGGGCCCTCTTCTAGACCAGGTACCGCCTAAATTGTTGAATGTAATAAGTGTTTGCATACCGCATTCCATGCATGTGTGTGAGTGAGTTTAAGTAAACAACCATGTGAGTAAATAAATAAAGTATAGTGTGAGATTTACCTAATTAGAGTACTCTAAACTTAAAGGAATCTTCAATATATGATATCCAATCCCACCCACACCAAACCCTGAAGAAACCACCATCGACATCACCGACTTTCCGCTGGAGCAATGTCAGGTCATCCAGCCAGGTATGATACTCTTAAATGGATACCTGACACCGGAAGCACAAATCCATATCATCAGACGATGCGACGAACTTGGAGCAAACCAGGAGGGTTCTACACACCCGAATACCCGAACGGATCAAGGATGCAATTAAAGATGATGTGCATGGGTAAGGACTGGAACCCTTACACCAAGACATATCAAGAAATGCGAGCCGAAGACGGAGCAACAGTACCAAGAATACCAGAGGAGTTCCATGCGGTCGTTAACCACGCCGTGGGAATTGCTCAACAAGTTGAAAAGGATTCAATTCCAAGTGTGAAAGCAGATCTATGTATTGTGAACTTCTACCAGAAAGGTGGACGGTTAGGTATACACCAAGACAAGGACGAGTCACCCGAGTCTCTAAGTAAGGGAGTACCCGTGGTGTCTTGGTCCATTGGTGATACCGCAGTGTTTGTGTATGGCGAGCAGAAGCGTGCGGACCTCGCAAAGAAGCTACTGCTGAAATCGGGAGATGTATTAATCATGGGTGGGCAATCAAGGATGCTATACCATGGCATCAGAAAGATCAAACTGAATACCGCACCATCGGCAGTGATCAATGCCACACACATGAAACCCGGACGTTTGAATTTGACCTTTAGACAGTTTTAAGCCTTGTATAATTATGTGATGTGATAAACCAGTGTGTATTAAGGATGTTGTAAGTATAAATCATGGCGACAGTATAAGCCAATGAATGTTGTAAAGAGTGTGTTAATGAATAAAGTGGAGTTGTTTGGAGCATATAAACCGTGTTGTTACCCAATACTTATTAGTTTGCCAATGAATTAGGCTGTGCACTCGGAACGGGAGGTATACTGAGTGTCTGCAATGAGGCAGAAGCCGGCAAGAGCGGCACAATCCTCACCGGTACCTTTCCAGTGAATGGCGTGGATGCATCGATCTTGTTCGACTCCGGAGCCTCACACACATTTATTTCGCTATCATTTGCGAAGAGGCTGGGGTTAGATGGCGATGAGATGCCAGACTTCTTAGTCACTCTCCCATCGAAAGAGCGGATCAGGTGTACCCGCTACCACCGAGATGTCATTGTGAAAATCAGGGGTGAAGAATTTCTGATCGACTTGATAGAGTTCGACGGACTAGGCTTTGATGTGATTGTCGGGATGAACTGGTTGGAGCGGTACAAGGGCAGAATCCTGTGTGCCGAGCATCGACTGCTTCTTCGGAGTCCATCGGGGTTATAGTATTACTTACCGCCAGAGGCCCAGGGAGCCTTCGACTCAGATCATCACCGCCATGGCTATGTATCATGAGTTACGACGAGGGAGTGATGTATACCTCTGCTATGTCCAGGACATAGAGAGAGACCCAGAGTTTAGTTCTGATGTGCCGGTAGTGTCGGAGTTTCCTGATGTATTTCCTAAGGAACTGCCGGGCATGCCGCCAGCACGAGAGTCGAGTTTGAGATCGACTTAGTTCCGGGCACTGGACCCATTGCGAAAGCACCTTATCGTATGGCTCCAGCAGAGACAGAGCTCAAGGAGCAGCTGAGAGACCTACTCGACAAGGGCTTTATCCGCCCTAGTGTTTCACCATGGGGAGCGCCGGTCCTCTTCGTGAAGAAGAAGGACGGTAGCCTCCGCCTGTGTATTGATTATCGGGAGCTGAATGCTGTTACGGTGAAGAACCGTTACCCTTTACCACGCATCGACGATCTATTTGATCAGCTGAGGGGAGCATCAGTATTCTCCAAGATAGACCTACGATCCGGATACCATCAGATTGCCATCCGTGACAGTGATATCGAAAAGACAGCATTCAGAACTAGATATGGGCATTATGAGTTCACAGTTATGCCGTTTGGCTTGTCAAATGCACCAGCAAAGTTCATGGACTTAATGAACCGTTTGTTCCAAGATCAGTTGGACAAATCAGTGGTAGTCTTCATCGATGACATACTTGTGTATTCGAAATCGAGAGGTGAGCATGAAAGCCACCTGAGAGATGTATTGCTAACATTGAGGAAGAATCAGTTGTATGCTAAATTTTCTAAGTGTGAATTTTGGTTGAACCAAGTATCCTTCCTTGGACATGTGATTTCTGAGGCCGGGATCGCTGTTGATCCGGCAAAGATAGATGCAGTGCGCACCTGGCCTAGGCCGAAGACAGTTACCGATATCAGGAGCTTCCTCGGTCTGGCAGGTTACTATAGGAGGTTTGTGAAGAACTTCTCCAGTGTCTCGAAGCCGATGACTTCCTTGATGAAAAAGGATACACCATTCGAGTGGACAGTCGACTGTGAGAGTTCTTTCGCGAGTCTCAAGGATGCTCTGACATCTGCACCGGTTCTGACATTACCAGACGGTCCAGATGGTTTTGAGGTCTATTGCGACGCATCAGGCAGGGGTATGGGTTGTGTATTGATGCAGAACGGGAAGGTCGTAGCTTACGCCTCCCGACAGCTGAAGAAGCATGAGGAGAACTACCCTACCCACGACTTAGAATTGGGGGCCATTGTCTTCGCACTGAAGATATGGCGACATCACTTGTATGGGGTAAGTGTGACGATTTATTCTGACCACAAGAGTTTAAAGTACTTGTTCACCAGAAGGAGTTGAACATCATGCAAAGAAGGTGGGTTGAATTTCTGAATGACTATGACATCAATTTACAGTACAAGGAAGGTAAGGCAAACGTGTAGCTGACGCATTGATCGCCGAGCACACTCTCTCCATTCGCTAGTCTCTCATACTGGCTTGGTTGAAGAGGTGCGGAGTGCTCAGATGACGGATCAGTACATGATGGAGATTAGACAGAAGCTTATTGATGGCACATTCGAGGGTCAGAAGTACAACTTCAGACTCCCGATGATGACCTGATTAGGCTTAATGGCCGACTGTGTATACCCAGGAGTAGCGCTGAGTTGAAGGAGCGCATGTTGAGTGAATCTCATTGTTCTACTACTTCGATTCACCCCGAGCTTCAAGATGTATAAAGGTATGAAAAGATATTTTTGGTGGACTGGAATGAAAAAGATGTGAATGACTGTGTTGAGGTGTCTCACTTGTCAGAAGGTCAAGTTTGAGCACCGACGGCCTGGTGGTATGGTGCAGCCAATGCCAGTGCCGGAGTGGAAGTTCCATGACATATCTATGGACTTCGTAGTAGGGCTTCCACCTGCAAGGGGAGGTCTGAATATGATATGGGTTGTTGTTGACCGACTGACCAAGGTGGCCCGATTCATTCCAATGAAGGACACCTGGAAAGTGGCAAGATTGGCAGAACTCTTCGATAAAGAAATTGTAAGGCATCATGGTGTACCAAAGACGATTGTATCTGACAGAGATACCAGATTCCTATCCAGATATTGGAAGTCTACGCGAGAAGCGTTGGGCACCGAACTGAAATTGAGTACAGCGTTTCACCCACAGACCGATGGTCAGAGTGAGCGCACCATTCAGACACTTGAGGACATGCTACGTGCATGTGCACTTGACTTTCAGACCAGCTGGATTGATAAGTTACATCTGGTCGAGTTTAGTTACAATAACAGTTACCATGCTTCGATCAAGATGTCTCCCTTCCAGGCATTGTACGGTAGACCATGCCGCACGCCATTATGCTGGGATGAGTCGAGTGAGACTGTCATTATAGGACCAGAGTATCTTGAGCAAGTTCAGACAGAAGTTACAATAACATTTGAAGATATTCTGATAAATCACAATGACCTTTGTCTCTTTGCTGCTCAATAATATGTTTGAATTCCAAAGAAAACTAAATAGACATACTTTGTTAAAATTATGTGATGTTGTTTTACCTTCAGTTTGTTTTTTAGAAAAACTAATTAAATGGTCTCTAGAAACCTATTTTAGGGAACAACCTTCCCCAGAAGCACCAGTAGTTTTGACAGAGAAAAAAAACCCAATTAACAAAATAATTTACATACAGCAGAGATCGAGAGTTTTAGAGCATCAACTAACACCTCAGACTGTTCAGTAGCATGCGGATTCGAAGCAGCATTAGTCGGCATTTTTCTCCTCCCTTGGATCAGCCTTCTCTCCGCTCCTCAGAAGTCAGAACTGTATAACTGACCTTTTTTAAGGAAAATTATAGCGAAACTGGTGTGGGAAGAAACAGAACGCAAAGTGGTCGATCGAGGGAACTATTGTATACGAGCCCGCTAGGGACTTCCTTCACATCAATCTAAGGACAAGAAGTAAATTCATATTAAAACCAGATGTGTGTAATGTGCAAACGTCCAAAAATATTTGGCTTATCTGCATGCTCGAGGTTGTAACTTGCATGTCATTTTATGAGCGTTCATTTTTGCAGTCAGCTTTTTGATTTCTGCAGTCAGTTTAGAAAAAATACAGTCAAATTTTTAAATTTCATAGTCACCAGGATACAGTCAGTATTTCAAAGTTCGCAGTCATAAAAAAAAATGAAAAATATGTAATCAGTTTTTTAGAATTTATACTCATAAAAAATACTTTTTTATAAGTTAATAATAAATCATTTTAATTACTTTTTATAAAAAAGGTAATTTTTAGAGAGATATTTTTTATCAATTTAATTTACCAGCTAATAATAACTAATGTTAATCAAATTTTATGGAAAAGTTTTATGGAAAAGCTAATAATAACTAATTTTAAAAAGATGCTCTCATTTCCATGCTCTGATATATTTTTATCGGTTGTGGACGATTTCAAACTCCATGTGGAACATTCTCATTTCAATTTTTTTAGTGCATGGTAATCTCATCCGTAATGGACGATCCATACGCACATGGACTCCTTTCAACTTTTTGTAGTGAGCTCATCCGTAACGGATGATACCGTGCGGACATCCCCACCATGCGGATTCAATTTTTTTTAGTGAGCTCATCCGTAACGGATGATACTATGCGGACATCCTCATGCGGACGATCTTATGCGGACATCCTCATGCGGACGATCTTATGCGGACGATCTTATGCGGACAATTCTATCATTCTATGCGAACATTTTCATGCGGACCAACAGTGAAATACCCCAAACCTAGTTATGTTGTTTAAACACCTAAATATGGTGTAATAAGACTAAAAAGAGTCTTAGAAACAATAGTAAACAAATTTAAACAAAAGGAAACACAAAATGTGCCTTAAAGTCAATAAGAGCCAAAATGTGCTCTAAGCTTGGGATAAACTTGGTTAAGACCTAATGAACTTACCAAGACCTCATTTATATACTAATGAACATATTAAACCAATTACCAAAGAAAACCAAGCTTGAAAACAAGTTTAAACACAAAATGTGCTTTAAGGAGTCTTAAAGCACATTTGTGAAAAATTGTCTTGTAAATGAGTTTTGAATGGCTAAATGTCCATCATTACTCTTTAATCAATATGTGTACTATATAGTATCACATTTGGGTGGCTATATTAATGGGAAATCAAAAATTTCACTTCTAAGTGCCTTGTTTTGGTGAATAGTGATTTTCATAAGCTATTTTGTAACATATGTTTGTATAAGTAATTAAATTGACAAATAAAGACTATATTACCCCTAAGTATAAATGGGGGCCGGTTTTATTAAGTGTGGTGACTCACCACTCTCTTATTAATGTATTAAGTAAGTAATGATAAGTAAATAAACTACTTTTTACCTTTAACTACAAATATCTCCTAAAAGTAAGTTCTATCTTCATTCTCTCATTTCTCCTTCATTTCACACGGCTCCACACTCTCTTCAACCTCTCTTCTTCCTTCTCTTCCACGGTAATATCACACCACCACCATTAAACCTCATCTTTGACCACTTGTAAAATCTAGCTCACTTGTCCAAATCAAAAACAAACACCACCAATCTCTTCCTCTCATCAAGCTCTTCATTCCTATCTTCTCAAAACTTCAAGAGCCCCATTTCGGTGCCATGGAGTTCCACCATTGAAGGAGCTTGAGCTTGTATTTTTACATATTGTAACTCTCCTTTGCTTCTAGGTAAGGAATCTCAAAGAAAAATCATGTTTCCTCTATGTTTTGTTGTTGACCGAAAATACACATTGATGTAGCTCTTTGTGTGACCTTGTTCTAGCTTCATTCCAACCTTTCATGGACTAGGTGGAGTCCTCTCTTGTTATATATTCAAACTCTCTTCAAAGATCAAGGTAAAACAACTACAATAATGTTTTTCAAACAATGTAAATTAGGGTTTACAATGAGATGAAGCTTATAGCTTGAATACTCATTATAATGTTTGTATATTGTTTAGAACTTGACAAGGAATCAAATACCTTACCGGTTTTTATAAGGAAACAAGAAAGAAGTTGGTTGGAAAAGAGGTAAATTTACTAACCTAATGTTGTTTAATGCCTTAGGAGAAATGAGCTTATAAATGCTTATTAAAACTACCTAAAGAGCAAATGGTGAATGACTTAGTAAAGTGTTCTCAAGAGACTAGTAAAAGGCATATGTGTGTTGAGTGTATTTGCAGGTCAAAGGCAAATAGATTGTGGAAATTCAGTGTTTAAGGATTATGCACTTTGAGGGCCTAAGAGCCATGCATTTTAAGGGCCTAAGTGCCATGCAATGTAAATTATGCACTATATTGTGATGTAGTGCTTTATGAGTGAAGTTTGTGTATAATAAAGTGTTTGATGGATTGTTAATATTCTTGGTTATTTGTTGGTGAAAACAATGTGCTTTGGTGTAACAAAATGCTAGGAGAATCTATGTCGAAATTTAGGAAATGTATAAAGAGTTCAAGATGTTTAAAGGAATTTTGATGAACTAGGAAGTGCTCTAGAGTGTAACAAGGACTTAGGCATGATCTTGAGGTTTTAGTAAGTACCAAAGTCACTTTGGGACTTAGGTAAATACTTAGGCAAACTTTGGTAAATAAGGAGAAAGTGTAAACTTGGAAAAGAATTTTCAAGAAGGATATAAGGAGTTAGTTGTGAGAGATGATGCTTGGGAGATGATGTTAAAATAAGGAGAAAGCCTTTTGGGATAGTAGTTATCATAGGTATGAAACACCACTTGAAAAACTAAGGAGAAAATAGCATAAGTGTTAGGAATTTTGGGAAGAAATGGGTAAAGGCTTAAGGAATTAGAAAATGAGTTTTATAAGTGTTTAAGGATGTCTTAAAGTGTGTTTTGAAGTGCCCAAATGAGGTTAGGGGAGGGGGTACTAGGTTATATGGGGTGAAGTTTGGTGAAGATTTGGCAAAGTTTGGGTAAGTTTAGAGGACGTCCGACCCAAGGGTCCGACCCAAGTTTGGGTCGGACAGCCTCTGTTAGACGTCTGGAAAATGTTCTGTAATGGTCCAACCCAGAAGGGTGGGTCGGACATGGGTAGGACGGTCATGTTTTCGAAGGAGGGAAAATGTTCTGGAATGGTCCGACCCAGTCGAGTGAGTCGGACGTGGGTCGGACGGGCATGTTTTATAAGGCGGTAAAATGTTCTGTAATGGTCCGACCCAGAAGGGTGGGTCGGACATGGGTCGGACATGTCTCTGGAGTGGTCCGACCCAGAAGGTTGGGTCGGACATGGGTCGGACAGGGTAGGGTTCTTCAGACCCGAAAACCACTGGAAGGGTCCGACCCAGTTGTGGGTCGGACGGTGGGTCGGACATACCAAAACTTTAAAAAAAAAGAAAAAGAATGTGACTTATGTAGTTAACCCTAGGGTGTATAATGAAGGTAACCTAGGGTAAAGTTAGACATTAAACATGTCATACAATTATGTTAAATACTTAGTAAGTTTGAAGTTAAATAAATAATTAACCGACGTTATTAACTATGTATAGGAGTGACCTACAGTGGAAACAAATCAAGGCAAGGACCAAGGTATGGTTTTCTTGCAGTCTGTTGCCTACCGGTTTGCACCGGCTTGTGTGTTGTTTGTTTTTCTGTGTGTTTATGACTTTGTAAGATTAAACCATGTAAGGAGTTTACAGTTGTTAAATATTATTATGTTGTTAAGTATGACTCTCTCTTCCCTTGTGTGTGTCTAACAAGACTTGACCTACTATTGTGAATTGTTTGTTGAGTTCAATGATGAACTGCTAACAAGGGCTAACGGGGGAAGTGAGGAGTCCGGTCTGTTCCGGCCACGCGTGTGAGTATGGGAGTCGATGTCATAACCGGTTCGATTCTCTCTGTATGTTATGGTTGTGTTTCCAATTTGGTTTCCAACCTTCCCTTTAGCTTAACCAAGGCTATTTTACTGACTCACGTCGGGCCACAGGGGCATACTATGTGTTATTTCGGTGTGCTTGGATCACTATATCCGAGGCACCTTGTGTTAAGTTAACCGTTCAATCTAACCGGACGGTAACGAGTTGTGTAACGAGCTAAGTATGAGCATGACAACATTCTCTAGGCTCTCAATGGGGACTAACTATGTTGGTTCTCTTCCTATAAGGAATTGTTCTTGTGTGATGTATGTGATGTTGTGTACAGTACCCATGTTATGTTATATATGTATAAGTTGTGTGTTTTAAAATAAATGCCATGTCATCATGACAAATAGTTTGCGCGCATCCCGGTAGCCGATGGGCTGCGCGTTAACCATACCAGCCAAGGGTTGCTGACCCCCTCGGGGGATCCATATTTCTTTTACTGCAGGATGAGGATCGAAGAAGCGGAGTGGCTCTAGATCCTAGGGTGTAGTTTACTTTTGAGTACTTTGGGATGTTTGCCCGGGATGCGCCTGTGCTCCCGTGGCGTGTTATATATCTGGTTATGACGGTTTACAGTGACAGTATACAGTGGAGGACTTATGTAAACACTCGGTATTTTGTTGATGTATATATATGGTTGTTAGTTCTATGCTCGGGAGTCTGATCATCAGACCGGTACACTTGTATTTATTCAGCCTTGTTAACCACGTGGGTGGTTGACGGCGTTGTAGCACCATTCGTTTAGTTACTGTTTAGTTGTTTATATTCCGCTGTGATTTCAAGTAATATGATGTGCGTAGTAGGGGTGTTACAAACAGGATCGAATGAAAGAACACAAATTGGTTCATTTTTTAGCCGTCCGCAAAACGGCTAACCTCACTCGTGGACATATAAAAAACAGACAAAACCATCGTATAGTCCCATTTTTTGTGATCCGTTATGGACGAATATGTGTCGCGTTCAATTTTTTAAGCTAATTTGAGTGTTTCATCTAAATCAGTACTGAAAATATTTGTAATTATATAATAACATAAAAACAATGAAATTGAAGTGAAAATAGTTACCTTAAACATTGAAAATCGACCTTGGTCAAAAGAAAGCTTTTAAAAGGTTTTGAAATGAGATTTTTTTCCGCGCGAGATGAGAAACGAGAGCATGAAGAGAGACAGTGTGCGGGGTATATATACCCGATTTTTTTGTGACTGCGAACTCTAGAATACTGACTGTAAGTAGGTGACTGTAAATTTTAAAAATTTGACTGCATTTTTATTAAAACGACTGTAAAAACCAGAAAGATGACTGCAAAACACAGACGAGCTCTACGAAAGGCAGTCTAAGACACTTCAAATTGTGAGCCGTTTTTCTTCTTATTGTGGCATGTCACCGTCAGTATGCATGGCCAATATGAAAGAAATATCATGTTTCGGTTTTTTTTTTTTTGTAGATTTTAACTCTGTTTGTAAAGAGTAGAGAAGTCAAAACCTGAAATCACCGGATATTTGTATTAAAAAAATTAGAATTGGGAAAATTACATACCCCGGTGACTACTAGAGACATGGTCTTTACCAACGCTTTAATGACAACATATTTACGTATAAACACTTTTTATTAAAATAAAATCACTAACATTTGTAATATATCCATCACTTTTTTAATAGTGTGGTCAAATTAAACAAACATACGGTCACCGACCAGCTCCTTTCCCAAATTAAACCTCCCTAGGGTTCTCCCTTCTTCCTCTTCTCTCCACCTCCCAGAGCCAAGGTGATATCACCACCACGGCAGTTTCTTCGGTCATCCCCCGGCACTTTCTCCAGTCGTCTCGCAGCTACCACCGCAAGCAACGATGTCTCTCCTCTCGACAACAAATGACTCACTGCTCTTAATCTTGTGGAGAAAAAGAATATGAAGAGTGCGAGAGAATTGGATCTGAAATCTTCTCTATTCTATTTGGTTTTCACTCAAAGTTGTTAACTCGCTATGAGGAGCACAATTGTTCGACAAACTCAAAGGTTGATGCTCACCGTTATTGGATTCCACTCATCCGAAGCTTAGTCAGTGTTGGTTGATAATTGAAAAGTGTTTCCCTTTAGTGGTTTGCTACCACTTTCTTAAAGTCTTCAGTGCGTATGTTTTGAGCTTCTCACTGTGATTCAGTTCTCAGCCGGCATAATCACCCTCGATAGCTGTTTCATTGTGCATTCAATTGTGTGGTATTGATATTGCCGACATCCAGCTAAAGTTTTTTGCAATTTTGAAGTCTCTTCACAGCGGATTAAGTTTCAAGGTACCCGTACATCAAATGTTGTTCTCTATTCTATTAATGACCGTGGCTGGCTGTCAATATATCATGTGTGGGATAGTTCTCCTCGTGTTTCTTCAGCTGGCGGGAAGCGTAGGCGACTACCTTCCCATTCTGCAAGAGTACACACCCTAATCCTCTGCCTGATGCATCACAGTAAACTTCATAACCCTCTGTGCCTTCAGGTATAGTCAAAACTGGTGCTGATGTCAAAGCATTCTTCAAATACTGAAATGAGGTCTCATATTCAGTAGTCCATGTGAACGGTGCGTCCTTCTTCATTAAACTGGTCATAGGTTTGGCTATTTTGGAGAAGTCTCTGACAAACCTTCTGTAGTAACCTGCTAATCCAAGGAAACTCCTGATATCAGTCACTGTCTTTGGCCTAGGCCAGGTGCGAACTGCTTCTATCTTTGCTGGATTCACTGCGATCCCAGCATCTGAGATGACATGTCCTAGAAAGGAAACTCTGTCTAACCAAAACTCACATTTGGAGAACTTAGCATAAAGCTGGTTCTCCCTTAAGATCTCAAGTACATGTCGGAGGTGACTCTCATGCTCTTCTTTAGATTTTGAATAAATTAGGATGTCATCGATGAATACAACCACGGTCTTATCCAACTGCTCTCTTAATAATTTGTTCATTAAATCCATGAAGACTGCAGGTGCATTAGACAAGCCAAAAGGCATAACTGTAAATTCATAGTGGCCATATTGTGTTCTGAATGCTGTCTTTTCTATGTCTTGCTCCCTGATAGGTATCTGATGGTATCCTGATCTCAGGTCGATCTTTGAAAACACCTTTGCTCCTCTCAACTGATCAAACAAATCGTCAATTCGTGGTAGTAGATATTTGTTCTTCACCGATACTGCATTAAGCTCCCTGTAATCGATACATAACCGAAGTCTTCCATCCTTCTTTTTCACAAAAAGCACTGGTGCTCCCCAAGGAGATACGCTAGGTCGTATGTATCCCTTGTCTAATAAATCTTTCAGCTGCTCCTTCAACTCAGCCATCTCTGCTGGTGCCATACGGTACGGTGCCTTAGCTATGGGACCGGTACCTGGTAGTAATTCAATGGAGAACTCTACCTCTCTGGATGGCGGTAAGCCTGGAAGTTCCTTTGGAAAAATATCAGGAAATTCTGACACCACTGGCATAGCTGGATCAAAATCAGGGTCGTGCTCTACATTCTGAACATAACATAGATATACTTCCTTCTGCTTCCTGACGTGCTTGTACATGGACATAGCAGATATAACCTTTATTGATGGTGCTCTAGGGCTCTGGCGGTAAGATACTGTCACTCCTGATGGGCTCTTAAGTAACAGTCTGCGCTCTGCACAAAGAATGCGGCCTCTGTGCCGCCCCAACCAGTCCATCCCGGCTATAACGTCGAATCCTAGGCCCCTGAACTCAATAAGGTCAATAGGAAATTCCTCCTCCTTAATGCGGATAGTGGCTCCTCTATAGAGACGAGTGCAACTGATCTTCTCCTTAGACGGGAGTGCCACCTTAAAATCAGGTAACTCTACAGCGTCTAGCCCCAACTTCCCCGCAAGCGAAGGCGATACGAAAGTATGTGAGGCTCTGGAGTCGAACAGTACTAATGCAGCCACTCCATTGACAGGAAAGGTGCCAGTGAGGATCACGCCGCCCTTGCTGGCCTCTTCCTCAGTAAGTATACTCAAGGCACCTTCCGTCTCCTTAGCACAACCTAATAACAGAATCTGAGTAAGTACTTTGATATATGATGGGGTCTAAAGACATTCACTTTCATAACAATAATGCTTCATTGATGAGATGATCTCCTTTCAGATGTCCAAACAATTACAATACTAGTACTTTCTAAAAGTCAAACTTAATCTTCCTGGTTTCATGTGAGTGGTGTTTATCACTGTCGAAGGTGCTGTGTTTAGTTTAATCCTTTTAATTCCATGGTATAGCAACCTTGACTTTCCACCCATTATTAAAACATCTCCTGAATTCAATATGATTTTCTTTGCAAGGTCCACATGCTTCTGCTCGCCATAAAGGAACTCTGCGTCATCTCCAATTGACAAAGACAATACTGGTATCCCCTGATCGAGGGACCCTTGTGTTTCATCCTTGTCCTGATGTAGTCCTAAGCGGCCTCCTTCTTCATAGAAGTTGATGATGCATAGATCAACCCTTAAGTTGGGAATTGGATCTTCTTCTAGCTGCTGAGCTGTAGTAACCGCTTGTTCCACAATTTGTAAAAATTCTTCTGGGATTTTTGGCACTTGTGCTCCATCTCCATTTCTTGTATCCTGGTAGGTCTTTGAGTAAGGATTCCAATTCTTTCCTAAGCACATCATTTTCAGCTTCATTTTTGATCCTCCTGGAAATTCTGGAGTGTAGAACCCTCCTGGTCCTGCTCCCAATTCTTGACATTTTCTGATGATCGCAATTTGTGTCTCAGGTGTTAGGTATCCTTTGAGTAGTATCAAACCTGGTTGGATAACCTTACATTGTTCGTTCTCTGGTTCTTGTACTTTGATAATGTTTTCTTCCAGGGGGGCGGTGAGGGGTAGGAAAGCATATCTTATAGCTTCCTACGTGGTTTAAATTTTTCTAGTGAGTCTTACTAATTCTTTCCTACTCAATTAGGCAATCAAGGCATGCAAGCACTCATTCACATCATCCATTGCTCAATAACAGGTTCACATGGGTTTAGAAATACCTGGGTTGGTAGAAGGACCAGCTTCATCTGAGCGGTCCATGACATGCAGGGCGGGTCCCGATGCTGGGCCTTTGCCCTTATACCCCTGAGCTTGGTTTGTTGGTGGAGGGCGAGTATCGCTAGCTCCATTCTTTTGGGTGGTGTTTGTCTTTGCTCCCGGGCGGTAGTTCCTGCTCTCCGGGTTCTTAATGCACTCGAAGGCTCGGTGTCCCCATATCTGACAGTGGCGGCACTGGACTTTCTCCCCTTGGCAGTCTACGCCAGGGTGATCCTTTCCACACTGTCTACAGTTGAAACGGCGGACATACTTCTGGCCCGTGTTTGAGCCAGATCCAGGACCTAATACAATCAAGGTCAATTATACATTCCAACGGTACTGAAGTAATCACAAAAGTTTCAAATTTAGCTGTTTGATTAGAGTGCCTACCCTTAGATGGGTAGGTTTTCTGTGGAGTTGCCGCTCCGTAGATTCCTGACTGGGGGTTCCCAGTAGTTTGGTTCCCCTTCCCTTGATAGGACCCCTGGCCTCTCTGATAGGGCTTGTTCCTTCTGTTGGAGTTCCCCTGCTTGGCATCTTCGCCACCAGGTCCGTCCTTCCTCTTTTGGGAGCTCAAAGCATCCCTTCTCTTACATGTGATCTCCACAACGGAGGCAGCATGATAACATTCCTGAAATCTCAAGGTGTAAATTTCCAAATCTCCCATAACAGGGTATAATAGGTAATATAGTTTCAACTGGTCACATTACTCCTGTTTTACCTGCAAGCTGGTGGGAATGACTGGTCCCATCCCAAACTAGAGTCGAGGGCTCAGTCCCCCATAAAACCGGTCGACCAAAATCTGGTCCGAGTATCCTATCCCGGGTAGTAGTCGGAGTAGTGAAGTAAACTTAGCATAGTACTCGTCAACAGTCATCTTTCCTGTGTGCTCCAGGGCGTCAAACTCCCTAGTCTTCACCATCCTGGTGTGGGCCGGGTAGTATTTGCCCCTAAGTAGTGCAGTGTAGTGTCCCCAAGTAAAAGATGGGTCATCCAGGTGGTCGGCCTTCACCATATTCCACCAATCTCTTGCTGCATCCTTTAGGTAAAAGGCAGCGAGTCTCACCTTTTCCCTAGGTGGGACGGCGAGTCTCTCGAATGCTGCCTCCATCTCCATGATGTAAGTCTCTAAGTGTGTAGGGTCAATCTGCCCTTTGAAGGGAATTGGTCTGAGATCAGCCAAACTCTTCACCCAATCCCTCTCTCTGGGTGGTGGTGGTGGAGGTAGCTGCTGCTGCTGTGCAACCCCCGCCTGTGCAAATGCCTAAGCAATTAAAGTAGCAATGTCTGCCAGCCTGATGGTTGGCTCCTCATCGGCCTGTCCACGGCGTCCTCCTCTTCCTGACATCTGCAGGATGTTGAGGTATATTAGATACTGTGGTCACAATCTTGGTCTTGGATAGTAGTCTAAATAATAACTAACTTAAACTCCTTTCTATACTATCACTCAACCCGTAACCTAAAGCTTTAGAAATCCTAATCTCGGTGTATCCTTGTATCCAGAGCGTAACTACGCTCTGATACCACTTTTTGTAACACCCCAACCCGAAATCCAATAACCTGAACGGCGATCACTCCCAATAAAATACAACTGCAGCGGAAATAAATACAACAACCGGGCGGTATTACAATGCCGTTGGCCACCCTTGTGACCAACAAGGCTAACTCCAAATACAATCTCCAAAAGTCACGGTCTGAATACGAATACAATCCGAGATACTAGGAATCAAACTCAAATGTAAAATACTTAAGTAAAAACAAATATCTAGAAGAAGACTCCCATAGCTTGAATCTACCCTACCTACACTCAGTGTGGTAATCTTCTCAACTTCAGGTACCTGAAAAATGGGGGTGCCCCAAAGGGGCTCAGCAAACAATGCTGGTATGGAAAACGTGCAGCCCATCGTCTACCGGGCCACACCAACTACTTTGTCGAATACATGCAGTTCATTTTATAAAGCTGTAAACACACATAGTAGGATAATAACAAGTATCCATACAAGGACAATAATGTCATATAGAACAAGACTTCAGAAGGTCAAGTTAGCTGAACAGCAATCTTTAAATGGTAGTCAGGTCCACACAATGGGACTGACAGGTATAACTGAATATCTCAAATAGTGAAGGTATAGTGACCTCGTTAAGCTTGAAAGGTTGGGAAACTAGTCCCTCAGAAGAAAACGTAGTTAACTCCTGTACTGAGAAATGTGGGAATCGTACCCTCGAGAGGAATGAAGTCTCCCTCTCCACTGAACTGTTGGGAATTAAACCCTCAAGAGGAATAAAGTCTTCCTCTCCACTGAAATGTTCCGTCGACGTATAACTGAATAGGAGACGACCTGAGACAGGTACAACTCCTGTAGCATGCATGGCCAGATCCAACTGGGCTCCTCGTTCTCGTAGTATAGAATTGTTAAGTGTCATATAAAGACGTTAAATGTAACACCCTACCCAACAACAAACACATAACGACAATCTGCAGCGGAATACACACCTCATCAAATAACTTAACTCGTTGGTGTTACACGCCGTCAACCACCCACGTGGCTAACAAGGCTATTACATACACATTGTACCGGTCTGATGGACTAGATTCCCGAGCAATTGTACATCACTATACTTCTTCATTAACAACCAGCTTACACTAACCTTACTAATGTACCGAGTATTACAACTGATGCCGATAACAACTTCGGTCTTACTACTCCTACTGTATATATATAACTTACATGATTACCCATGTACCACGACTACCCCGTCCTACTCTCGAACGGCTTCCAGCTCCTTGAACATGAAATAGGAAAAGAAGACAAAGGGTGGCCCCCAAGGGGCTCAGCACCTTTGCTGGTATGGTAATCCCGCAGCCCACATGCTACCGGGCCACGCACAACTAATTGTCGTCTTAGCATGCGATTGATTATATTTAAATCATGCATGCAACTGTAAACACACAACACATAACATTTCGCCTCAATGGGCTCAACAAACGGATAATACATCCTTACTTGATAAGTCACTCATGGTATTCATTATCCCTAGAGTGTTCCTCCTCTAATGGAGCTACTTCCTTAATAGACGACACTTACCCTTAAGTCGGGTTATCCTTAAACGCCTCTTATCACAAACTGGGATTCATTTCCATGATCCACACACTCCATATCTTACACCATATAACATTCCTCACATAACAAACATAACAACACTTTTCACGTTTCGACGTGCACATGATAACATCGCAATAGGTATTACATTACAACAACATCACATAACATAACGGGAACGGTCCTCTTAGGAACCGACCCAAACATAGTTAATTCACTGGTGAGCCTAGAGAATGGTGTCACCCTCATGGTAAGCTCGTTATACAATAACAACAACACTCATTACCGTCCTAATAGTCGGACGAGTAACTTAAGTTAAGATGGTTCGGGTTTGGAGGCCCGAACACACCACACAAACACATGTTCCCCCTAAACCGATCATAAGTCAGAATAGCTAAGCTTTGGAATAAGCTAATGGGAGATCATAACCCGTGAGGAAACAACCATAACAAAGAGAAGGGTAAGGCTAAGAAGGATACCCTCTCCCAAACAACGCGCGACCGGCCAAACCGGATTCCTCACCACTGTTAGTACATACTTACTTTAGATATTAGTTAGAACCCCACTATGGAGTCTATCATAACTACACACCATGCAGTATTACAACTGGGTTAAACACACAAGGGAGATCCCTACATTCACATACACATATCACACAATTAACACACGCATAGCCGTGGTTAGTACGTCCCATGGTACGGGTCGTTTACTCCGAATACCAAACTCTCATGTGATCCTAGACTCAGTTAACTAAGGTTAACACTTCCGAGGTTAAATGGTATCGGAGTTGTACACGCCACATAAATGAATTACTGTAAACTCATTACATGTTTAATCTTACAACGTGGCAAACATACAGAAAAACACATTGGCATACAAGCCGGTGTAATCCGGTAGGACACAGGTTGCAAGAAAACCATACCTGTCACCGGAGTCCACTTTATCATGTCCACTTATGTTCCTCGAGCAATTCTCGAACAACTGATAATATTACAATTACTTTCATTAACATTGGAGTAACATGCTTGTTTAACGTCTAATGCGCCCTTAGTTACCCTGTCATCCCGTTATATTTAATTTTACACTTGTGACCTTAAGTTCACAACTCTCACATCAAACCTAACATTTTTTACACACTTTAAGACCTTTACATGTCACCAAACAAGGCCTAAACATCATCTAAAACCATTACCATTCAATCCCCCATCATTAGGAGCCTTAAACAATTTTTTTTTCATCTCTGGTCTGGACCGCCCCTCTGGGGCGGTCCCAGGGGCGGTCCACAACAGATGCTACACGTTTGTTTTTTTTCACTTCTCTGCACTGGACCTCCCCACAGGGGCGGTCCACTGCAGAACCAATTTTCTAATGTGCTTTTCTCCTCTTTCTGAACTCCAAATTCATCCCAATTTTTTCCTATGCTTTACACATGTTCTCCCACATATTTTAACATCTTTTGGGCACACTTAAACCCTCTCGAAACATCCCAACAATTCCTTAAACTTTTACTCAACTTTTACTAAGTCCTTAACACTTAGAACATTTTTTTTTCTTACACTTGTAACTTGTATTCTTGCCTAAAACTTCACCTAACCAAAGTACTCCCTCACTACCTTATAACCACCCTTTTAAACATCATTTGCACTACACTCATCCCCTTTACACACACTCCCCAAGTCTTTCCCACAAGTTCATAATTAAACCTTCACAAGGCGTTACACTTTCATTGTTCACCAAACTTTGCACAAGACTTTACGACACCTCCACCATCACCTTGGTGTATCAAGAAATCATCCATTAGTTCCCTAAATCTCCAATACTATGCCTAAGGCATCTTAACACCTAAGCACACCTTAATTCACTTTCTTTCACCATCTTAACACTTAAAAATTCCTAGTACCTTCTAGGTCATAAAATCTCATTACAACACATAAACTTTTGTTTATCAACTAAATTTCGCCATAGCTTCTCTTGTATCACCTTACACCAAAACACATTGTTTTTCACCTTTAGACAATCAAGAACATTCAATCTCTTAATACACACTCTTATACACAAACATATGGTTTTTCATCCTTTAACCATCAAACACATTCACCTTCACAAGAGATGTTCTTTGCACACAACTAAACCTTTAAACTACACTACATCACAATATAGTGCATAAACTTAAATTGCTTGGCACTTAGGCCCTTAAATAACATGGCTCTTAGGCCCTTAAATTGCATTAAACTTAAACACTGAATCTCCACATTTAAATGCCTTCAACCTGCGAATACACACAACAATGCTCCCATGTCTTTTTAGTCCACCTAGTGGATAGTTTTCTAGCTCATTTCCCATTGGCTCTTTAGGTTAATTATTAAGCATATATAGCTCAATTTCCTAGTACAATAAACCACATTAAGAGAGGTCATTTACCTCTTTGTTTTCCAAGCTTTCTCACTTGTTTTCTCTTGTTTTTCTTGATTGAAAATCGGCAAGGAGCTTTTATCACTTGTCAACCTTCTAACCAATACACATATAAGGGCAATGAGCATTAAGTTTAATACTAAAACTCATAATTAAACCCTAGGTTTACATAAGTGTCTTGAAACACTAAAATTTGATGTTTACCTTTGGAATTTGAAAGAGAACTTGAATAAGTGGCAAGATAGGACTCCACCTAGCCCTTTGAAGTTTGAAATGAAGCTAAACAAAGGCATGAGAAAACACCATTACTAGGTGATTCTCGGTCACACACAAAAACAAGTGGAAACATTGATTTTCTTTGGTTTTCCTCACCTTGAAGCAAAGGAGAATGACAAAGCATGAAAATATGAGCTCAAGCTCCTTCAATGGTGAATCTTCATGGCACCAAAATGGAGTTCTTGAAGATTTGAAAATATAGGAATGAAGAGCTTACTCTAACTTAGACAACGGTAGTCTCGGAATTAAATTCGGAGCTTGGAGCCATGAGTTACAAGCATTCAAAGATGGAGAATGGCTACTTGCTGTAGCAAAACGAGAATGGAGAAGGGAGGATGAGGTTGGAGACGGTGGGAACCAAAAAGAAAAGAAGAGAAAGTGAGGAGAGAGGTAAGTTTTGGAGATATTTAAGTTATAAAGCAAAAAGGTAACCTTTACTTACTTTTCTTTCTTTCTTTTAATTGGCAAGCCATGTGTGATGACTCACACCCCTAAAACCGTGGCCCCTTACATATATAACATATATATGGCCTTTGTTGACCAATTAAACAACTTATGTTGACTTATAACTTAAACTAGCACTATTTGAGCACTATTCACAAATTAAGGCACATATTTGTGAAATTTTTGATTTCCCATTGATTTAGACTTCCTAATGTGATACTAAGTAGTACACATGTTAATTAAATAGTAATGATGGACATTTAGCCATTCAAAACTCATTTACAGGACAATTTTTCAAAAACGTGCTTTAAGACTCCTTAAAGCACTTTTTGTGTTTTAACTTGTTTTCAAGCTTGGTTTTCTTTGGTAATTGATTTAATATGTTCATTAACATATTTATAAGGTATAGGCATGACCATTAGGTCTTATACAAATTTATCCCAAGCTTAGAGCACATTTTTGCCCATATTGACTTTAAGGCATTTATTTGTGTTTTGTTTGGTTTAATTGTCTACCAAGGTTTCCTAAGGACTTAATTAGCCTTAATAAATCATAATTGAATATTATTAAGTCTTGGTAGGCTCTTTGGGTCCTAACCAAGTTCACTCCAAGCTTAGAGCATGTTTTTGCTCAAGCTGTGTCTTAGTGCCTTATTGCACTCTACTATGGTTTAAATTGTTCACTGATGTTTCTAAGACACTTTTTAGCCTTTACATACCATAGTTTAAATGTTTAACAACATATCAAGGTTTGGGGTATTTCATTAAACAAGAACACAATGTGTATTGTCAATTATCACGTTTAGGATAATGACGTTTGTTATAAAGTGAAGTTAGTGAGAGACTTGAGTTCAAGTCCTCGGTATACTGAAACGCAGGTATTTAATCCACTGGTATAGTAGTGTTTGTATGCGTGGGACATACACGTTGTAGTTAGCATCATTCACGCACATAAAATAATACAACAGTGCACAAAAGTAAACAACATTTTACATTATTTATCTTGGTCATTAATTCAAGCAACAGATAGCACACAAGCCGTTGTAATCCGGTAGAAAACAGGTTGCAAGAATCCCATACCGTTCACCGTAGACTGTACTTGTTTAATTCCCGGTCAACGTCTGGTCAAACAAAGTCCTAGAATAGGATTAACTGAGAGGGTTAATTTATGTTACCCTTATATAATAATCTTATTGGATCTTTCAATAGATTTCGTATTTGTTATTTTATGTGAGGTTTATTTCTTTTAATTGCCTCATGATTTCATGTACAACTTATTTGTTACTCCTTTTATCTATTTATAAATCCTTTAATGTACATGTATGTATTCATTTATTCATGTACTATATTTGTTGTTTATTTTGATGGTCTAGGTGACATAACAACTTATAATTTCTTAAGTACACTTATATGTCATACATGGACATAATATTCTTATAGTTTTTATATTCCTCCTTCAATCATAAATAACAATCATTGGTTACCTTTAATTTCCTTATAACTATATAAGTCATAGTTTTATCTTCATAATTCCTTTAATCAAAGTTCTTTCTTCTAATTCCTCCAAATATCCATGTAGGACCTATATTTATTTAAATCTAAATTATTACTCTTATATTTCGGTTATTTACAAAACAACCACATTAATTCATAAACTTTACATTTAAATTCTAATCTCTTTATATATCATAGTTTTAATTCCTTATTAAATTAAATCACAAAACTACCATTAATATTTTGGTATACACTTCTAAATATTGTAACTTTTGAAAATTACAACTTAACCCCTCCAAGTCTCGGCCTATATATTTATATTTCTTATAATTGCAATTTAGCCACAAAATCTTATAACCTTTACATATTGCCTTATAAACTATAGTTTTAATTTTAATTCTCCATAAATGCCGATATATATATATATATATATAATTTCTTAAATTACCAAACTAATCCCAAAGTAATTCGGCTTTGTCATTTATTCTTCCTTAATTACTTTTCCATCCCAAAACTTTATAATAGTTTCTTAATAACTTATAAACTATAGTTTAAATATTTAATTCCTCAAAATTTCGAAAGTGAACTTAATAATTCCCTTAATTATGAATTCGCCCACTAATAAGTTCCAAACTTTCATAACAACTTTTATAAATTACATAATAGCCAAAAACTTAATAAAAATGTTATTTTAACACTTGTTTAAATTATCTAAAATTCATAAACTTAATTCCTAACCTTATATTATATTATAATTACACCAAACAAACCTTTAACTCTCGGTTTTCACATTAAGCTCACCAAACTTTGTAAAAATTACATTTAAGCCACATAACTTAATTAGTTAGCCATTTAAGCTCTAATAAAATATTTTTAACTCACCAAACTTTATAGTATAAGTTTATATACATAAGTAGCTCATAAAAATCTATTTTTCACTTAGACAATTCGGCCATAATTAAATAGTTACCATATAGCATATAAAAGTGGATTTATATGTCATAATAAATATACATAAATTCATATGAGTCATATAACTCATGTAAAAATTATTGTAATGTCTTATATTGATTCTTAGCTCAAAATAAAGTATTTTTGCCCTTGACATTTCGGCCTTAATTTATTTGTAACATAAATAAATTTTGTGACACAAAAATGTGTCTTAAGGTAAATATTTTCCATATATGTTATAGATTATATTTTTGGCATATAATACCATATAGTTTCGGTTTTAATTAACCTAGGAGATGTACATAATTTTTGTATAATTTTTAGAAGCTTAACAAAGCTTATAACATAAGGATTTACTTAGTAAACTTACTTCTTAACAAAGGTAGTTAAGTGCTTGAACTCTTCTTGAATCTCCAAGCTTTCTCCAATGAAACTTTGATGCTCCACTTCGGTTATATGCAAGTGGTGAAGGAGTTTAGGAGTTAGATCTTCAATAAAGATCTTAAGTAGATTTGTAAGTAGTTTTACAAGAATTTACCTTAAGCTTTTTCTCCTTATAATTTCGGCTCACCAAAGGTAGATGAAGAACAAACTTTCCTTCATGAAAATGAAGAAGAAAAGAACCTTAGAAGAAGTAGAAATCGGTTGCACAATAAAATGTGCTTTAAGGATTTTCAAGCTTGAAAACTACCTTAAGATAACCTTGAGATGCTCCTTGGATTAATGTTGGTTTGGACAACCTCCTTGGAACACTAGTTGATGACGAATGCTTATTGATGTGCTAGGAAGAGTTTTGCTTCAAGGCTTGACAAGAAATGCTAGGAAATTACCTTAAAGATGAAGATAGAAGTTAAAACTCCATTAATGGACTTAAGAGCTTCAAAGGAAGAAGATGAAGCAAGAAGAGAGAGGAGGGAGCCTTACCAATTCGGTGGTGAAGTGTGCAAGAGGAGAAATGAGACTAAGCTCACGTAAGAAGCAATAATGCACTTGGAATTTGATTTTTGTTTTGTTAATTTTTAATGTCAAATGACTATTCTTTTCCTTAGTTTATTACATGAGTTATTGGCTCAATAAATGCCCTTCTTTCCAGCATATAATCGGCCATGTGGTGTGACAAGGCAAGAGTTGGAAGAAAATAATTGTGAGCTAGAAGACAAGGTAAGAAAAGTAAGTTTATTCTTTTGTTTTTCTAAATTTGTGCTTGTCTTCTTCCTCTCTTGTAGGTGGCCGAACTCCAAGCTCAAATGGAGGGTCTCAATCGGTGATGAAGAGCCAAGGAAGAAGCATGGAATGTCTCTTGAAGTTTAAGAAATGAAAAAGGTGGAATCTAGATCCACTTTTGCCTTTTTACATTTTGTTTTCTTCCTAGCTCACATGGCCTTATTCCAATGCATAATTTCGACAGCTTGATGGTCAAATAAGACCTACATACTTTGACATTAAGTAATATAACACATGGGAAGGTGAGTCACCATGTTTTAAGCCTTTTATAAATTTTTAATGTAAGTTTTATACTAGTTTTTGAGCATAAAATCGGACCCTATAGAGCACCTTGTTGGGTAGTGCCTCCAACTGATTTAGAGGGTCATTTTAACCCTATTTAAGATTCTTAATTCGTGGCATGTCAAAAACTACCAGGCAATTGCGTAAAACGCGTTTTCGTGACACCCGAAGGTGTGTTTTTGTGCTCTAAGGAAATTTTGGGAAACAAATTGTTTTTATGAGTTCCAAGTGTTTGTAAACACTTATTATAGTAAATAAACATATACTAAGATTTTAAATTGAGTTATATGGGGTTATATCAACCCATGACATAATTTACGGGCCATCGGGACACTCCCGGGCAAAAAGGAGCGCTAAGAAATCCTCCTGTGGGTTTTGCTGAATTTTGAGAAACCACTTCGTGGGTTCTCTTTATAATGGTTAATAATGATGTTAGGAACTCAAGGAATTAATTTTATAGGAGTTCGTGCCACCTCGGCACTCCTCCGGACTTTTCGTGCTTTAAGGGGCGTGCGTGAGCACTCCCAAGCGTTTTGCATTTTTGACTGAATATAGCTTAGGGAATATGTTTATATATTCATATAATAATTGTATGACCATTTGGTTTGAATATTAGAGGGTCATACAAGGTCATGTTTGACCATTTGCTTCTAAGGCGTTTTAGCGTTTATGGAGAAACGACTATTTTTACGTACGTTCTCATGCATGGGTTTGCATGCGTACGTGAAATGATTTATATTTGGATTATTTTCCATTAAATAATGGTTTTATAATGTTAATTAGATTTGGGGTATTTCAATCTACCCCCCTTAAAAAGGGACTTCGCCCCAAAGTCTCATATCTAAATTCTAAGGTTGTGGGGAATCAAGTTCCACTAAGCATCCACAACTCAATCTAGTTTTTAGGGATCAAGTCCCAAGACTCTATATACCTAAGTTCATAGTGTACATCAAGCACAACAGGAATACTTGGAATGTCATAACATATACCTACAATGTAGTGCAAGGTAGTAAACACAATCACATTTCATTTCAAATAGTGCAACGTAGTGCACATAATATTTCCATTGTAGTGTAACGAAGTACACACCAACAAGTAGGAGTACAAGGTACATTCAAATACAGTGTTACACAAGAACACATACAAGACAAAGTGTCACCGAAATGCACCAAAGTGCATACTAAACTCACAAACGAAAAAGGCTCTACCCCCCCCCCCCCCAAAAAAAAGAGGGGTACGCCCCCGTACCCTAGACTAAAGTGTCTAGTCGGTAAATAATGAGGGAAATTTCGCTCGCATATCGGCTTCTAATTCCCATGTGGCCTCTTCCACATCGTGGTTTGACCAAAGAACTTTTACTAGGCTCACAGATTTGTTTCGAGTATCTCGTGTCTTTCTGTCTAAGATTCGTTGCGGTGTTTCCACATACCGCATTGTTGGTTCTAATGACAGTGTCTCTGGTTGTAGAACATGAGAAGGATGAGGCATGTATTTCTTAAGCTGAGACACGTGAAAAACATTGTGTACTTTGCCCAACTCCGCTGGCAAGTCAAGTCGATATGCCACAAGGCCCACCCGCTCTATGATAGCGTAGGGTCCTACAAATTTCGGGCTTATCTTGCCCTTTTGCCCAAATCTGAATACACCCTTCATGGGTGATACTCGTTGAAATACCCCAAACCTTGGTATGTTGTGTAAATGTTAAACTATGGTATTTAAAGGCTAAAAAGTGCCTTAGAAACATAAATGAACCATTTAAACCATGGTGAAACACAATAAAACACTAAGACACGGTTTGAGCAAAAACATGCTCTAAGCTTGGAGTGAACTTGGCTAGGACCCAAAGAGCCTACCAAGACTTGATAATATTTAATTATGACTTTATAAGGCTAATTAAGTCCTTAGGAAACTTTGGTAGACAATGAAACCAAACAAAACACAAATAAGTACCTTAAAGTCAATAAGAGCAAAAATGTGCTCTAAGCTTGGGATAAATTTGTAAAAGACCTAATGGTCATACCTATACCTTATAAATATGTTAATGAACATATTAAATCAATTACCAAAGAAAACCAAGCTTGAAAACAAGTTAAAACACAAAATGTGCTTTAAGGAGTCTTAAAGCACGTTTTTGAAAAATTGTCTTGTAAATGAGTTTTGAATGGCTAAATGTCCATCATTACTCTTTAATTAACATGTGTACTATATAGTATCACATTTGGAAGTCTATATCAATGGGAAATCAAAAATTTCACTTCTATGTGCCTTGTTTTATGAATAGTAACTTTTATAAGCTAGTTTGTAACATATGTTGTTATAAGTAATTAAATTGGTCAACAAAGACTATTATACCCTTCTAAGTATATGGGGGCCGATTTTTATGAAGGTGAGTCACCACCATGTAAAAATCAATTAAGGAAAGGAAGGGTAGGAAGGTAAAAAGGAGAAAGTTACCTTATAATACAAATATCTTGTTAAAGCAAGTTCTATCTCATTTCTCCTTTCCTCCTCCATTTCACACGTCTCCAACCTCCCTTCTTGCTCTCTTTTACGAGCTGCTACAGCAACACCAACACCACCATTGTTTTCCATCTTTGACCACTTGTAACTCCTAGCTCCATGGTCCAAATTCAATTCCAAGACCACCATTCTTCTAGTTGGAGCAAGCTCTACACTTCTACCTTTTCAAATCTTCAAGAACTCAATTTCGGTGCCAAGGAGATTCACCATTGATGGAGCTTGAGCTCACCTTTTCACATATTATTGTTCTCCTTTGCTTCTAGGTAAGGAATCTCAAAGAAAAATCAAGTTTCCTCTCCTTTTAGTACATGGCCGAAAATTCACCTCACCATGGTGTCTTTACCTTGCTTGTTTTAGCTTCATTTGAATCTTCCAAGGGCTTGGTGGAGTCCTCTCTTGATATATATTCAAGCTCTCTTTCCATTCCAAGGTAAAACAATTATTTTAATACCTTAAGATAATATATGTAAACCTAGGGTTTACAATGAGATGAAGCATAAAGCTTATATACTCATTTCAATATTGGTATATTGTCTAGTGGTTGACAAGGAAAGAAATGCCTTACCGGTTTTAAGAGGAAACAAGAAAGAAGTTTGAGTGGAAAAGAGGTAAATATGCTATCTCAATGTGGTTTAATGCCTTAGGAGAAATGAGCTTATAATGCTTGCTAAAACTACCTAAAGAGCAAATGGTGAATGACTTAGTAAGGTGTTCTCAAGGAGACTAGTAAAGGAACATATGTCTTGGTGTGTGTAATTGCAGGTCAAAGGCTTATGTATTGTGGAAATTCAGTGTTTAAGGATTATGCAATTTAAGGGCCTAAGAGCCATGCATTTAAGGGCCTAAGTGCCAAGCAATTTAAATTATGCACTATATTGTGATGTAGTGTAAATTTGGTGAAGTCTTGTGGGTGATGGTGTTTTTGATGGATTTAGGTGTTCTTGAATGTTTAGTGGTGAAAACTATGAGTTTGGAAAGATGATGTGCTAAGAGAACTCATGGCGAAATTTGTAAAATGTATAAGGAGTTTTAAGTGCTTAAATGAACTTGGGTGAACTAGGAATTGTTAGGAATGGATACATGCTTCACTAAGGAAGAAAACATGCATTAAGGTGTTCTAAGGTGCTATAAGGATTTAGGCATTGTCTTGGAAGTTCTAGAAATCCAATGAGTGTTTTTTAGGATGTATTTAAGTCTTGGAGATTTAGGGAACTAATGGATGATTTCTTGATACACCAAGGTGATGGTGGAGGTGTCGTAAAGTCTTGTGCAAAGTTTGGTGAACAATGAAAGTGTAACGTCTTGTGAAGGTTTAGTTATGAACTTGTGGGAAAGACTTGAGGAGTGTGTGTAAAGGGGATGAGTGTAGTGCAAATGATGTTTAAAAGGGTGGTTATAAGGTAGTGAGGGAGTACTTTGGTTAGGTGAAGTTTTAGGCAAGAATACAAGTTACAAGTGTAAGAAAAAAATGTTCTAAGTGTTAAGGACTTAGTAAAAGTTTAAGGAATTTTGGGATGTTTCGAGAGGGTTTAAGTGTGCCCAAAAGATGTTAAAACATGTGGGAGAACATGTGTAAAGCATAGGAAAAAATTGGGATGAATTTGGAGTTCAGAAAGAGGAGAAAAGCACATTAGAAAATTGGTTCTGCAGTGGACCACCCCTACGGACCGCCCCTGTGGGGAGGTCCAGTGCAGAGAAGAAAAAAAAAGAGAAACGTGTAGCATCTGTTGTGGACCGCCCCTGGGACCGCCCCAGAGGGGCGGTCCAGACCAGAAATGAAGAAAAAAATTTGTTTGAGGCTCCTAATGATGGGGGATTGAATGGTAATGGTTTTAGATGATGTTTAGGCCTTGTTTGGTGACATGTAAAGGCCTTAAGAGGTGTAAACAAGTATGAGGTGTAATGAGAAGTGGTTAACTTATATGAATAATTTAAATTACAATGACTTAGTGGTCCAACATTAGGGAGTGATGATGGTTAGAAAAATAAGCATTAGACTTTAAACAAACATGTTACTCCAATGTTAATGAAAGTAATTGTAATGTTATCAGTTGTTCGAGAATTGCTCGAGGAACATAAGTGGACATGATAAAGTGGACTCCGGTGACAGGTATGGTTTTCTTGCAACCTGTGTCCTATCGGATTACACCGGCTTGTATGCCAATGTGTTTTGTTGAGTGTTTGCCACCTTGTAAGATTAAACATGTAATGAGTTTATAGTAATTCATTTATGTGGCGCATCTGGTCTCCGATACCGTTTAACCTCAAATAAGTGTTGTACCTTAGCTAACTAGAACTAGGAACACGTGAGAGATTGGTATTCGGAGTTAACGACCCAAACCTTGGGAACGTTCTAACCACGGCTATGTGTGAGTTAGTTGGATATTGTTGTTGTATGCAAGTGTGTGAACCTCCCTTGTGTGCTTAACTCGGTTATGATACCGTATGGGTGTGGATGTGGTAGGCTCCATAATGGATCTCTAACTACTTATTTATAAGTATATATGTACTAATGGGGGTGAGGAGTCCTGTTGTTCCGGCCACGCGTGTGATGGACGGGAGTCGATGTCATACCCGGTTCGGCTCTCTTGGTGTATGTATAGGTTGTATTCCAATTTGGTTTCTACCTTCCCTTAGCTTATCCAAAGCTAATTACTGACTCACGTCGGGCCACAGGGGCATACGAATGTTATTTCGGTGTGCTTGGGATTACTATATCCGACACACCTTGGGTTTAAGTTAACCGTTCGATATAACTGGACGGTAACGAGGTTGGTAATGAGCTTAGCATGAGATTGGCAATAATCTCTAGGCTCACTATGTATACTAACTATGGTGGGAGGTTCCTTGTGTGAACCGACCTTATGGTGATTTGTGTTGTTATTGTGCTAGGCAATTTCCCTTGCCATGCTATGATATGTATACGTTAGGTGTTTAAAATGAATGCGATGTTATCATGTGTACGCCGAAACAAGAAAGGTATTGTTATGTGAGGGATGTGATATGTTGTAAGATATGGAGTGTGTGGATCATGGAAATGAATCCCAGTTTGTGACAAGAGGCGTTTAAGGTTAACCCGATCTATGGGTAAGTGTCGTCTATTAAGGAAGTAGCTCCGTTAGAGGAGGAACACTTTAGGGATAATGAACACCATAAGTGACTCATCAAGTAAGGATGTATTATCCGTTTGTTGAGCCCATTGAGGCAAAATGTTTTGTGTTGTGTGATTACAGTTGCATGCATGATTTAAATATAATCAATCGCATGCTAAGACGACAATTAGTTGTGCGTGGCCCGGTAGCATGTGGGCTGCGGGATTACCATACCAGCAAAGGTGCTGAGCCCCTTGGGGGCCACCCTTTCTCTCCTTTTCTATTTCAGGTACAAGGAGCTGGAAGCCGTTCGAGAGTAGGACGGGGTAGATGTTTATACATGGGTAGCCATTTAAATGGTGTAAGCATTGTAGGCGTAGTAAGACTGAAATTGTTATCGGCATTAGTTTGTAAATACTCGGTACAGTGGGAATGTATGTGTATAATAACTGTTGGAAATGGAATAAGGATTGTATTGTGTAGTTGCTCGGGAATCTAGTCCATCAGACCGATACAAAGTACATGTATTAGCCTTGTTAGCCACGTGGGTGGTTAACGGCGTGTAACACCATTGAAATAAGTAATGTGATGAGTTGAATTTTCCGCTGCAGTTTGATGTTATGTGTACGGTGGTAGTTGGGGTGTTACAAAAAGTGGTATCAGAGCGAAGTATCGCTCTGATGACTGAATTACCGAGCTTAGGAAATACCGAGTTAGGATTTAAGTACTTTGGGTTAAGGGTTGAGTGATAGCGTGAGAGAGACGCTAGATAGGAATTTCCAGTGTGTACTGGAAACCTACAATGTACATCCCACCCTCCACAATCCCTGTTTTATAACTTGGGCAACAACGCCAGAGAGATGAAAGTCCTCTCATACTCGGGAATACCCGATCTGGCTGTTATTAAATACCGTTAGAGTACAGAGAACCTGTCATACGGTAGATCCTGAAAAGTGGGAATCCCGGAGACGGTCTCCATCTGAACAATGTTAACCGCACTTAATAGCGAAGAATGAAGAATCTTGTGTATAGAAGAATAGAATTTCCGGCAACCTGGGTCGACATGCTAAGCAGTCGAGAATAACCAACTTGCAACGCACCAACTGTGCAACAGGCAAGAAATGGATCAAAAAAAAAACGAGACGAGTGTCTACGGAACCACAGTTGATAAATAATACACCAACGGTATACCAACCGACAAAGGAACTACAACGTAGTGCCCAAACAAGAGACAAGTCTCAGCAACCACGACAATGCGTGGAACGGGCTACCAAGAGGAAACAATACAAAAAAATAGGGACTCCTAGAATGGGAAACACCCTAGTTAATGATTATCATGTGAAGACAGTGAGAAATCACCTAGAAGAGTATTTATCAAGGCAGTAAGATCAGTGAGGGCCAACAAGGCCACTGATGACAATGGGAAAAACAATACCACAATCGGTATGTGTTAAACCGATAGCCAGTTAGCATGGCGCACTTGCCATAGCAAGTGCTGCTATAACAGGGCTGTTCGGGAAATTTATAACCACTACAAGTACTTAGTAAAGTGCTAGAAAGTTAACTGTAATCGTCATAACAGTGGAAAGGCCTGTTAGCCTAACCCCCGTAATTGTAAATACACCAGTCAGCAAGAAGCTAGACTTGGTTAAGGTAAGAAGATGTTGTGAAACCATGAAAATTTTCTTTCAAACTCAGATTTACTTAAACCCTTTTTCTTTTCAAAACCAGATTTTCTTTCAAACCAACACTTCTTTCTAACCTTCTTTTACACCAAACCAGTAAAACCAAGGACAGTTGACAAGGATACAACAGTGGATAAACTTCCCCTCGATTAAGTTCGGGAAGCAAGGAATGAATATTGTCACGGGACAATATAAGGGAGTTGACAACAGAATACTTCACCTAGGCGTGTGACGGACACTACGAGTGTACCAACTGTGTTGTGGGACGACCGCACTCCGATAGGAGCATGTGGGCCTGACAGACCTACTTATAGGTTAGTTGGGTAAGTAGTAATGTATCAGTATGATACCCCATATATGTATACGAGTAGAGTCCAGAACACGGGAAGTAGTCGACTCCGTTCTACGGTCAGCAGTGTAAGTCAAACAAGAGCTAAGGATTACCATGAATGGTTGAAGTAAAGGAACCCAGCTAAATTAAAGAGACTGAAGGAATCAGTGAATGTGTGCAGGGAAATATTTAAGATACAGGAGGTGCGAAGTGCACCGACTGTTATATAAAGACATTGGAGAAGGCATAGTTAACTGAAAGTACCCATAAGTGCAAGCCAAATGTAATGGCATATTTTAATAACACCCAGGAGCAATCCTTGAGGGGTATTTGGATTAAACATTGTTGGATGAAGCAATATAATCGAAATGCAAGGGTTGAAACAATTACCCGGATTAGACACTGAAGGAGACCCACTTAACAGTAGGACCCTAAGTTGCCAAAGAGACAACTTGGAAGGAATCGTGACGGTAAGGCTTATAAGCCACAACAACTTGTGATATGTAAATTTGATCAGTTGCGGAAGTATATGTTATACAAGTAATAGAGCGGAGAACGAACCACTGCAGTAAGAGTGGGGATACCTCTCGATATTGTGAAACCGCGAGAGCGGTAGTTGTGTGGACCAAGTTCAAGAAATATGTGGAGGATGGACCACGTTGTTATTACCCCAGGATGATTTGAATAAAATAATACGAAAAGAAGTGCTCGTACCAGTTGTGTACACAGGAAGAGTAATAAGTCTGATAGCAATCACCATAGGTGTGTGAAGCTAAATGTGTAGCGAACAACGCTCAAGAAACATAAAGGCTCAAGAAAAATAGTAGTATATTCAAAAAAATCAGCCAAATAAGTGGCCAGATAAACCCAGTGTAATGGCGGAAGCTAATATAATGGCGGATGCAGTATAAGTTGATGTTATATAATGAGTAAGGATACGGTGCGCAATAAGCGACCGTTGTATGAGTATTGTTAGATGATAAAATGGTGAGTGAGTAGAGTTATGAGTTAACCCCAGTGGAGATGCGACAGTAAGTGATAGCAAACGAACCGAGCGGTAAGCCGGAAGCAAGTGTTATGTGATAAGAATTTCAGTGAAACACAGTGAAAATTCCATTAGCAATCGTATAAGAGATTTACTGTCAAGAGTTTACGCCTTTGCACTCTGTATGACCGAGTGTTTTGGTATTGCACTTGCGCAGTAATGATCAAGTGGGATAGCTAGGATTTGGGAAATGTTAATTGTGGTGGATGTAGGAAGAAACCTATAATACTATAATGATCAATGCATAAGAAATGCAAGGTCATACCAATGGAAAAGTACTTGTACGAAACCAAATGTGGAGGTATGATTAAGAATAAGTGATAACACTGGCACTAAATACCAAATGTCGGTATGAAATATACCCCAGGTGTGGGAAATAACTGAGAGAGCACTACACATTAGGTAGTAGCTCAATCTCAACCGACAGTAAGTCGGTAGAAGCAAGTCAATCATTGTGAATTACATAGTAGTTACGCTGTAAGCTATTAGAGAAGTGGATGGAAAGTTTTGGAACTCACCGAATTCGCTCAGGGTAAGAGGTACCATGCGTCGGTTGAGAAACCATTGTTACCTAGATAAGGGTAATACAATAGAGATGCATAATACAGTAACAGTAACGAATGGGGCAAACTAGATCTATAATTACCAGAGTTGCGCAACAGAGGCCAGGGAGCCCATACACCAGATACTGAATATACATGGTGAATATGAATAAATGGCTAGTTGTCAATGCCTAAAAGCCTCACAGGCCAGGACCGAAACCGGTTATGAGTTAGATAAACTCTAATAAGAATTCTTGGTTTAGGGATTAAACCACCAATATGGTTAAAATCCTCTAACCAAAACGCATTGTGTACCAGACCGCGTGGAAGTTAAAATACTTCACGACGGCAGAACATTTTAAGCCAATGTTCAGTGATTGATTACGTGGGCGTAATCCCTTTTAAGGGGGGTAGAGCGTAAAGCCGCTTAGTGTGTTTTACCGTACAAGTGTACGTGAACGGGGTTGTGCATAGCACAAAATGATTTGTTATGATGGTTGGCGCGTGTGTTATATAAACATACGCATTTATTTGTGGTTAAATTGTGGTAATTGCGCACAGAAGATGCGAATACCATTGTGGGAAGTGTGTTTATTTTGGTTAACAGTGTGTGTGAGAGTACAAGTGGAAGGGAGTAAAGAAACTCCCGGGGAACTAAAACCCCGACGGTGCATGAATGTAAATCATGTATTGTATTTTGATAAAAAATATGTATATATATATATATACAGTATTGTGATTTATGAAGGGGTTTGAGACCGACCTAGAACCTAGTGAGAATTAAATTCCCTAGGTAACTTGAATTAAAATGGATTCTTGGTGATGTAATGATTTTGACTAGAAGGATTTAAAGATAGAAAATGTGATATGCTTAAATTAGTTGTTGGTTGAAAATGAAGTGGGAGGTGAAACTTGATTGTCATGAGATCAAGGGAAGCCGAACACAAATTGGGGTGGAGAGATAGTTCAACACTGATGCTGATCACATCAGGGTTGGATGATTCTTGAAACTCCCTGTAAGTGGTCACAAATAACCATGTTAAGAAAGATGCAAAGAGCATAAACTGGACTTGGAGTTGTGTTGTGTTTTCAAAAAAGATTTTCAATTAGTATTTCCAAAACAGACGATTAATATTTTGAATAAAGGATTCTCTATATACTTAACCTAGTAAAGAATATTTTTGTAGTACTTGCTCACGAGCTGAGGACGTATGAGCCTTTGTCTTCGGACCGGTGACATGAGAAGTATATATGTTAAAAAATTAAGTGAATGTTTTGATCTCCCAAAGGAACGGGGACCAGAAGGTGTCCATCGCGACCGGGTTCTGCGGGATCACAGTGTATATGTACTCAACGTGGGATTCGAACCCATGGAGAGATGGAAAAGGTATTTCTGTTTGATATACATGCTAAGACATGTTGTGTGGTATAAGTAATAAATATTATTTTAGACCTTGAGTTCTAATGTGGATGGGTTCTGAATTGATTGTGTTACCCGGGCCTACGAGTCCAAATGTGGTTATGTCACCCAGACCTAAGAGTCTGAGGGATATTATGTAAGTGCAAGTGTGGTGAAGGTACCCGGACCATTAAGTCCGAGGTTACCATGTGAGTATGATATTTTATGTATAATGTGGATATGTTGCCCGGACCATTAAGTCCGAGGTTGGATGTAAAGAGTGGTTGGTAATGGAAGTTTTATGGCTATAAGTAATTCCCTATTCTAATCCAATGATGCGAGGAAATGTGAACTTCGAGGACGAAGTTCTTTTAAGGGGGGTAGATTGAAATACCCCAAACCTTGGTATGTTGTGTAAATGTTAAACTATGGTATTTAAAGGCTAAAAAGTGCCTTAGAAACATAAATGAACCATTTAAACCATGGTGAAACACAATAAAACACTAAGACACGGTTTGAGCAAAAACATGCTCTAAGCTTGGAGTGAACTTGGCTAGGACCCAAAGAGCCTACCAAGACTTGATAATATTTAATTATGACTTTATAAGGCTAATTAAGTCCTTAGGAAACTTTGGTAGACAATGAAACCAAACAAAACACAAATAAGTACCTTAAAGTCAATAAGAGCAAAAATGTGCTCTAAGCTTGGGATAAATTTGTAAAAGACCTAATGGTCATACCTATACCTTATAAATATGTTAATGAACATATTAAATCAATTACCAAAGAAAACCAAGCTTGAAAACAAGTTAAAACACAAAATGTGCTTTAAGGAGTCTTAAAGCACGTTTTTGAAAAATTGTCTTGTAAATGAGTTTTGAATGGCTAAATGTCCATCATTACTCTTTAATTAACATGTGTACTATATAGTATCACATTTGGAAGTCTATATCAATGGGAAATCAAAAATTTCACTTCTATGTGCCTTGTTTTATGAATAGTAACTTTTATAAGCTAGTTTGTAACATATGTTGTTATAAGTAATTAAATTGGTCAACAAAGACTATTATACCCTTCTAAGTATATGGGGGCCGATTTTTATGAAGGTGAGTCACCACCATGTAAAAATCAATTAAGGAAAGGAAGGGTAGGAAGGTAAAAAGGAGAAAGTTACCTTATAATACAAATATCTTGTTAAAGCAAGTTCTATCTTCATTTCTCCTTTCCTCCTCCATTTCACACGTCTCCAACCTCCCTTCTTGCTCTTTTACGAGCTGCTACAGCAACACCAACACCACCATTGTTTTCCATCTTTGACCACTTGTAACTCCTAGCTCCATGGTCCAAATTCAATTCCAAGACCACCATTCTTCTAGTTGGAGCAAGCTCTACACTTCTACCTTTTCAAATCTTCAAGAACTCAATTTCGGTGCCAAGGAGATTCACCATTGATGGAGCTTGAGCTCACCTTTTCACATATTATTGTTCTCCTTTGCTTCTAGGTAAGGAATCTCAAAGAAAAATCAAGTTTCCTCTCCTTTTAGTACATGGCCGAAAATTCACCTCACCATGGTGTCTTTACCTTGCTTGTTTTAGCTTCATTTGAATCTTCCAAGGGCTTGGTGGAGCCCTCTCTTGATATATTCAAGCTCTCTTTCCATTCCAAGGTAAAACAATTATTTTAATACCTTAAGATAATATATGTAAACCTAGGGTTTACAATGAGATGAAGCATAAAGCTTATATACTCATTTCAATATTGGTATATTGTCTAGTGGTTGACAAGGAAAGAAATGCCTTACCGGTTTTAAGAGGAAACAAGAAAGAAGTTTGAGTGGAAAAGAGGTAAATATGCTATCTCAATGTGGTTTAATGCCTTAGGAGAAATGAGCTTATAATGCTTGCTAAAACTACCTAAAGAGCAAATGGTGAATGACTTAGTAAGGTGTTCTCAAGGAGACTAGTAAAGGAACATATGTCTTGGTGTGTGTAATTGCAGGTCAAAGGCTTATGTATTGTGGAAATTCAGTGTTTAAGGATTATGCAATTTAAGGGCCTAAGAGCCATGCATTTAAGGGCCTAAGTGCCAAGCAATTTAAATTATGCACTATATTGTGATGTAGTGTAAATTTGGTGAAGTCTTGTGGGTGATGGTGTTTTTGATGGATTTAGGTGTTCTTGAATGTTTAGTGGTGAAAACTATGAGTTTGGAAAGATGATGTGCTAAGAGAACTCATGGCGAAATTTGTAAAATGTATAAGGAGTTTTAAGTGCTTAAATGAACTTGGGTGAACTAGGAATTGTTAGGAATGGATACATGCTTCACTAAGGAAGAAAACATGCATTAAGGTGTTCTAAGGTGCTATAAGGATTTAGGCATTGTCTTGGAAGTTCTAGAAATCCAATGAGTGTTTTTTAGGATGTATTTAAGTCTTGGAGATTTAGGGAACTAATGGATGACTTCTTGATACACCAAGGTGATGGTGGAGGTGTCGTAAAGTCTTGTGCAAAGTTTGGTGAACAATGAAAGTGTAACGTCTTGTGAAGGTTTAGTTATGAACTTGTGGGAAAGACTTGAGGAGTGTGTGTAAAGGGGATGAGTGTAGTGCAAATGATGTTTAAAAGGGTGGTTATAAGGTAGTGAGGGAGTACTTTGGTTAGGTGAAGTTTTAGGCAAGAATACAAGTTACAAGTGTAAGAAAAAAATGTTCTAAGTGTTAAGGACTTAGTAAAAGTTGAGTAAAAGTTTAAGGAATTTTGGGATGTTTCGAGAGGGTTTAAGTGTGCCCAAAAGATGTTAAAACATGTGGGAGAACATGTGTAAAGCATAGGAAAAAATTGGGATGAATTTGGAGTTCAGAAAGAGGAGAAAAGCACATTAGAAAATTGGTTCTGCAGTGGACCGCCCCTACGGACCGCCCCTGTGGGGAGGTCCAGTGCAGAGAAGAAAAAAAAAAGAGAAACGTGTAGCATCTGTTGTGGACCGCCCCTGGGACCGCCCCAGAGGGGCGGTCCAGACCAGAAATGAAGAAAAAAATTTGTTTGAGGCTCCTAATGATGGGGGATTGAATGGTAATGGTTTTAGATGATGTTTAGGCCTTGTTTGGTGACATGTAAAGGCCTTAAGAGGTGTAAACAAGTATGAGGTGTAATGAGAAGTGGTTAACTTATATGAATAAGTTTAAATTACAATGAATTAGTGGTCCAACATTAGGGAGTGATGATGGTTAGAAAAATAAGCATTAGACTTTAAACAAACATGTTACTCCAATGTTAATGAAAGTAATTGTAATGTTATCAGTTGTTCGAGAATTGCTCGAGGAACATAAGTGGACATGATAAAGTGGACTCCGGTGACAGGTATGGTTTTCTTGCAACCTGTGTCCTATCGGATTACACCGGCTTGTATGCCAATGTGTTTTGTTGAGTGTTTGCCACCTTGTAAGATTAAAACATGTAATGAGTTTATAGTAATTCATTTATGTGGCGCATCTGGTCTCCGATACCGTTTAACCTCAAATAAGTGTTGTACCTTAGCTAACTAGAACTAGGAACACGTGAGAGATTGGTATTCGGAGTTAACGACCCAAACCTTGGGAACGTTCTAACCACGGCTATGTGTGAGTTAGTTGGATATTGTTGTTGTATGCAAGTGTGTGAACCTCCCTTGTGTGCTTAACTCGGTTATGATACCGTATGGTGTGGGATGTGGTAGGCTCCATAATGGATCTCTAACTACTTATTTATAAGTATATATGTACTAATGGGGGTGAGGAGTCCGGTTGTTCCGGCCACGCGTGTGATGGACGGGAGTCGATGTCATACCCGGTTCGGCTCTCTTGGTGTATGTATAGGTTGTATTCCAATTTGGTTTCTACCTTCCCTTAGCTTATCCAAAGCTAATTACTGACTCACGTCGGGCCACAGGGGCATACGAATGTTATTTCGGTGTGCTTGGGATTACTATATCCGACACACCTAGGGTTTAAGTTAACCGTTCGATATAACTGGACGGTAACGAGGTTGGTAACGAGCTTAGCATGAGATTGGCAATAATCTCTAGGCTCACTATGTATACTAACTATGGTGGGAGGTTCCTTGTGTGAACCGACCTTATGGTGATTTGTGTTGTTATTGTGCTAGGCAATTTCCCTTGCCATGCTATGATGTATACGTTAGGTGTTTAAAATGAATGCGATGTTATCATGTGTACGCCGAAACAAGAAAGGTATTGTTATGTTTTGTAATGTGAGGGATGTGATATGTTGTAAGATATGGAGTGTGTGGATCATGGAAATGAATCCCAGTTTGTGACAAGAGGCGTTTAAGGTTAACCCGATCTAAGGGTAAGTGTCGTCTATTAAGGAAGTAGCTCCGTTAGAGGAGGAACACTTTAGGGATAATGAACACCATGATGACTCATCAAGTAAGGATGTATTATCCGTTTGTTGAGCCCATTGAGGAAATGTTTTGTGTTGTGTGATTACAGTTGCATGCATGATTTAAATATAATCAATCGCATGCTAAGACGACAATTAGTTGTGCGTGGCCCGGTAGCATGTGGGCTGCGGGATTACCATACCAGCAAAGGTGCTGAGCCCCTTGGGGGCCACCCTTTCTCTCCTTTTCTATTTCAGGTACAAGGAGCTGGAAGCCGTTCGAGAGTAGGACGGGGTAGATGTTTATACATGGGTAGCCATTTAAATGGTGTAAGCATTGTAGGCGTAGTAAGACCGAAATTGTTATCGGCATTAGTTTGTAAATACTCGGTACAGTGGGAATGTATGTGTATAATAACTGTTGGAAATGGAATAAGGATTGTATTGTGTAGTTGCTCGGGAATCTAGTCCATCAGACCGATACAAAGTACATGTATTAGCCTTGTTAGCCACGTGGGTGGTTAACGGCGTGTAACACCATTGAACTAAGTAATGTGATGAGTTGAATTTTCCGCTGCAGTTTGATGTTATGTGTACGGTGGTAGTTGGGGTGTTACAAAAAGTGGTATCAGAGAGAAGTATCGCTCTGATGACTGAATTACCGAGCTTAGGAAATACCGAGTTAGGATTTAAGTACTTTGGGTTAAGGGTTGAGTGATAGCGTGAGAGAGACGCTAGATAGGAATTTCCAGTGTGTACTGGAAACCTACAATGTCCATCCCACCCTCCACAATCCCTGTTTTATAACTTGGGCAACAACGCCAGAGAGATGAAAGTCCTCTCATACTCGGGAATACCCGATCTGGCTGTTATTAAATACCGTTAGAGTACAGAGAACCTGTCATACGGTAGATCCTGAAAAGTGGGAATCCCGGAGACGGTCTCCATCTGAACAATGTTAACCGCACTTAATAGCGAAGAATGAAGAATCTTGTGTATAGAAGAATAGAATTTCCGGCAACCTGGGTCGACATGCTAAGCAGTCGAGAATAACCAACTTGCAACGCACCAACTGTGCAACAGGCAAGAAATGGATCAAAAAAAAAACGAGACGAGTGTCTACGGAACCACAGTTGATAAATAATACACCAACGGTATACCAACCGACAAAGGAACTACAACGTAGTGCCCAAACAAGAGACAAGTCTCAGCAACCACGACAATGCGTGGAACGGGCTACCAAGAGGAAACAATACAAAAAAATAGGGACTCCTAGAATGGGAAACACCCTAGTTAATGATTATCATGTGAAGACAGTGAGAAATCACCTAGAAGAGTATTTATCAAGGCAGTAAGATCAGTGAGGGCCAACAAGGCCACTGATGACAATTTGGGTAAAAACAATACCACAATCGGTATGTGTTAAACCGATAGCCAGTTAGCATGGCGCACTTGCCATAGCAAGTGCTGCTATAACAGGGCTGTTCGGGAAATTTATAACCACTACAAGTACTTAGTAAAGTGCTAGAAAGTTAACTGTAATCGTCATAACAGTGGAAAGGCCTGTTAGCCTAACCCCCGTAATTGTAAATACACCAGTCAGCAAGAAGCTAGACTTGGTTAAGGTAAGAAGATGTTGTGAAACCATGAAAATTTTCTTTCAAACTCAGATTTACTTAAACCCTTTTTCTTTTCAAAACCAGATTTTCTTTCAAACCAACACTTCTTTCTAACCTTCTTTTACACCAAACCAGTAAAACCAAGGACAGTTGACAAGGATACAACAGTGGATAAACTTCCCCTCGATTAAGTTCGGGAAGCAAGGAATGAATATTGTCACGGGACAATATAAGGGAGTTGACAACAGAATACTTCACCTAGGCGTGTGACGGACACTACGAGTGTACCAACTGTGTTGTGGGACGACCGCACTCCGATAGGAGCATGTGGGCCTGACAGACCTACTTATAGGTTAGTTGGGTAAGTAGTAATGTATCAGTATGATACCCCATATATGTATACGAGTAGAGTCCAGAACACGGGAAGTAGTCGACTCCGTTCTACGGTCAGCAGTGTAAGTCAAACAAGAGCTAAGGATTACCATGAATGGTTGAAGTAAAGGAACCCAGCTAAATTAAAGAGACTGAAGGAATCAGTGAATGTGTGCAGGGAAATATTTAAGATACAGGAGGTGCGAAGTGCACCGACTGTTATATAAAGACATTGGAGAAGGCATAGTTAACTGAAAGTACCCATAAGTGCAAGCCAAATGTAATGGCATATTTTAATAACACCCAGGAGCAATCCTTGAGGGGTATTTGGATTAAACATTGTTGGATGAAGCAATATAATCGAAATGCAAGGGTTGAAACAATTACCCGGATTAGACACTGAAGGAGACCCACTTAACAGTAGGACCCTAAGTTGCCAAAGAGACAACTTGGAAGGAATCGTGACGGTAAGGCTTATAAGCCACAACAACTTGTGATATGTAAATTTGATCAGTTGCGGAAGTATATGTTATACAAGTAATAGAGCGGAGAACGAACCACTGCAGTAAGAGTGGGGATACCTCTCGATATTGTGAAACCGCGAGAGCGGTAGTTGTGTGGACCAAGTTCAAGAAATATGTGAGGATGGACCACGTTGTTATTACCCCAGGATGATTTGAATAAAATAACGAAAAGAAGTGCTCGTACCAGTTGTGTACACAGGAAGAGTAATAAGTCTGATAGCAATCACCATAGGTGTGTGAAGCTAAATGTGTAGCGAACAACGCTCAAGAAACATAAAGGCTCAAGAAAAATAGTAGTATATTCAAAAAATCAGCCAAATAAGTGGCCAGATAAACCCAGTGTAATGGCGGAAGCTAATATAATGGCGGATGCAGTATAAGTTGATGTTATATAATGAGTAAGGATACGGTGCGCAATAAGCGACCGTTGTATGAGTATTGTTAGATGATAAAATGGTGAGTGAGCAGAGTTATGAGTTAACCCCAGTGGAGATGCGACAGTAAGTGATAGCAAACGAACCGAGCAGTAAGCCGGAAGCAAGTGTTATGTGATAAGAATTTCAGTGAAACACAGTGAAAATTCCATTAGCAATCGCATAAGAGATTTACTGTCAAGAGTTTACGCCTCTGCACTCTGTATGACCGAGTGTTTTGGTATTGCACTTGCGCAGTAATGATCAAGTGGGATAGCTAGGATTTGGGAAATGTTAATTGTGGTGGATGTAGGAAGAAACCTATAATACTATAATGATCAATGCATAAGAAATGCAAGGTCATACCAATGGAAAAGTACTTGTACGAAACCAAATGTGGAGGTATGATTAAGAATAAGTGATAACACTGGCACTAAATACCAAATGTCGGTATGAAATATACCCCAGGTGTGGGAAATAACTGAGAGAGCACTACACATTAGGTAGTAGCTCAATCTCAACCGACAGTAAGTCGGTAGAAGCAAGTCAATCATTGTGAATTACATAGTAGTTACGCTGTAAGCTATTAGAGAAGTGGATGGAAAGTTTTGGAACTCACCGAATTCGCTCAGGGTAAGAGGTACCATGCGTCGGTTGAGAAACCATTGTTACCTAGATAAGGGTAATACAATAGAGATGCATAATACAGTAACAGTAACGAATGGGGCAAACTAGATCTATAATTACCAGAGTTGCGCAACAGAGGCCAGGGAGCCCATACACCAGATACTGAATATACATGGTGAATATGAATAAATGGCTAGTTGTCAATGCCTAAAAGCCTCACAGGCCAGGACCGAAACCGGTTATGAGTTAGATAAACTCTAATAAGAATTCTTGGTTTAGGGATTAAACCACCAATATGGTTAAAATCCTCTAACCAAAACGCATTGTGTACCAGACCGCGTGGAAGTTAAAATACTTCACGACGGCAGAACATTTTAAGCCAATGTTCAGTGATTGATTACGTGGGCGTAATCCCTTTTAAGGGGGGTAGAGCGTAAAGCCGCTTAGTGTGTTTTACCGTACAAGTGTACGTGAACGGGGTTGTGCATAGCACAAAATGATTTGTTATGATGGTTGGCGCGTGTGTTATAAAACATACGCATTTATTTGTGGTTAAATTGTGGTAATTGCGCACAGAAGATGCGAATACCATTGTGGGAAGTGTGTTTATTTTGGTTAACAGTGTGTGTGAGAGTACAAGTGGAAGGGAGTAAAGAAACTCCCGGGGAACTAAAACCCCGACGGTGCATGAATGTAAATCATGTATTGTATTTTGATAAAAAATATGTATATATATATACAGTATTGTGATTTATGAAGGGGTTTGAGACCGACCTAGAACCTAGTGAGAATTAAATTCCCTAGGTAACTTGAATTAAAATGGATTTGGGTGATGATTGATAGACGGAGCTCTATCCCTTGGTGATGTAATGATTTTGACTAGAAGGATTTAAAGATAGAAAATGTGATATGCTTAAATTAGTTGTTGGTTGAAAATGAAGTGGGAGGTGAAACTTGATTGTCATGAGATCAAGGGAAGCCGAACACAAATTGGGGTGGAGAGATAGTTCAACACTGATGCTGATCACATCAGGGTTGGATGATTCTTGAAACTCCCTGTAAGTGGTCACAAATAACCATGTTAAGAAAGATGCAAAGAGCATAAACTGGACTTGGAGTTGTGTTTTTGTTTCAAAAAAGATTTTCAATTAGTATTTCCAAAACAGACGATTAATATTTTGAATAAAGGATTCTCTTATATACTTAACCTAGTAAAGAATATTTTTGTAGTACTTGCTCACGAGCTGAGGACGTATGAGCCTTTGTCTTCGGACCGGTGACATGAGAAGTATATATGTTAAAAAATTAAGTGAATGTTTTGATCTCCCAAAGGAACGGGGACCAGAAGGTGTCCATCGCGACCGGGTTCTGCGGGATCACAGTGTATATGTACTCAACGTGGGATTCGAACCCATGGAGAGATGGAAAAGGTATTTCTGTTTGATATACATGCTAAGACATGTGTGGTATAAGTAATAAATATTATTTTAGACCTTGAGTTCTAATGTGGATGGGTTCTGAATTGATTGTGTTACCCGGGCCTACGAGTCCAAATCTGGTTATGTCACCCAGACCTAAGAGTCTGAGGGATATTATGTAAGTGCAAGTGTGGTGAAGGTACCCGGACCATTAAGTCCGAGGTTACCATGTGAGTATGATATTTTATGTATAATGTGGATATGTTGCCCGGACCATTAAGTCCGAGGTTGGATGTAAAGAGTGGTTGGTAATGGAAGTTTTATGGCTATAAGTAATTCCCATATTCTAATCCAATGATGCGAGGAAATGTGAACTTCGAGGACGAAGTTCTTTTAAGGGGGGTAGATTGAAATACCCCAAACCTTGGTATGTTGTGTAAATGTTAAACTATGGTATTTAAAGGCTAAAAAGTGCCTTAGAAACATAAATGAACCATTTAAACCATGGTGAAACACAATAAAACACTAAGACACGGTTTGAGCAAAAACATGCTCTAAGCTTGGAGTGAACTTGGCTAGGACCCAAAGAGCCTACCAAGACTTGATAATATTTAATTATGACTTTATAAGGCTAATTAAGTCCTTAGGAAACTTTGGTAGACAATGAAACCAAACAAAACACAAATAAGTACCTTAAAGTCAATAAGAGCAAAAATGTGCTCTAAGCTTGGGATAAATTTGTAAAAGACCTAATGGTCATACCTATACCTTATAAATATGTTAATGAACATATTAAATCAATTACCAAAGAAAACCAAGCTTGAAAACAAGTTAAAACACAAAATGTGCTTTAAGGAGTCTTAAAGCACGTTTTTGAAAAATTGTCTTGTAAATGAGTTTTGAATGGCTAAATGTCCATCATTACTCTTTAATTAACATGTGTACTATATAGTATCACATTTGGAAGTCTATATCAATGGGAAATCAAAAATTTCACTTCTATGTGCCTTGTTTTATGAATAGTAACTTTTATAAGCTAGTTTGTAACATATGTTGTTATAAGTAATTAAATTGGTCAACAAAGACTATTATACCCTTCTAAGTATATGGGGGCCGATTTTTATGAAGGTGAGTCACCACCATGTAAAAATCAATTAAGGAAAGGAAGGGTAGGAAGGTAAAAAGGAGAAAGTTACCTTATAATACAAATATCTTGTTAAAGCAAGTTCTATCTTCATTTCTCCTTTCCTCCTCCATTTCACACGTCTCCAACCTCCCTTCTTGCTCTATTTTACGAGCTGCTACAGCAACACCAACACCACCATTGTTTTCCATCTTTGACCACTTGTAACTCCTAGCTCCATGGTCCAAATTCAATTCCAAGACCACCATTCTTCTAGTTGGAGCAAGCTCTACACTTCTACCTTTTCAAATCTTCAAGAACTCAATTTCGGTGCCAAGGAGATTCACCATTGATGGAGCTTGAGCTCACCTTTTCACATATTATTGTTCTCCTTTGCTTCTAGGTAAGGAATCTCAAAGAAAAATCAAGTTTCCTCTCCTTTTAGTACATGGCCGAAAATTCACCTCACCATGGTGTCTTTACCTTGCTTGTTTTAGCTTCATTTGAATCTTCCAAGGGCTTGGTGGAGCCCTCTCTTGATATATATTCAAGCTCTCTTTCCATTCCAAGGTAAAACAATTATTTTAATACCTTAAGATAATATATGTAAACCTAGGGTTTACAATGAGATGAAGCATAAAGCTTATATACTCATTTCAATATTGGTATATTGTCTAGTGGTTGACAAGGAAAGAAATGCCTTACCGGTTTTAAGAGGAAACAAGAAAGAAGTTTGAGTGGAAAAGAGGTAAATATGCTATCTCAATGTGGTTTAATGCCTTAGGAGAAATGAGCTTATAATGCTTGCTAAAACTACCTAAAGAGCAAATGGTGAATGACTTAGTAAGGTGTTCTCAAGGAGACTAGTAAAGGAACATATGTCTTGGTGTGTGTAATTGCAGGTCAAAGGCTTATGTATTGTGGAAATTCAGTGTTTAAGGATTATGCAATTTAAGGGCCTAAGAGCCATGCATTTAAGGGCCTAAGTGCCAAGCAATTTAAATTATGCACTATATTGTGATGTAGTGTAAATTTGGTGAAGTCTTGTGGGTGATGGTGTTTTTGATGGATTTAGGTGTTCTTGAATGTTTAGTGGTGAAAACTATGAGTTTGGAAAGATGTGCTAAGAGAACTCATGGCGAAATTTGTAAAATGTATAAGGAGTTTTAAGTGCTTAAATGAACTTGGGTGAACTAGGAATTGTTAGGAATGGATACATGCTTCACTAAGGAAGAAAACATGCATTAAGGTGTTCTAAGGTGCTATAAGGATTTAGGCATTGTCTTGGAAGTTCTAGAAATCCAATGAGTGTTTTTTAGGATGTATTTAAGTCTTGGAGATTTAGGGAACTAATGGATGATTCTTGATACACCAAGGTGATGGTGGAGGTGTCGTAAAGTCTTGTGCAAAGTTTGGTGAACAATGAAAGTGTAACGTCTTGTGAAGGTTTAGTTATGAACTTGTGGGAAAGACTTGAGGAGTGTGTGTAAAGGGGATGAGTGTAGTGCAAATGATGTTTAAAAGGGTGGTTATAAGGTAGTGAGGGAGTACTTTGGTTAGGTGAAGTTTTAGGCAAGAATACAAGTTACAAGTGTAAGAAAAAAATGTTCTAAGTGTTAAGGACTTAGTAAAAGTTGAGTAAAAGTTTAAGGAATTTTGGGATGTTTCGAGAGGGTTTAAGTGTGCCCAAAAGATGTTAAAACATGTGGGAGAACATGTGTAAAGCATAGGAAAAAATTGGGATGAATTTGGAGTTCAGAAAGAGGAGAAAAGCACATTAGAAAATTGGTTCTGCAGTGGACCGCCCCTACGGACCGCCCCTGTGGGGAGGTCCAGTGCAGAGAAGAAAAAAAAAAAGAAACGTGTAGCATCTGTTGTGGACCGCCCCTGGGACCGCCCCAGAGGGGCGGTCCAGACCAGAAATGAAGAAAAAAATTTGTTTGAGGCTCCTAATGATGGGGGATTGAATGGTAATGGTTTTAGATGATGTTTAGGCCTTGTTTGGTGACATGTAAAGGCCTTAAGAGGTGTAAACAAGTATGAGGTGTAATGAGAAGTGGTTAACTTATATGAATAAGTTTAAATTACAATGACTTAGTGGTCCAACATTAGGGAGTGATGATGGTTAGAAAAATAAGCATTAGACTTTAAACAAACATGTTACTCCAATGTTAATGAAAGTAATTGTAATGTTATCAGTTGTTCGAGAATTGCTCGAGGAACATAAGTGGACATGATAAAGTGGACTCCGGTGACAGGTATGGTTTTCTTGCAACCTGTGTCCTATCGGATTACACCGGCTTGTATGCCAATGTGTTTTGTTGAGTGTTTGCCACCTTGTAAGATTAAACATGTAATGAGTTTATAGTAATTCATTTATGTGGCGCATCTGGTCTCCGATACCGTTTAACCTCAAATAAGTGTTGTACCTTAGCTAACTAGAACTAGGAACACGTGAGAGATTGGTATTCGGAGTTAACGACCCAAACCTTGGGAACGTTCTAACCACGGCTATGTGTGAGTTAGTTGGATATTGTTGTTGTATGCAAGTGTGTGAACCTCCTTGTGTGCTTAACTCGGTTATGATACCGTATGGTGTGTGTGATGTGGTAGGCTCCATAATGGATCTCTAACTACTTATTTATAAGTATATATGTACTAATGGGGGTGAGGAGTCCGGTTGTTCCGGCCACGCGTGTGATGGACGGGAGTCGATGTCATACCCGGTTCGGCTCTCTTGGTGTATGTATAGGTTGTATTCCAATTTGGTTTCTACCTTCCCTTAGCTTATCCAAAGCTAATTACTGACTCACGTCGGGCCACAGGGGCATACGAATGTTATTTCGGTGTGCTTGGGATTACTATATCCGACACACCTTGGGTTTAAGTTAACCGTTCGATATAACTGGACGGTAACGAGGTTGGTAACGAGCTTAGCATGAGATTGGCAATAATCTCTAGGCTCACTATGTATACTAACTATGGTGGGAGGTTCCTTGTGTGAACCGACCTTATGGTGATTTGTGTTGTTATTGTGCTAGGCAATTTCCCTTGCCATGCTATGATATGTATACGTTAGGTGTTTAAAATGAATGCGATGTTATCATGTGTACGCCGAAACAAGAAAGGTATTGTTATGTTTTGTAATGTGAGGGATGTGATATGTTGTAAGATATGGAGTGTGTGGATCATGGAAATGAATCCCAGTTTGTGACAAGAGGCGTTTAAGGTTAACCCGATCTAAGGGTAAGTGTCGTCTATTAAGGAAGTAGCTCCGTTAGAGGAGGAACACTTTAGGGATAATGAACACCATGAGTGACTCATCAAGTAAGGATGTATTATCCGTTTGTTGAGCCCATTGAGGTGAAATGTTTTGTGTTGTGTGATTGCAGTTGCATGCATGATTTAAATATAATCAATCGCATGCTAAGACGACAATTAGTTGTGCGTGGCCCGGTAGCATGTGGGCTGCGGGATTACCATACCAGCAAAGGTGCTGAGCCCCTTGGGGGCCACCCTTTCTCTCCTTTTCTATTTCAGGTACAAGGAGCTGGAAGCCGTTCGAGAGTAGGACGGGGTAGATTTTATACATGGGTAGCCATTTAAATGGTGTAAGCATTGTAGGCGTAGTAAGACCGAAATTGTTATCGGCATTAGTTTGTAAATACTCGGTACAGTGGGAATGTATGTGTATAATAACTGTTGGAAATGGAATAAGGATTGTATTGTGTAGTTGCTCGGGAATCTAGTCCATCAGACCGATACAAAGTACATGTATTAGCCTTGTTAGCCACGTGGGTGGTTAACGGCGTGTAACACCATTGAACTAAGTAATGTGATGAGTTGAATTTTCCGCTGCAGTTTGATGTTATGTGTACGGTGGTAGTTGGGGTGTTACAAAAGTGGTATCAGAGAAGTATCGCTCTGATGACTGAATTACCGAGCTTAGGAAATACCGAGTTAGGATTTAAGTACTTTGGGTTAAGGGTTGAGTGATAGCGTGAGAGAGACGCTAGATAGGAATTTCCAGTGTGTACTGGAAACCTACAATGTCCATCCCACCCTCCACAATCCCTGTTTTATAACTTGGGCAACAACGCCAGAGAGATGAAGTCCTCTCATACTCGGGAATACCCGATCTGGCTGTTATTAAATACCGTTAGAGTACAGAGAACCTGTCATACGGTAGATCCTGAAAAGTGGGAATCCCGGAGACGGTCTCCATCTGAACAATGTTAACCGCACTTAATAGCGAAGAATGAAGAATCTTGTGTATAGAAGAATAGAATTTCCGGCAACCTGGGTCGACATGCTAAGCAGTCGAGAATAACCAACTTGCAACGCACCAACTGTGCAACAGGCAAGAAATGGATCAAAAAAAAAAACGAGACGAGTGTCTACGGAACCACAGTTGATAAATAATACACCAACGGTATACCAACCGACAAAGGAACTACAACGTAGTGCCCAAACAAGAGACAAGTCTCAGCAACCACGACAATGCGTGGAACGGGCTACCAAGAGGAAACAATACAAAAAAATAGGGACTCCTAGAATGGGAAACACCCTAGTTAATGATTATCATGTGAAGACAGTGAGAAATCACCTAGAAGAGTATTTATCAAGGCAGTAAGATCAGTGAGGGCCAACAAGGCCACTGATGACAATATGGGTAAAAACAATACCACAATCGGTATGTGTTAAACCGATAGCCAGTTAGCATGGCGCACTTGCCATAGCAAGTGCTGCTATAACAGGGCTGTTCGGGAAATTTATAACCACTACAAGTACTTAGTAAAGTGCTAGAAAGTTAACTGTAATCGTCATAACAGTGGAAAGGCCTGTTAGCCTAACCCCCGTAATTGTAAATACACCAGTCAGCAAGAAGCTAGACTTGGTTAAGGTAAGAAGATGTTGTGAAACCATGAAAATTTTCTTTCAAACTCAGATTTACTTAAACCCTTTTTCTTTTCAAAACCAGATTTTTCTTTCAACCAACACTTCTTTCTAACCTTCTTTTACACCAAACCAGTAAAACCAAGGACAGTTGACAGGATACAACAGTGGATAAACTTCCCCTCGATTAAGTTCGGGAAGCAAGGAATGAATATTGTCACGGGACAATATAAGGGAGTTGACAACAGAATACTTCACCTAGGCGTGTGACGGACACTACGAGTGTACCAACTGTGTTGTGGGACGACCGCACTCCGATAGGAGCATGTGGGCCTGACAGACCTACTTATAGGTTAGTTGGGTAAGTAGTAATGTATCAGTATGATACCCCATATATGTATACGAGTAGAGTCCAGAACACGGGAAGTAGTCGACTCCGTTCTACGGTCAGCAGTGTAAGTCAAACAAGAGCTAAGGATTACCATGAATGGTTGAAGTAAAGGAACCCAGCTAAATTAAAGAGACTGAAGGAATCAGTGAATGTGTGCAGGGAAATATTTAAGATACAGGAGGTGCGAAGTGCACCGACTGTTATATAAAGACATTGGAGAAGGCATAGTTAACTGAAAGTACCCATAAGTGCAAGCCAAATGTAATGGCATATTTTAATAACACCCAGGAGCAATCCTTGAGGGTATTTGGATTAAACATTGTTGGATGAAGCAATATAATCGAAATGCAAGGGTTGAAACAATTACCCGGATTAGACACTGAAGGAGACCCACTTAACAGTAGGACCCTAAGTTGCCAAAGAGACAACTTGGAAGGAATCGTGACGGTAAGGCTTATAAGCCACAACAACTTGTGATATGTAAATTTGATCAGTTGCGGAAGTATATGTTATACAAGTAATAGAGCGGAGAACGAACCACTGCAGTAAGAGTGGGGATACCTCTCGATATTGTGAAACCGCGAGAGCGGTAGTTGTGTGGACCAAGTTCAAGAAATATGTGGAGGATGGACCACGTTGTTATTACCCCAGGATGATTTGAATAAAATAATACGAAAAGAAGTGCTCGTACCAGTTGTGTACACAGGAAGAGTAATAAGTCTGATAGCAATCACCATAGGTGTGTGAAGCTAAATGTGTAGCGAACAACGCTCAAGAAACATAAAGGCTCAAGAAAAATAGTAGTATATTCAAAAAAATCAGCCAAATAAGTGGCCAGATAAACCCAGTGTAATGGCGGAAGCTAATATAATGGCGGATGCAGTATAAGTTGATGTTATATAATGAGTAAGGATACGGTGCGCAATAAGCGACCGTTGTATGAGTATTGTTAGATGATAAAATGGTGAGTGAGTAGAGTTATGAGTTAACCCCAGTGGAGATGCGACAGTAAGTGATAGCAAACGAACCGAGCAGTAAGCCGGAAGCAAGTGTTATGTGATAAGAATTTCAGTGAAACACAGTGAAAATTCCATTAGCAATCGTATAAGAGATTTACTGTCAAGAGTTTACGCCTTTGCACTCTGTATGACCGAGTGTTTTGGTATTGCACTTGCGCAGTAATGATCAAGTGGGATAGCTAGGATTTGGGAAATGTTAATTGTGGTGGATGTAGGAAGAAACCTATAATACTATAATGATCAATGCATAAGAAATGCAAGGTCATACCAATGGAAAAGTACTTGTACGAAACCAAATGTGGAGGTATGATTAAGAATAAGTGATAACACTGGCACTAAATACCAAATGTCGGTATGAAATATACCCCAGGTGTGGGAAATAACTGAGAGAGCACTACACATTAGGTAGTAGCTCAATCTCAACCGACAGTAAGTCGGTAGAAGCAAGTCAATCATTGTGAATTACATAGTAGTTACGCTGTAAGCTATTAGAGAAGTGGATGGAAAGTTTTAGAACTCACCGAATTCGCTCAGGGTAAGAGGTACCATGCGTCGGTTGAGAAACCATTGTTACCTAGATAAGGGTAATACAATAGAGATGCATAATACAGTAACAGTAACGAATGGGGCAAACTAGATCTATAATTACCAGAGTTGCGCAACAGAGGCCAGGGAGCCCATACACCAGATACTGAATATACATGGTGAATATGAATAAATGGCTAGTTGTCAATGCCTAAAAGCCTCACAGGCCAGGACCGAAACCGGTTATGAGTTAGATAAACTCTAATAAGAATTCTTGGTTTAGGGATTAAACCACCAATATGGTTAAAATCCTCTAACCAAAACGCATTGTGTACCAGACCGCGTGGAAGTTAAAATACTTCACGACGGCAGAACATTTTAAGCCAATGTTCAGTGATTGATTACGTGGGCGTAATCCCTTTTAAGGGGGGTAGAGCGTAAAGCCGCTTAGTGTGTTTTACCGTACAAGTGTACGTGAACGGGGTTGTGCATAGCACAAAATGATTTGTTATGATGGTTGGCGCTGTGTTATATAAACATACGCATTTATTTGTGGTTAAATTGTGGTAATTGCGCACAGAAGATGCGAATACCATTGTGGGAAGTGTGTTTATTTTGGTTAACAGTGTGTGTGAGAGTACAAGTGGAAGGGAGTAAAGAAACTCCCGGGGAACTAAAACCCCGACGGTGCATGAATGTAAATCATGTATTGTATTTTGATAAAAAATATGTATATATATATATACAGTATTGTGATTTATGAAGGGGTTTGAGACCGACCTAGAACCTAGTGAGAATTAAATTCCCTAGGTAACTTGAATTAAAATGGATTTGGGTGATGATTGATAGACGGAGCTCTATCCCTTGGTGATGTAATGATTTTGACTAGAAGGATTTAAAGATAGAAAATGTGATATGCTTAAATAGTTGTTGGTTGAAAATGAAGTGGGAGGTGAAACTTGATTGTCATGAGATCAAGGGAAGCCGAACACAAATTGGGGTGGAGAGATAGTTCAACACTGATGCTGATCACATCAGGGTTGGATGATTCTTGAAACTCCCTGTAAGTGGTCACAAAAACCATGTTAAGAAAGATGCAAAGAGCATAAACTGGACTTGGAGTTGTGTTGTGTTTTCAAAAAAGATTTTCAATTAGTATTTCCAAAACAGACGATTAATATTTTGAATAAAGGATTCTCTTATACTTAACCTAGTAAAGAATATTTTTGTAGTACTTGCTCACGAGCTGAGGACGTATGAGCCTTTGTCTTCGGACCGGTGACATGAGAAGTAATATGTTAAAAAATTAAGTGAATGTTTTGATCTCCCAAAGGAACGGGGACCAGAAGGTGTCCATCGCGACCGGGTTCTGCGGGATCACAGTGTATATGTACTCAACGTGGGATTCGAACCCATGGAGAGATGGAAAAGGTATTTCTTGTTTGATATACATGCTAAGACATGTTGTGTGGTATAAGTAATAAATATTATTTTAGACCTTGAGTTCTAATGTGGATGGGTTCTGAATTGATTGTGTTACCCGGGCCTACGAGTCCAAATCTGGTTATGTCACCCAGACCTAAGAGTCTGAGGGATATTATGTAAGTGCAAGTGTGGTGAAGGTACCCGGACCATTAAGTCCGAGGTTACCATGTGAGTATGATATTTTATGTATAATGTGGATATGTTGCCGGACCATTAAGTCCGAGGTTGGATGTAAAGAGTGGTTGGTAATGGAAGTTTTATGGCTATAAGTAATTCCCATATTCTAATCCAATGATGCGAGGAAATGTGAACTTCGAGGACGAAGTTCTTTTAAGGGGGGTAGATTGAAATACCCCAAACCTTGGTATGTTGTGTAAATGTTAAACTATGGTATTTAAAGGCTAAAAAGTGCCTTAGAAACATAAATGAACCATTTAAACCATGGTGAAACACAATAAAACACTAAGACACGGTTTGAGCAAAAACATGCTCTAAGCTTGGAGTGAACTTGGCTAGGACCCAAAGAGCCTACCAAGACTTGATAATATTTAATTATGACTTTATAAGGCTAATTAAGTCCTTAGGAAACTTTGGTAGACAATGAAACCAAACAAAACACAAATAAGTACCTTAAAGTCAATAAGAGCAAAAATGTGCTCTAAGCTTGGGATAAATTTGTAAAAGACCTAATGGTCATACCTATACCTTATAAATATGTTAATGAACATATTAAATCAATTACCAAAGAAAACCAAGCTTGAAAACAAGTTAAAACACAAAATGTGCTTTAAGGAGTCTTAAAGCACGTTTTTGAAAAATTGTCTTGTAAATGAGTTTTGAATGGCTAAATGTCCATCATTACTCTTTAATTAACATGTGTACTATATAGTATCACATTTGGAAGTCTATATCAATGGGAAATCAAAAATTTCACTTCTATGTGCCTTGTTTTATGAATAGTAACTTTTATAAGCTAGTTTGTAACATATGTTGTTATAAGTAATTAAATTGGTCAACAAAGACTATTATACCCTTCTAAGTATATGGGGGCCGATTTTTATGAAGGTGAGTCACCACCATGTAAAAATCAATTATGGAAAGGAAGGGTAGGAAGGTAAAAAGGAGAAAGTTACCTTATAATACAAATATCTTGTTAAAGCAAGTTCTATCTTCATTTCTCCTTTCCTCCTCCATTTCACACGTCTCCAACCTCCCTTCTTGCTCTCTTTTACGAGCTGCTACAGCAACACCAACACCACCATTGTTTTCCATCTTTGACCACTTGTAACTCCTAGCTCCATGGTCCAAATTCAATTCCAAGACCACCATTCTTCTAGTTGGAGCAAGCTCTACACTTCTACCTTTTCAAATCTTCAAGAACTCAATTTCGGTGCCAAGGAGATTCACCATTGATGGAGCTTGAGCTCACCTTTTCACATATTATTGTTCTCCTTTGCTTCTAGGTAAGGAATCTCAAAGAAAAATCAAGTTTCCTCTCCTTTTAGTACATGGCCGAAAATTCACCTCACCATGGTGTCTTTACCTTGCTTTTTTTAGCTTCATTTGAATCTTCCAAGGGCTTGGTGGAGCCCTCTCTTGATATATATTCAAGCTCTCTTTCCATTCCAAGGTAAAAATTATTTTAATACCTTAAGATAATATATGTAAACCTAGGGTTTACAATGAGATGAAGCATAAAGCTTATATACTCATTTCAATATTGGTATATTGTCTAGTGGTTGACAAGGAAAGAAATGCCTTACCGGTTTTAAGAGGAAACAAGAAAGAAGTTTGAGTGGAAAAGAGGTAAATATGCTATCTCAATGTGGTTTAATGCCTTAGGAGAAATGAGCTTATAATGCTTGCTAAAACTACCTAAAGAGCAAATGGTGAATGACTTAGTATGGTGTTCTCAAGGAGACTAGTAAAGGAACATATGTCTTGGTGTGTGTAATTGCAGGTCAAAGGCTTATGTATTGTGGAAATTCAGTGTTTAAGGATTATGCAATTTAAGGGCCTAAGAGCCATGCATTTAAGGGCCTAAGTGCCAAGCAATTTAAATTATGCACTATATTGTGATGTAGTGTAAATTTGGTGAAGTCTTGTGGGTGATGGTGTTTTTTGGATTTAGGTGTTCTTGAATGTTTAGTGGTGAAAACTATGAGTTTGGAAAGATGATGTGCTAAGAGAACTCATGGCGAAATTTGTAAAATGTATAAGGAGTTTTAAGTGCTTAAATGAACTTGGGTGAACTAGGAATTGTTAGGAATGGATACATGCTTCACTAAGGAAGAAAACATGCATTAAGGTGTTCTAAGGTGCTATAAGGATTTAGGCATTGTCTTGGAAGTTCTAGAAATCCAATGAGTGTTTTTTAGGATGTATTTAAGTCTTGGAGATTTAGGGAACTAATGGATGACTTCTTGATACACCAAGGTGATGGTGGAGGTGTCGTAAAGTCTTGTGCAAAGTTTGGTGAACAATGAAAGTGTAACGTCTTGTGAAGGTTTAGTTATGAACTTGTGGGAAAGACTTGAGGAGTGTGTGTAAAGGGGATGAGTGTAGTGCAAATGATGTTTAAAAGGGTGGTTATAAGGTAGTGAGGGAGTACTTTGGTTAGGTGAAGTTTTAGGCAAGAATACAAGTTACAAGTGTAAGAAAAAAATGTTCTAAGTGTTAAGGACTTAGTAAAAGTTGAGTAAAAGTTTAAGGAATTTTGGGATGTTTCGAGAGGGTTTAAGTGTGCCCAAAAGATGTTAAAACATGTGGGAGAACATGTGTAAAGCATAGGAAAAAATTGGGATGAATTTGGAGTTCAGAAAGAGGAGAAAAGCACATTAGAAAATTGGTTCTGCAGTGGACCGCCCCTACGGACCGCCCCTGTGGGGAGGTCCAGTGCAGAGAAGAAAAAAAAAGAGAAACGTGTAGCATCTGTTGTGGACCGCCCCTGGGACCGCCCCAGAGGGGCGGTCCAGACCAGAAATGAAGAAAAAAATTTGTTTGAGGCTCCTAATGATGGGGGATTGAATGGTAATGGTTTTAGATGATGTTTAGGCCTTGTTTGGTGACATGTAAAGGCCTTAAGAGGTGTAAACAAGTATGAGGTGTAATGAGAAGTGGTTAACTTATATGAATAAGTTTAAATTACAATGACTTAGTGGTCCAACATTAGGGAGTGATGATGGTTAGAAAAATAAGCATTAGACTTTAAACAAACATGTTACTCCAATGTTAATGAAAGTAATTGTAATGTTATCAGTTGTTCGAGAATTGCTCGAGGAACATAAGTGGACATGATAAAGTGGACTCCGGTGACAGGTATGGTTTTCTTGCAACCTGTGTCCTATCGGATTACACCGGCTTGTATGCCAATGTGTTTTGTTGAGTGTTTGCCACCTTGTAAGATTAAAACATGTAATGAGTTTATAGTAATTCATTTATGTGGCGCATCTGGTCTCCGATACCGTTTAACCTCAAATAAGTGTTGTACCTTAGCTAACTAGAACTAGGAACACGTGAGAGATTGGTATTCGGAGTTAACGACCCAAACCTTGGGAACGTTCTAACCACGGCTATGTGTGAGTTAGTTGGATATTGTTGTTGTATGCAAGTGTGTGAACCTCCCTTGTGTGCTTAACTCGGTTATGATACCGTATGGTGTGTGGATGTGGTAGGCTCCATAATGGATCTCTAACTACTTATTTATAAGTATATATGTACTAATGGGGGTGAGGAGTCCGGTTGTTCCGGCCACGCGTGTGATGGACGGGAGTCGATGTCATACCCGGTTCGGCTCTCTTGGTGTATGTATAGGTTGTATTCCAATTTGGTTTCTACCTTCCCTTAGCTTATCCAAAGCTAATTACTGACTCACGTCGGGCCACAGGGGCATACGAATGTTATTTCGGTGTGCTTGGGATTACTATATCCGACACACCTTGGGTTTAAGTTAACCGTTCGATATAACTGGACGGTAACGAGGTTGGTAACGAGCTTAGCATGAGATTGGCAATAATCTCTAGGCTCACTATGTATACTAACTATGGTGGGAGGTTCCTTGTGTGAACCGACCTTATGGTGATTTGTGTTGTTATTGTGCTAGGCAATTTCCCTTGCCATGCTATGATATGTATACGTTAGGTGTTTAAAATGAATGCGATGTTATCATGTGTACGCCGAAACAAGAAAGGTATTGTTATGTTTTGTTATGTGAGGGATGTGATATGTTGTAAGATATGGAGTGTGTGGATCATGGAAATGAATCCCAGTTTGTGACAAGAGGCGTTTAAGGTTAACCCGATCTAAGGGTAAGTGTCGTCTATTAAGGTGATAAGTATCCAAATGAGCATGTTTTATAGGTGTATTTCATATATATTATTAGCACTTTTCTTGCTCATTTCTCCACTTATCTTAGTTTTTCTCTAGTTTATGTTTTATTGGTTGTCTTACAGATTTATCGGTTAAAGCATGAGAAAAACTAAGCTAGAAGCAAAGAACATGAAGAGACGAACGCATAGCCGCAGACGGTTTGAAAAACAGAGTCCAAACAATCAATCTGGAGCCAGTTGAAGGGTCCGGGACTTAAATGCAGAACTAAGTCCCGGACCAGCATATTAAAACAGACCGAGAATAGATAGCCGTGGGTGGTCCGGGACTTAGGTCCCATACAAGGACCCGGACCACCCCTTGAAAAATGGTCGAGAGTTTTCTGTGAGTAAGGGTCCGGGACTTGACTCATATGCAAGGACCCGGACCAACAATGATGTCGATAAACAGAGGCTACCGCCTCCCTTGGAGGCGGACAAATAACACGCAACCGCCCAAAGTTTAGGCGGACATCTAAGAGGCTACCGCCTCTAAAACAGGCGGTCAAGACTATGAGGCTACCGCCTAAATAATAGGCGGTCAAGACACAACAGAACCGCCCAAAATGGGGGCGGTCAGCACCAGAGGGAACCGCCTCTTTAAGAGGCGGTTAGGGCTAAAAAAATCAACCGCGACTAGTTTTCTCGCGCAGTCTTCGTCTCCAACTTGAACGCCTTATCTATCTACTCCAGCACCGCCTACCATGAATATCTCACGCGTGCAGCTGTCTGTCCCCTCTGCAATAAATGAAGATAGCAATGAATGCTCAATCAATTTTACGTACGGATGCCTATCTCAATTCTCTATATAAACCAACACCAATACTGCAACAAAACACCACGTACGACCACAGTCTGAAGAAATCAAATAAACACCACACTCCATTCTCTTCCATTTAATTCCTCCCGTATCACCACACTTCTCCATCTTTTATTTATTTTTACCATTTCACCTCATTCACGTACGTACTCAAACAGAAGCAGTAAATTACAAAGAGAGAAAAGAGGCAGGCGAGTGCAGACCCGTATTTCGCAGGCAGTTCCTGAGTAATGAATATTTCAGTCTCTACTCTGTTTTTATTTCTGTCAATGTCTGAGTAATCTCATAATTGTGCTTAGGATGGGTGTTTAACCCAAAATAACTCAGCGTATTTATAATACCGAGTTGGCTTATAAATATTTGTTTTGTCTCTCTCTATTATTAAATGTTTAAGAACTGATCATTTTTACTCATTTACGGTTTCTCTAATTTCAATGATTTTGTAAAATTAGAGAATAGACCACAAAGAGAGCAAACGTTAGATTTTATTCTCCTTGATTAGCAGATAAAATCCATCGCTGTTATAAAAAGAATTCTCACTTAAAGCTAATTAATGATTTTAGACTTTTTCTGATTGTAAGAAGTTTAATGAATTAATTAAGAGCTGTCCTTATCTATGATTTAGAAAGGTCACAAGATAAAATTCTTAACAGACAAATAAGAGCAAACTAGGATTATATTTATTATTTGAGTTATAACCGGGCGATTTCACCTTCCTTAGCACAGTTTCCATCCACTTAATCCACAACCGTTTTTACTGTTTTTATTATTTCTTTAATAATCCAACAACAAAATCAAGCTTGCCTCCGGCTAAACCCCTTTTACAGTCTTTAGTAACTACCTAAACTAGGATAATTAAACAATCTCCTTGTGGATACGACACTTGTTTTACTACTACGAATAGGTACACTTGCCTAATAGTTTGTTATAATTCTATATTAATTATAGTGTAGTTTTATCCCAACATAAGGAAGTAGCTCCGTTAGAGGAGGAACACTTTAGGGATAATGAACACCATGAGTGACTCATCAAGTAAGGATGTATTATCCGTTTGTTGAGCCCATTGAGGCGAAATGTTTTGTGTTGTGTGATTACAGTTGCATGCATGATTTAAATATAATCAATCGCATGCTAAGACGACAATTAGTTGTGCGTGGCCCGGTAGCATGTGGGCTGCGGGATTACCATACCAGCAAAGGTGCTGAGCCCCTTGGGGGCCACCCTTTCTCTCCTTTTCTATTTCAGGTACAAGGAGCTGGAAGCCGTTCGAGAGTAGGACGGGGTAGATGTTTATACATGGGTAGCCATTTAAATGGTGTAAGCATTGTAGGCGTAGTAAGACCGAAATTGTTATCGGCATTAGTTTGTAAATACTCGGTACAGTGGGAATGTATGTGTATAATAACTGTTGGAAATGGAATAAGGATTGTATTGTGTAGTTGCTCGGGAATCTAGTCCATCAGACCGATACAAAGTACATGTATTAGCCTTGTTAGCCACGTGTGTAACACCCCAACTCAATCCAGATGTGGTCTCGCAACTTAACAATATACATATATACATGTCACAGCGGAATTCTTTACAATCCAGGACCTTGCCACGGTCTGACTACAGAATATACCGAACATTAGTCTAACAACCTTAACCATTTACATAACCTTTTTACAATCCACTCACAACCTATACATCTTACTAACTCAATTGCCATACGAGTGTACAGGCACAACTCGTAGGTCATACTTAATCCTTAACACTTGCACTCCTTCTTACTCTCGCGACGGCCGCCTCCTGATGTTCACCTGTGTAGTAAAAAGAAGCCCCCGAGGGGGTCAGCACGAATGCTGGTACGATCCTCTCATGGCCCCCAAGCTAACGTGGCTACGACGACTAATTGTCGATAGCATGGAGGTTGATTAGATGCACAACATAATAGAAAGTGCAGTAAGCAACAACTCAGATATGAACAATCAAAGTTCACACACAATGAACGACTTAAATGCGTTCCCTTAATTAGAGAGTTAGCTATTTAACTCCTTAAGTAATGTTCTCTCTTAATCTTAGTCCATCCTTAACTTACCTCAATCTGATTCTTATCTTAATCTTAGAAACAACCATCCTTTAATCAGGAGTGGATGTAGCTTATCTTAATCTTAATATTACAAACCATCCTTTAAAAAGGAATGGTTGCAACTTATCTTAACCTTACCTTAATCTTAATCTTAATAATACAAATCATCCTTTAAACAGGAATGATTGTAACTTAACTTAATCTTAATCTTAATCTCAATCTTAATCTCTATATACAAACCTTTCCTGGAAGGGATTGGCCGTATCTAATTCGAACCTGGGATTTAGGTGATCCCACCGCACCATCTTATCTTAGTCTTAGAATACAAACCATTCTTTAAGTAGAAATGGTTGTAACTCATCTCAAACCTTATCTCAATCTTATCTCAGTTCTTATCTCAATTAAGTCAACCGTTCTTTAATTAGAATGGTTGTACCTTAATCCATTGTTTATCTGTCGGGTCACGTAGCCCTAACCAATGAGTTATCAGCTCCATTGGTTTACATAAACAATACTTATTAGAATTAGTTGGGCATTTAGGTAGATCCCACTACACCATCTCAGTATGCCTCCCTCCTAAAACAAGAAGTCCGAGGAGGTCGAGTCTATATGTCGACTCTAGGCGACGAGTCCGAGGACAAGTCATCTTTGGAAGACGGTATTTGATAAGGATACCGACTTCCCCCAATACACATGTGCCGGTACCATTCCGGATTCCTCACTCAAGTTCAGTTAGTAATAGTCTCAAGACCATGTTGTTGGTTAACCTCTTTCGGTTCATATCGTCCCATTAGGGGGCGTTCCTTATTCTCACTCAATTTCTTACTAAACATTGGTTAGTAAGTTCTCACGTATGTGTGTTAGTTTTCAAACATCACACAACAATATAATATATATGTATATATATTCCGGTTGCATGCTTTATCTTGTTTAGTGAGCACACAAAGACAAATAGCACACAAGCCGAGGGACACCTCGTTAGCAAGCAGGTCACAAGAAGAAACAACTGTACCGTTCACCGTTGGCCGTTGTTTGTTTAACCTTCTTCGGGGTCCCAATTCACAAACCTAAAACATTCATTCAATTTTAGGTTGTTAATCACTTATCTTAGTATGACTTACTTGGCTTGTTTAACTTACTTAATTCCTTAATGATCCCCACCTAACACCTCTTAGGTCTTACACTTAATCTTACAAACTTAATCTTAAACTTTCAAGTTTATACTTACTTAGCTTAATCTCTCAAGTTCTTAGGGTCTCAATCACACTACCCTACCAAAGGCATACCTTATTACCCATTGCCATTCTTAGAATTCAAAATTTCTTTTTTTTTTAAGTGTTAAGGGTCGACCGACCCACCGACCGACCCAACCCCTGGGTCGGTCCATTACAGAAACTCTTCCGTCTTTTGAAACCCATCCGACCGACCCAAAGCTAAACCGACCGACCCAAAACCCTCTGGGTCGGTCCTCTGCCGAAACATTTTCCTTCATTAAATCTTGCCCGACCGACCCACCGACCGACCCACCCTTATGGGTCGGTCTATTACCGAAACAATTCTGCTGGGTTAACAAGGTCCGACCGACCCAGAACTGGGTCGGACCCTGGGTCGGTCCACTACAGATCTCTCTCTTAAATTGCCTCTTTCAATGCCAAACTCTTCCACAAGTGTTCTAATAGGTCCAACATCATCTTGGCACCTTAAACCCACCTTATAACCTCCTTTAAATACCTTAAATCATCCACCAAAGTCCCCTTAGTCATTATGCATTTTCCTTGTAATAATGCTACTCTTGTAATGCTTTCCTCTAGGTTTCTAGGTGGTGGTTCATACTTAATGTAACCACTATGCCAAATGTTTTCTTCACCACTATAACATCATCTCCCAAGCATCTCTCACTATCTAAAACTCTTTCAAGCATTTACTAAAAGTTCCTTCTCAAGCTTAAGCTTCCACACACCAACACCTTATTTCCTTCCTAGTTGTTTACCAACATTTGCCTAAGTTCTAAATACTTAATTACATTCTCTTGATTCCTAAATCCCCCAAGGTAATGCCTAAGTCATTACCACTCATTCCAACACTTTATCTTACCCCTCTTCATCAAGACAATCTCTAAAACTTCCTAGTACTTCCTTAGTCATTATATTCCCTTAGAACATATCTTAATCACCTTAAACATCATACCTTCTCCTTAAATTTATGCTCAAGTCTTATATTCCTCATCTCATGACTTTGGTGTGTTCAATACACCCACCTAAACTCTAAATTCCTCATAGACCATTCTAGGTCATTCTCATTCTTAAGAACTCCTTAGTTAACTCATTTCCGCTCAAATTCTTCATAATGACTCCTAGTAAATCCTAGGTCATATTGATTCACCACCTTCACCTAAACACTTATTTTCTACTCAAATTTTGCCATAGCTCCTCTAGTATATTCTCATGCCCAAATGCATTGTTTTTCTCACACAATAACCTCACACACACCAAGTCCTTTCTCATCACAATTCCTCATCCAAATCAACTTATTCACATCATACTCAATATATTGCAATAATCTTAAATTGCATAGCACTAAGGCTCTTAAATGACATGGCTCTTAGGCCCTTAAATGACTTAAACTTAAACACTGAATTTCCCACATGTATAAGCTTTCAACCTGCAAATACACTCATCAATCTCATAGTAGTTATAATGCTCTTAAAAACCACCTTAAACTTATATTACTAACTCATTCTCATTAGCTCCTTAACCACAAGTTCATAAGTTTGTTTAAGTTCTTTTTCTTAGGTCTTATAACCCAATACACAATGTAAGCTTTAAGCCACATTGGTATTTATCTAAAACTCATTCCTTAATCTTAAACCACCATTAGGTAAGCATTTTACCTTGTTTTCTCAAGCTTATCTTAATCTCCTCCTTAGACCTTCTTCTTGCATAGATCTCGGCCACCACTTAAATTCCCCTTGCCAATGTTCTAATCAATATTCAAGGACTCATATGTACTAAACAATGCACTAACCTCAAGGAATAAAAACCTAGGTTAGATATGTGTTCTAAGGCATAAAAGTGGATGATTACCTTTGAAGTCTCAAGGTAGACTTTGGCATTGAATGAAATAGGACCTCCACTAGTCCTTGGTGAATAAATCAAGCTAGAACAAGGCATAAAAGCATATCCCCATGAGAAGGAATTTTCGGCCATGTACAAGAAATGATGGAAACATGGTTTTTCTTACATTTTCTTTACCTTAAGAGAATGGAGAAGCTAATGAGCTCTTCAAACTTGATTTTCCCCCCATCAATGGAGTTTTCTCATGGCACCAAAATGGAGCTTTGAAAGATTTGAAAAGATAGAAAGATAGGTCTTGACCTAACTAAGAATAATATGTGTTTAGTTTTTGATTTGGAGCTAAAATGCAAGTTGTTGCCAAAGCAAGGTGAAGCAACATGGAGCTGGCTGGGCACGGTTTGGAACAGAGAAAACAAGAAGAAACCGTGGGAAGAAGAAGAAATGAAGAAGAGAGGAGAGGTAGGCTAATATAAGGTTTTGCTTTAATAAAGCAAATAGTACTCTTTTACTTATCTCTTCTTTTCTTTCTCATTTGATGACTCATGTGGTGACTCCCCACTTAGAAAAACCGGCCACCCTCTTAATATAAGGCCAACATGGTCTTTGTTGACCAATTAATTGACTTATATTGATTAAAACTTAAACTAGTCACTAAATAGTTACTATTCACTAATCAAGGCACATAATCGGGAAATTTTTGATTTCCCATTGATTTAGACCTCCTAATGTGATACTAATTAGTACACATGTTGATTAAAGAGTAATGATGGACATTTAGCCACTCAAAACTCAATTCTAAGACAATTTCTCAAAAATGTGCTTTAAGAATTCTTAAAGCACATTTTGTGTTTTAACTTGTTTTCAAGCTTGGTTTTCTTTGCTAATTGATTTAAAATGACCATTAGGATATTACTAAGGTCTTATCATGATATTTGGGTACTCACCCAAGTCTCTCCAAGCTTAGAGCACGTTTTTGCCCTGATTGCCTTTAAGGCACTTTCTTATGTTTTCCTTGGTTTAAATTGTCTACCAATCTTTCTAAGGCATATTTTAGCCTTATACATCATGATTTGATGTTTACTTAGCATACTTAGGTTTGGGGTATTTCAATCTACCCCCCTTAAAAGAACTTTGTCCCCAAAGTTCCCATGCATCTTATCTTTTAAATACATGTCTTACCTCATTCCTTAGATCATATAGATCACACTTATGTATACTTAATCTCATTGGATCATTGTATCCACCATATTCTTATACTTAAATATCACACAACATGCTTAAGCATGTGCAGCACTCAAAATTCCTTTTGTTCCTTTTTGATGATTAAAACATTCACATAACTTCCAACGTATTCTCCCATGTCACCGGTCCGTAGACAATGGCTCATTCGTCCTCGTCACCATGGGCTAGAATACAAAACACGCTGCTCTCCCCATGTCACCGGTCCGAAGACAAAGGCTCGTGCGTCCTCGACTTCATGGGCGAGACTCAGTAAAAAGGTAATCCTTTTTACGAGGTCATGTGAGGAATAATTCCTCTAATTAAAAATACAAGCAACTCCAATTTCATTTTTTTTTATCCTAAGGCCTCTATCCTTAGTGTGATTTACTTGTGACCACTGGTAGGGAGTTTCAGGAATAATCCTACCCTGATGTGATCAGCATCAGTGTAGAACCATCCTTCCACTCCAATTTGTGTTCGGTTTCCCTTGATCCCTAGAAAATCAAGTTCCACCTCCCACGTCATTTTCAAACATCAGTTAATTCACTCATGTCCAATTTTCTATCTTTTTAGTTCTTCTAATCATAATCAATACATCTCCAAAGTGTGGACTAAGTCCATCAAACATTCTCAATTCATCTCTTAGTACTACCTCCAGACTTAAATTCCTACTAAATTCCATATCAGTCTCATACCACATAGCATTACCATATCCTAACTCACAATCATATCAAATGATATCTCATAGTGTTATCTTATTCTTATCTCACACATAGTCTCATATTGACTTATACCTCATATATTCCTTATTCCTTAAGTCTCCTTAATCCTCTTCCTTAATTCTCTTAACTTGTACTCACACCGGAGTTAACAAGATAGGTACTTAATATGTATGGTATTCACATCTTCTGTGTGCAATAACCATGGTTTATCTTAAAATGTTTATGTAAAACATATTCTCAAATTATTTTGTGCTATGCACACCGTAGTTTATGTACTCAGTACACAAACATACGCTAAGCGGTTTTCGCTCTACCCCCCTTAAAATGGATTACGCCCACGTAATCAACATTATATCATCCTTGAACATAAGTTCAAGATGTCTAATTCTTACCAAGCATTCTAGCTTCCACGTATCTATCTTACTTATAATTCGATCAGAAATGACTTGTCTGTATCGAGGATTCTTAACGGTACTTATACCGTTTCTTAACTTAGTTTGGTCTAATCTCAAAGGTAGTGATCTGCTAGCTTCCGCTGCACGACTCTGATAATCTTAGGCTTAATTGTTCAATGGACACGTGTTATCTTTATATATACACGGCCTTAATGAGTTGTAACTCGTCTATCCATTCTCCTTGAAGATCTTATGCTCATACTCTTAGTATTTTCCTCGAATGTCTAAATTGTTCTCCCCAACTGACCTTTGGTCTGAGGATGATTCTTATCTGAAACTACTGTTTAGTGCATAATGCGCTTTACAGTCTTAATCCCTTACATCTTAAGACATATCCAATGTCTGTACTTAATAATCCGTGCTTCTCGCACTTCATAGTCCTTAATTATCTGTTCTCTGGTTCCTCGTGTTGCTGGTTCAACTGAATTCTTCTCTTCGACTGTTTGTGGTAGTAGCTGCTCTCTGATCTTGCGTCGTTGTCGTGGTACGGAGTCGACTACTTCCCCTGTTCCTTACACCACTCGTTCACATGCATGGGGTACCTTACTGGTACATTACTACTTACCCAACTAACTCATAAATGAGCGTGTCAGGCCTGCAAGCCCCTGTGGGGTGCAGTCGTCCCACGTCTCGTTTTAGTAAACTCATAGTGTCCGTCACACGTTTAGCTATTGCTAATTATGAAGTATTCTGTTGTCGATCTCCTCTTCATCGTTCCATAATAACATTTATTGTTCTTCTTGAAGTTAATCAAGGGAAATCCATTATGTGTTCTTGGTATGGTATGCTCCAGCTCCCTCCTGTATTCCGTATTGATTCGGTCACTTAATATCTGAGGTCTCTTCGTAGAGCCTCTTATCTTGTTCCTCATATTTATGCTACTAGGAATGCACTTCCAGTTCCTTAAGGAATGGGTAGTGTGCTTCCTGTAAATCTTACCTAACTAGGTCCAGACTACTGGCATCAATGCTCAGTTTGTCTTCCATCTTATTTTCTTACTTATGCTGGTCTTAACTCATAAATCTAATTGCCTCAGTGTCAATATTTGACGGCTCATACATAATGGTCGCCTTATCGCGCACCATGACTTAATCCACTTATCTAACTATTGTACTCATGATCACTACTACCGTGGTAGTTGGCCTTTACCATGTTGCCCATTAATGGTGCAACCTCTTACTCACTTATTCTAATGTCTTACCTTATACTCAATCCCTTCTTGGTGTAAACACACTGGGAGTTCTCTCATTCCGGTATGGCGGTTGCCGTACGTGTTGTAAATAGTTGATCTTGATGTAAGATGTCTGCTCCAATCTCAGATTCGTAAGTAGGCTAATTCTTTCGCTTTCTTTCATCCTTAGTGATGTTATCTACCATGTAGTTTAATTGGTTACTGAAGAAGTCATCCACTGTTCACACAAGCTCTTCTGAGCATTGCTTAATTGACGTGCCATAACGTGCAGTCACAATGTTTATCCTGACCATTACTAATTCTTACATCCTGGGTGTTGGATATGGGTCTATCTGTGCACCTTCCTTATTACTCAAGTGTATCTGGTATGTTCTAAGTAATCTCAAGGTTCATGTTTCATTTTCTAAATAAAGTGTATTTTATCTCTAATAGTGAAAGCCCTTTTGAGGGGTTCATTCCCACTCATGGCCTCACAACAAGGAGAGGTATCCCCACCCTAAAAGGCATGGTTCGTTCTCCGCTCCTGTCCTTAGCATTATCTCAATATTCTCATTGGTACCTTTTTTGGTATTGTTCTTCCCATTCTAAATTATAGGTTTGGTAACCGTTCATATCTACGCATTGTAGTTCCTCATGGCTTAAATAAGCTCTCTTATAACTTACTGCGCCTCGGGCTCTGATGTGGTTAACATCCTTGGCTCGTAGGCTCCTAATGCTTAATGTCTCAGTTCATTATTTGTGTTCTTACTCATCTGCAGGTTGTCCTCATAAACTTCTGGTCCCTTGGGACACCATCAATCATTAGGTTACATACTAAATGTAGTATCGGGTTTCATGGTAAGTTGCTGCATCCTGCTTCCTGCTATGGGAGTTGTTCAGGTGTTCTGAGGTTACTTAATGTCTTTGACAATGCTGTCATTTTACTAGACTTATGTCTTTTAATAGTCAAAGTTAGGTTCGCATTAGGCGTTTGCCTTAAGGTGTTCAAGTTGGATATCATCCTGGCATCTTATACTTCTATCTCAACGCTTCGTTCAACTTCTGTTGACTACGCCACCCGTTGATGATCAATCATACTTGGGTGTTAATGAGTTAAACTAAACAAACAGTATTAACTGTCATTCATCAGTTTGCTCGGCTCGACTACGCCCGGTCTGTGGGGGTAGTCCTCCGGCTTTCCTTTTCCAGGGTGGTACATCTTTAGTCCTTAGTAGGTAATAGCTTATGTTTATTTCTTTTGTCCTTGTTTTCTGGGTCGTCCAACATCTTCATTGAAGAATGTTGTTATTGGTATCCTTAATGGTCACTCTGGGAGTCTTATCCCGTTTTCGTTGTAAGTCGATGCTTCAACAGTCTCAATAGTATCTTATAATACATCCCTTGTATATCATTGCTTATATAGTGTTTTTGCTCGGATTTCCGAGCGATCTCTTAAGTGTTCCCCTTGGAGTCCGGGATTGTGCTATTACCGTATTGTCGGTTGTTGTTGTAGTGGGTTATACCGCTGCTAATATTTACATGGTTTAATACTTTGTCCAGTTCTCTGCTGTGCTTGCTCCTGCTGGCTGATGTGTCGGTTCACCTCATTATGGTCAGGCCGTCGGGCCTTTCCAAGGTCTTATTTTTCTGTTCTTATAGATTTACAATCCGGTACTAATACGTATCACGACTGTAGTGTTCTTTTATCTCGCCATGATGGCTTTCTGTGTGACTTAGCCATGGTAGCACTTGCTACTGCAAGTGCGCCATGCAGGATGGGTTATTGGTACAAGGTACATTGGTGGTGATACCTCCTTCTAATTTCCATGTAATTGGTAGTCCTCGGGACTCCTTCGATAACCACTTATTTTGGATAACCGTCCATCCGACCGTTTCCTTGTTGTTTGACAGTACTGTCATTTACCAGGGCGTTCCTCTTTCTGAGGGAACCCCTTAACATTTTCTTATGTCTTAATCCTCATGATTTGTATTATCCTACTGTTATTCTTACTCGGACCGCTGTCCGGTACCCATGTCTCTTATCATTTCCTTATCCATGGCACGCGTAGTGCTTTCCTTACTATTGATATCGCGGGTTATTTCGACTGCGTAGCATGTCGACCCATGTTGCCGGTAATTACCGTTCCCTTACTGATAGTATACCATAGGTAGCGCCTGTTTCTCTGTTGCGCTCCATCAAAAATCTCCCAGTTCTCCATAACTGTTGTGCGACAAGTTGTTTCTCGTATTGCTTACTGTTAGCTAACTGCCAGATCGGGTTTCCCCGAGTAAGAGAAGGCTTTCTTCTCTCTGGCGTTTGTTCCACATATTTAGGGTTAGGGATGTGGAGGGCGGGCCTAGGTACTATGGGTATCCGGTAAACACCGGGGAGTCCTGGCTAACGCACCTCACACACTATCTCTCAACCCTTAACCCTAACTCAACCTCAACCTCAATATCTTCCTAAGTTCGGTAATTCCTTGTCTTCAGAGCGTAACTACGCTCTGATACCACTTTTTGTAACACCCCAACTCAATCCAGATGTGGTCTCGCAACTTAACAATATACATATATACATGTCACAGCGGAATTCTTTACAATCCAGGACCTTGCCACGGTCTGACTACAGAATATACCGAACATTAGTCTAACAACCTTAACCATTTACATAACCTTTTACAATCCACTCACAACCTATACATCTTACTAACTCAATTGCCATACGAGTGTACAGGCACAACTCGTAGGTCATACTTAATCCTTAACACTTGCACTCCTTCTTACTCTCGCGACGGCCGCCTCCTGATGTTCACCTGTGTAGTAAAAAGAAGCCCCCGAGGGGTCAGCACGAATGCTGGTACGATCCTCTCATGGCCCCCAAGCTAACGTGGCTACGACGACTAATTGTCGATAGCATGGAGGTTGATTAGATGCACAACATAATAGAAAGTGCAGTAAGCAACAACTCAGATATGAACAATCAAAGTTCACACACAATGAACGACTTAAATGCGTTCCCTTAATTAGAGAGTTAGCTATTTAACTCCTTAAGTAATGTTCTCTCTTAATCTTAGTCCATCCTTAACTTACCTCAATCTGATTCTTATCTTAATCTTAGAAACAACCATCCTTTAATCAGGAGTGGATGTAGCTTATCTTAATCTTAATATTACAAACCATCCTTTAAAAAGGAATGGTTGCAACTTATCTTAACCTTACCTTAATCTTAATCTTAATAATACAAATCATCCTTTAAACAGGAATGATTGTAACTTAACTTAATCTTAATCTTAATCTCAATCTTAATCTCTATATACAAACCTTTCCTGGAAGGGATTGGCCGTATCTAATTCGAACCTGGGATTTAGGTGATCCCACCGCACCATCTTATCTTAGTCTTAGAATACAAACCATTCTTTAAGTAGAAATGGTTGTAACTCATCTCAAACCTTATCTCAATCTTATCTCAGTTCTTATCTCAATTAAGTCAACCGTTCTTTAATTAGAATGGTTGTACCTTAATCCATTGTTTATCTGTCGGGTCACGTAGCCCTAACCAATGAGTTATCAGCTCCATTGGTTTACATAAACAATACTTATTAGAATTAGTTGGGCATTTAGGTAGATCCCACTACACCATCTCAGTATGCCTCCCTCCTAAAACAAGAAGTCCGAGGAGGTCGAGTCATATGTCGACTCTAGGCGACGAGTCCGAGGACAAGTCATCTTTGGAAGACGGTATTTGATAAGGATACCGACTTCCCCCAATACACATGTGCCGGTACCATTCCGGATTCCTCACTCAAGTTCAGTTAGTAATAGTCTCAAGACCATGTTTGTTGGTTAACCTCTTTCGGTTCATATCGTCCCTCATTAGGGGGCGTTCCTTATTCTCACTCAATTTCTTACTAAACATTGGTTAGTAAGTTCTCACGGTATGTTGTGTTAGTTTTCAAACATCACACAACAATATAATATATATGTATATATATTCCGGTTGCATGCTTTATCTTGTTTAGTGAGCACACAAAGACAAATAGCACACAAGCCGAGGGACACCTCGTTAGCAAGCAGGTCACAAGAAGAAACAACTGTACCGTTCACCGTTGGCCGTTGTTTGTTTAACCTTCTTCGGGGTCCCAATTCACAAACCTAAAACATTCATTCAATTTTAGGTTGTTAATCACTTATCTTAGTATGACTTACTTGGCTTGTTTAACTTACTTAATTCCTTAATGATCCCCACCTAACACCTCTTAGGTCTTACACTTAATCTTACAAACTTAATCTTAAACTTTCAAGTTTATACTTACTTAGCTTAATCTCTCAAGTTCTTAGGGTCTCAATCATACTACCCTACCAAAGGCATACCTTATTACCCATTGCCATTCTTAGAATTCAAAATTTCTTTTTTTTTTAAGTGTTAAGGGTCGACCGACCCACCGACCGACCCAACCCCTGGGTCGGTCCATTACAGAAACTCTTCCGTCTTTGAAACCATCCGACCGACCCAAAGCTAAACCGACCGACCCAAACCCTCTGGGTCGGTCCTCTGCCGAAACATTTTCCTTCATTAAATCTTGCCCGACCGACCCACCGACCGACCCCCTTATGGGTCGGTCTATTACCGAAACAATTCTGCTGGGTTAACAAGGTCCGACCGACCCAGAACTGGGTCGGACCCTGGGTCGGTCCACTACAGATCTCTCTCTTAAATTGCTCTTTCAATTCCAAACTCTTCCACAAGTGTTCTAATAGGTCCAACATCATCTTGGCACCTTAAACCCACCTTATAACCTCCTTTAAATACCTTAAATCATCCACCAAAGTCCACCTTAGTCATTATGCATTTTCCTTGTAATAATGCTACTCTTGTAATGCTTTCCTCTAGGTTTCTAGGTGGTGGTTCATACTTAATGTAACCACTATGCCAAATGTTTTCTTCACCACTATAACATCATCTCCCAAGCATCTCTCACTATCTAAAACTCTTTCAAGCATTTACTAAAAGTTCCTTCTCAAGCTTAAGCTTCCACACACCAACACCTTATTTCCTTCCTAGTTGTTTACCAACATTTGCCTAAGTTCTAAATACTCAATTACATTCTCTTGATTCCTAAATCCCCCAAGGTAATGCCTAAGTCATTACCACTCATTCCAACACTTTATCTTACCCCTCTTCATCAAGACAATCTCTAAAACTTCCTAGTACTTCCTTAGTCATTATATTCCCTTAGAACATATCTTAATCACCTTAAACATCATACCTTCTCCTTAAATTTATGCTCAAGTCTTATATTCCTCATCTCATGACTTTGGTGTGTTCAATACACCCACCTAAACTCTAAATTCCTCATAGACCATTCTAGGTCATTCTCATTCTTAAGAACTCCTTAGTTAACTCATTTCCGCTCAAATTCTTCATAATGACTCCTAGTAAATCCTAGGTCATATTGATTCACCACCTTCACCTAAACACTTATTTTCTACTCAAATTTTGCCATAGCTCCTCTAGTATATTCTCATGCCCAAATGCATTGTTTTTCTCACACAATAACCTCACACACACCAAGTCCTTTCTCATCACAATTCCTCATCCAAATCAACTTATTCACATCATACTCAATATATTGCAATAATCTTAAATTGCATAGCACTAAGGCTCTTAAATGACATGGCTCTTAGGCCCTTAAATGACTTAAACTTAAACACTGAATTTCCCACATGTATAAGCTTTCAACCTGCAAATACACTCATCAATCTCATAGTAGTTATAATGCTCTTAAAACCACCTTAAACTTATATTACTAACTCATTCTCATTAGCTCCTTAACCACAAGTTCATAAGTTTGTTTAAGTTCTTTTTCTTAGGTCTTATAACCCAATACACAATGTAAGCTTTAAGCCACATTGGTATTTATCTAAAACTCATTCCTTAATCTTAAACCACCATTAGGTAAGCATTTTACCTTGTTTCTCAAGCTTATCTTAATCTCCTCCTTAGACCTTCTTCTTGCATAGATCTCGGCCACCACTTAAATTCCCCTTGCCAATGTTCTAATCAATATTCAAGGACTCATATGAGTACTAAACAATGCACTAACCTCAAGGAATAAAAACCTAGGTTAGATATGTGTTCTAAGGCATAAAAGTGGATGATTACCTTTGAAGTCTCAAGGTAGACTTTGGCATTGAATGAAATAGGACCTCCACTAGTCCTTGGTGAATAAATCAAGCTAGAACAAGGCATAAAAGCATATCCCCATGAGAAGGAATTTTCGGCCATGTACAAGAAATGATGGAAACATGGTTTTTCTTACATTTTCTTTACCTTAAGAGAATGGAGAAGCTAATGAGCTCTTCAAACTTGATTTTCCTCCATCAATGGAGTTTTCTCATGGCACCAAAATGGAGCTTTGAAAGATTTGAAAAGATAGAAAGATAGGTCTTGACCTAACTAAGAATAATATGTGTTTAGTTTTTGATTTGGAGCTAAAATGAGCAAGTTGTTGCCAAAGCAAGGTGAAGCAACAATGGAGGCTGGCTGGGCACGGTTTGGAACAGAGAAAACAAGAAGAAACCGTGGGTGAAGAAGAAGAAATGAAGAAGAGAGAGAGAGAGGTAGGCTAATATAAGGTTTTTGCTTTAATAAAGCAAATAGTACTCTTTACTTATCTCTTCTTTTCTTCTCTCATTTGATGACTCATGTGGTGACTCCCCACCTTAAAAAACCGGCCACCCTCTTAATATAAGGCCAACATGGTCTTTGTTGACCAATTAATTGACTTATATTGATTAAAACTTAAACTAGTCACTAAATAGTTACTATTCACTAATCAAGGCACATAATCGGGAAATTTTTTGATTTCCCATTGATTTAGACCTCCTAATGTGATACTAATTAGTACACATGTTGATTAAAGAGTAATGATGGACATTTAGCCACTCAAAACTCAATTCTAAGACAATTTCTCAAAAATGTGCTTTAAGAATTCTTAAAGCACATTTTGGTTTTAACTTGTTTTCAAGCTTGGTTTTCTTTGCTAATTGATTTAAAATGACCATTAGGATATTACTAAGGTCTTATCATGATATTTGGGTACTCACCCAAGTCTCTCCAAGCTTAGAGCACGTTTTTGCCCTGATTGCCTTCAAGGCACTTTCTTATGTTTTCCTTGGTTTAAATTGTCTACCAATCTTTCTAAGGCATATTTTAGCCTTGATACATCATGATTTGATGTTTACTTAGCATACTTAGGTTTGGGGTATTTCAACGTGGGTGGTTAACGGCGTGTAACACCATTGAACTAAGTAATGTGATGAGTTGAATTTTCCGCTGCAGTTTGATGTTATGTGTACGGTGGTAGTTGGGGTGTTACAAAAAGTGGTATCAGAGCGAAGTATCGCTCTGATGACTGAATTACCGAGCTTAGGAAATACCGAGTTAGGATTTAAGTACTTTGGGTTAAGGGTTGAGTGATAGCGTGAGAGAGACGCTAGATAGGAATTTCCAGTGTGTACTGGAAACCTACAATGTCCATCCACCCTCCACAATCCCCTGTTTTAATAACTTGGGCAACAACGCCAGAGAGATGAAAGTCCTCTCATACTCGGGAAATACCCGATCTGGCTGTTATTAAATACCGTTAGAGTACAGAGAACCTGTCATACGGTAGATCCTGAAAAGTGGGAATCCCGGAGACGGTCTCCATCTGAACAATGTTAACCGCACTTAATAGCGAAGAATGAAGAATCTTGTGGTATAGAAGAATAGAATTTCCGGCACCTGGGTCGACATGCTAAGCAGTCGAGAATAACCAACTTGCAACGCACACACCAACTGTGCAACAGCAAGAAATGGATCAAAAAAAAAAACGAGACGAGTGTCTACGGAACCACAGTTGATAAATAATACACCAACGGTATACCAACCGACAAAGGAACTACAACGTAGTGCCCAAACAAGAGACAAGTCTCAGCAACCACGACAATGCGTGGAACGGGCTACCAAGAGGAAACAATACAAAAAATAGGGACTCCTAGAATGGGAAACACCCTAGTTAATGATTATCATGTGAAGAGACAGTGAGAAATCACCTAGAAGAGTATTTATCAAGGCAGTAAGATCAGTGAGGGCCAACAAGGCCACTGATGACAATATGGGTAAAAACAATACCGCAATCGGTATGTGTTAAACCGATAGCCAGTTAGCATGGCGCACTTGCCATAGCAAGTGCTGCTATAACAGGGCTGTTCGGGAAATTTATAACCACTACAAGTACTTAGTAAAGTGCTAGAAAGTTAACTGTAATCGTCATAACAGTGGAAAGGCCTGTTAGCCTAACCCCCGTAATTGTAAATACACCAGTCAGCAAGAAGCTAGACTTGGTTAAGGTAAGAAGATGTTGTGAAACCATGAAAATTTTCTTTCAAACTCAGATTTACTTAAACCCTTTTTCTTTTCAAAACCAGATTTTCTTTCAAACCAACACTTCTTTCTAACCTTCTTTTACACCAAACCAGTAAAACCAAGGATAGTTGACAAGGATACAACAGTGGATAAACTTCCCCTCGATTATGTTCGGGAAGCAAGGAATGAATATTGTCACGGGACAATATAAGGGAGTTGACAACAGAATACTTCACCTAGGCGTGTGATGGACACTACGAGTGTACCAACTGTGTTGTGGGACGACCGCACTCCGATAGGAGCATGTGGGCCTGACAGACCTACTTATAGGTTAGTTGGGTAAGTAGTAATGTATCAGTATGATACCCCATATATGTATACGAGTAGAGTCCAGAACAGGGGAAGTAGTCGACTCCGTTCTACGGTCAGCAGTGTAAGTCAAACAAGAGCTAAGGATTACCATGAATGGTTGAAGTAAAGGAACCCAGCTAAATTAAAGAGACTGAAGGAATCAGTGAATGTGTGCAGGGAAATATTTAAGATACAGGAGGTGCGAAGTGCACTGACTGTTATATAAAGACATTGGAGAAGGCATAGTTAACTGAAAGTACCCATAAGTGCAAGCCAAATGTAATGGCATATTTTAATAACACCCAGGAGCAATCCTTGAGGGGTATTTGGATTAAACATTGTTGGATGAAGCAATATAATCGAAATGCAAGGGTTGAAACAATTACCCGGATTAGACACTGAAGGAGACCCACTTAACAGTAGGACCCTAAGTTGCCAAAGAGACAACTTGGAAGGAATCGTGACGGTAAGGCTTATAAGCCACAACAACTTGTGATATGTAAATTTGATCAGTTGCGGAAGTATATGTTATACAAGTAATAGAGCGGAGAACGAACCACTGCAGTAAGAGTGGGGATACCTCTCGATATTGTGAAACCGCGAGAGCGGTAGTTGTGTGGACCAAGTTCAAGAAATATGTGGAGGATGGACCACGTTGTTATTACCCCAGGATGATTTGAATAAAATAATACGAAAAGAAGTGCTCGTACCAGTTGTGTACACAGGAAGAGTAATAAGTCTGATAGCAATCACCATAGGTGTGTGAAGCTAAATGTGTAGCGAACAACGCTCAAGAAACATAAAGGCTCAAGAAAAATAGTAGTATATTCAAAAAAATCAGCCAAATAAGTGGCCAGATAAACCCAGTGTAATGGCGGAAGCTAATATAATGGCGGATGCAGTATAAGTTGATGTTATATAATGAGTAAGGATACGGTGCGCAATAAGCGACCGTTGTATGAGTATTGTTAGATGATAAAATGGTGAGTGAGTAGAGTTATGAGTTAACCCCAGTGGAGATGCGACAGTAAGTGATAGCAAACGAACCGAGCGGTAAGCCGGAAGCAAGTGTTATGTGATAAGAATTTCAGTGAAACACAGTGAAAATTCCATTAGCAATCGTATAAGAGATTTACTGTCAAGAGTTTACGCCTTTGCACTCTGTATGACCGAGTGTTTTGGTATTGCACTTGCGCAGTAATGATCAAGTGGGATAGCTAGGATTTGGGAAATGTTAATTGTGGTGGATGTAGGAAGAAACCTATAATACTATAATGATCAATGCATAAGAAATGCAAGGTCATACCAATGGAAAAGTACTTGTACGAAACCAAATGTGGAGGTATGATTAAGAATAAGTGATAACACTGGCATTAAATACCAAATGTCGGTATGAAATATACCCCAGGTGTGGGAAATAACTGAGAGAGCACTACACATTAGGTAGTAGCTCAATCTCAACCGACAGTAAGTCGGTAAAAGCAAGTCAATCATTGTGAATTACATAGTAGTTACGCTGTAAGCTATTAGAGAAGTGGATGGAAAGTTTTAGAACTCACCGAATTCGCTCAGGGTAAGAGGTACCATGCGTCGGTTGAGAAACCATTGTTACCTAGATAAGGGTAATACAATAGAGATGCATAATACAGTAACAGTAACGAATGGGGCAAACTAGATCTATAATTACCAGAGTTGCGCAACAGAGGCCAGGGAGCCCATACACCAGATACTGAATATACATGGTGAATATGAATAAATGGCTAGTTGTCAATGCCTAAAAGCCTCACAGGCCAGGACCGAAACCGGTTATGAGTTAGATAAACTCTAATAAGAATTCTTGGTTTAGGGATTAAACCACCAATATGGTTAAAATCCTCTAACCAAAACGCATTGTGTACCAGACCGCGTGGAAGTTAAAATACTTCACGACGGCAGAACATTTTAAGCCAATGTTCAGTGATTGATTACGTGGGCGTAATCCCTTTTAAGGGGGGTAGAGCGTAAAGCCGCTTAGTGTGTTTTACCGTACAAGTGTACGTGAACGGGGTTGTGCATAGCACAAAATGATTTGTTATGATGGTTGGCGCGTGTGTTATATAAACATACGCATTTATTTGTGGTTAAATTGTGGTAATTGCGCACAGAAGATGCGAATACCATTGTGGGAAGTGTGTTTATTTTGGTTAACAGTGTGTGTGAGAGTACAAGTGGAAGGGAGTAAAGAAACTCCGGGGAACTAAAACCCCGACGGTGCATGAATGTAAATCATGTATTGTATTTTGATAAAAAATGTATATATATATACAGTATTGTGATTTATGAAGGGGTTTGAGACCGACCTAGAACCTAGTGAGAATTAAATTCCCTAGGTAACTTGAATTAAAATGGATTTGGGTGATGATTGATAGACGGAGCTCTATCCCTTGGTGATGTAATGATTTTGACTAGAAGGATTTAAAGATAGAAAATGTGATATGCTTAAATTAGTTGTTGGTTGAAAATGAAGTGGGAGGTGAAACTTGATTGTCATGAGATCAAGGGAAGCCGAACACAAATTGGGGTGGAGAGATAGTTCAACACTGATGCTGATCACATCAGGGTTGGATGATTCTTGAAACTCCCTGTAAGTGGTCACAAATAACCATGTTAAGAAAGATGCAAAGAGCATAAACTGGACTTGGAGTTGTGTTGTGTTTTCAAAAAAGATTTTCAATTAGTATTTCCAAAACAGACGATTAATATTTTGAATAAAGGATTCTCTTATATACTTAACCTAGTAAAGAATATTTTTGTAGTACTTGCTCACGAGCTGAGGACGTATGAGCCTTTGTCTTCGGACCGGTGACATGAGAAGTATATGTTAAAAAATTAAGTGAATGTTTTGATCTCCCAAAGGAACGGGGACCAGAAGGTGTCCATCGCGACCGGGTTCTGCGGGATCACAGTGTATATGTACTCAACGTGGGATTCGAACCCATGGAGAGATGGAAAAGGTATTTCTGTTTGATATACATGCTAAGACAAGTTGTGTGGTATAAGTAATAAATATTATTTTAGACCTTGAGTTCTAATGTGGATGGGTTCTGAATTGATTGTGTTACCCGGGCCTACGAGTCCAAATGTGGTTATGTCACCCAGACCTAAGAGTCTGAGGAATATTATGTAAGTGCAAGTGTGGTGAAGGTACCCGGACCATTAAGTCCGAGGTTACCATGTGAGTATGATATTTTATGTATAATGTGGATATGTTGCCCGGACCATTAAGTCCGAGGTTGGATGTAAAGAGTGGTTGGTAATGGAAGTTTTATGGCTATAAGTAATTCCCGTATTCTAATCCAATGATGCGAGGAAATGTGAACTTCGAGGACGAAGTTCTTTCAAGGGGGGTAGATTGAAATACCCCAAACCTTGGTATGTTGTGTAAATGTTAAACTATGGTATTTAAAGGCTAAAAAGTGCCTTAGAAACATAAATGAACCATTTAAACCATGGTGAAACACAATAAAACACTAAGACACGGTTTGAGCAAAAACATGCTCTAAGCTTGGAGTGAACTTGGCTAGGACCCAAAGAGCCTACCAAGACTTGATAATATTTAATTATGACTTTATAAGGCTAATTAAGTCCTTAGGAAACTTTGGTAGACAATGAAACCAAACAAACACAAATAAGTACCTTAAAGTCAATAAGAGCAAAAATGTGCTCTAAGCTTGGGATAAATTTGTAAAAGACCTAATGGTCATACCTATACCTTATAAATATGTTAATGAACATATTAAATCAATTACCAAAGAAAACCAAGCTTGAAAACAAGTTAAAACACAAAATGTGCTTTAAGGAGTCTTAAAGCACGTTTTTGAAAAATTGTCTTGTAAATGAGTTTTGAATGGCTAAATGTCCATCATTACTCTTTAATTAACATGTGTACTATATAGTATCACATTTGGAAGTCTATATCAATGGGAAATCAAAAATTTCACTTCTATGTGCCTTGTTTTATGAATAGTAACTTTTATAAGCTAGTTTGTAACATATGTTGTTATAAGTAATTAAATTGGTCAACAAAGACTATTATACCCTTCTAAGTATATGGGGGCCGATTTTTATGAAGGTGAGTCACCACCATGTAAAAATCAATTAAGGAAAGGAAGGGTAGGAAGGTAAAAAGGAGAAAGTTACCTTATAATACAAATATCTTGTTAAAGCAAGTTCTATCTTCATTTCTCCTTTCCTCCTCCATTTCACACGTCTCCAACCTCCCTTCTTGCTCTCTTTTACGAGCTGCTACAGCAACACCAACACCACCATTGTTTTCCATCTTTGACCACTTGTAACTCCTAGCTCCATGGTCCAAATTCAATTCCAAGACCACCATTCTTCTAGTTGGAGCAAGCTCTACACTTCTACCTTTTCAAATCTTCAAGAACTCAATTTCGGTGCCAAGGAGATTCACCATTGATGGAGCTTGAGCTCACCTTTTCACATATTATTGTTCTCCTTTGCTTCTAGGTAAGGAATCTCAAAGAAAAATCAAGTTTCCTCTCCTTTTAGTACATGGCCGAAAATTCACCTCACCATGGTGTCTTTACCTTGCTTGTTTTAGCTTCATTTGAATCTTCCAAGGGCTTGGTGGAGCCCTCTCTTGATATATATTCAAGCTCTCTTTCCATTCCAAGGTAAAACAATTATTTTAATACCTTAAGATAATATATGTAAACCTAGGGTTTACAATGAGATGAAGCATAAAGCTTATATACTCATTTCAATATTGGTATATTGTCTAGTGGTTGACAAGGAAAGAAATGCCTTACCGGTTTTAAGAGGAAACAAGAAAGAAGTTTGAGTGGAAAAGAGGTAAATATGCTATCTCAATGTGGTTTAATGCCTTAGGAGAAATGAGCTTATAATGCTTGCTAAAACTACCTAAAGAGCAAATGGTGAATGACTTAGTATGGTGTTCTCAAGGAGACTAGTAAAGGAACATATGTCTTGGTGTGTGTAATTGCAGGTCAAAGGCTTATGTATTGTGGAAATTCAGTGTTTAAGGATTATGCAATTTAAGGGCCTAAGAGCCATGCATTTAAGGGCCTAAGTGCCAAGCAATTTAAATTATGCACTATATTGTGATGTAGTGTAAATTTGGTGAAGTCTTGTGGGTGATGGTGTTTTTGATGGATTTAGGTGTTCTTGAATGTTTAGTGGTGAAAACTATGAGTTTGGAAAGATGATGTGCTAAGAGAACTCATGGCGAAATTTGTAAAATGTATAAGGAGTTTTAAGTGCTTAAATGAACTTGGGTGAACTAGGAATTGTTAGGAATGGATACATGCTTCACTAAGGAAGAAAACATGCATTAAGGTGTTCTAAGGTGCTATAAGGATTTAGGCATTGTCTTGGAAGTTCTAGAAATCCAATGAGTGTTTTTTAGGATGTATTTAAGTCTTGGAGATTTAGGGAACTAATGGATGATTCTTGATACACCAAGGTGATGGTGGAGGTGTCGTAAAGTCTTGTGCAAAGTTTGGTGAACAATGAAAGTGTAACGTCTTGTGAAGGTTTAGTTATGAACTTGTGGGAAAGACTTGAGGAGTGTGTGTAAAGGGGATGAGTGTAGTGCAAATGATGTTTAAAAGGGTGGTTATAAGGTAGTGAGGGAGTACTTTGGTTAGGTGAAGTTTTAGGCAAGAATACAAGTTACAAGTGTAAGAAAAAAATGTTCTAAGTGTTAAGGACTTAGTAAAAGTTGAGTAAAAGTTTAAGGAATTTTGGGATGTTTCGAGAGGGTTTAAGTGTGCCCAAAAGATGTTAAAACATGTGGGAGAACATGTGTAAAGCATAGGAAAAAATTGGGATGAATTTGGAGTTCAGAAAGAGGAGAAAAGCACATTAGAAAATTGGTTCTGCAGTGGACCGCCCCTACGGACCGCCCCTGTGGGGAGGTCCAGTGCAGAGAAGAAAAAAAAAGAGAAACGTGTAGCATCTGTTGTGGACCGCCCCTGGGACCGCCCCAGAGGGGCGGTCCAGACCAGAAATGAAGAAAAAAATTTGTTTGAGGCTCCTAATGATGGGGGATTGAATGGTAATGGTTTTAGATGATGTTTAGGCCTTGTTTGGTGACATGTAAAGGCCTTAAGAGGTGTAAACAAGTATGAGGTGTAATGAGAAGTGGTTAACTTATATGAATAAGTTTAAATTACAATGACTTAGTGGTCCAACATTAGGGAGTGATGATGGTTAGAAAAATAAGCATTAGACTTTAAACAAACATGTTACTCCAATGTTAATGAAAGTAATTGTAATGTTATCAGTTGTTCGAGAATTGCTCGAGGAACATAAGTGGACATGATAAAGTGGACTCCGGTGACAGGTATGGTTTTCTTGCAACCTGTGTCCTATCGGATTACACCGGCTTGTATGCCAATGTGTTTTGTTGAGTGTATGCCACCTTGTAAGATTAAAACATGTAATGAGTTTATAGTAATTCATTTATGTGGCGCATCTGGTCTCCGATACCGTTTAACCTCAAATAAGTGTTGTACCTTAGCTAACTAGAACTAGGAACACGTGAGAGATTGGTATTCGGAGTTAACGACCCAAACCTTGGGAACGTTCTAACCACGGCTATGTGTGAGTTAGTTGGATATTGTGTTGTATGCAAGTGTGTGAACCTCCCTTGTGTGCTTAACTCGGTTATGATACCGTATGGTGTGTGGATGTGGTAGGCTCCATAATGGATCTCTAACTACTTATTTATAAGTATATATGTACTAATGGGGGTGAGGAGTCCGGTTGTTCCGGCCACGCGTGTGATGGACGGGAGTCGATGTCATACCCGGTTCGGCTCTCTTGGTGTATGTATAGGTTGTATTCCAATTTGGTTTCTACCTTCCCTTAGCTTATCCAAAGCTAATTACTGACTCACGTCGGGCCACAGGGGCATACGAATGTTATTTCGGTGTGCTTGGGATTACTATATCCGACACACCTTGGGTTTAAGTTAACCGTTCGATATAACTGGACGGTAACGAGGTTGGTAACGAGCTTAGCATGAGATTGGCAATAATCTCTAGGCTCACTATGTATACTAACTATGGTGGGAGGTTCCTTGTGTGAACCGAACTTATGGTGATTTGTGTTGTTATTGTGCTAGGCAATTTCCCTTGCCATGCTATGATATGTATACGTTAGGTGTTTAAAATGAATGCGATGTTATCATGTGTACGCCGAAACAAGAAAGGTATTGTTATGTTTTGTTATGTGAGGGATGTGATATGTTGTAAGATATGGAGTGTGTGGATCATGGAAATGAATCCCAGTTTGTGACAAGAGGCGTTTAAGGTTAACCCGATCTAAGGGTAAGTGTCGTCTATTAAGGAAGTAGCTCCGTTAGAGGAGGAACACTTTAGGGATAATGAACACCATGAGTGACTCATCAAGTAAGGATGTATTATCCGTTTGTTGAGCCCATTGAGGCGAAATGTTTTGTGTTGTGTGATTACAGTTGCATGCATGATTTAAATATAATCAATCGCATGCTAAGACGACAATTAGTTGTGCGTGGCCCGGTAGCATGTGGGCTACGGGATTACCATACCAGCAAAGGTGCTGAGCCCCTTGGGGGCCACCCTTTCTCTCCTTTTCTATTTCAGGTACAAGGAGCTGGAAGCCGTTCGAGAGTAGGACGGGGTAGATGTTTATACATGGGTAGCCATTTAAATGGTGTAAGCATTGTAGGCGTAGTAAGACCGAAATTGTTATCGGCATTAGTTTGTAAATACTCGGTACAGTGGGAATGTATGTGTATAATAACTGTTGGAAATGGAATAAGGATTGTATTGTGTAGTTGCTCGGGAATCTAGTCCATCAGACCGATACAAAGTACATGTATTAGCCTTGTTAGCCACGTGGGTGGTTAACGGCGTGTAACACCATTGAACTAAGTAATGTGATGAGTTGAATTTTCCACTGCAGTTTGATGTTATGTGTACGGTGGTAGTTGGGGTGTTACAAAAAGTGGTATCAGAGCGAAGTATCGCTCTGATGACTGAATTACCGAGCTTAGGAAATACCGAGTTAGGATTTAAGTACTTTGGGTTAAGGGTTGAGTGATAGCGTGAGAGAGACGCTAGATAGGAATTTCCAGTGTGTACTGGAAACCTACAATGTCCATCCCACCCTCCACAATCCCTGTTTTATAACTTGGGCAACAACGCCAGAGAGATGAAAGTCCTCTCATACTCGGGAATACCCGATCTGGCTGTTATTAAATACCGTTAGAGTACAGAGAACCTGTCATATGGTAGATCCTGAAAAGTGGGAATCCCGGAGACGGTCTCCATCTGAACAATGTTAACCGCACTTAATAGCGAAGAATGAAGAATCTTGTGTATAGAAGAATAGAATTTCCGGCAACCTGGGTCGACATGCTAAGCAGTCGAGAATAACCAACTTGCAACGCACCAACTGTGCAACAGGCAAGAAATGGATCAAAAAAAAAACGAGACGAGTGTCTACGGAACCACAGTTGATAAATAATACACCAACGGTATACCAACCGACAAAGGAACTACAACGTAGTGCCCAAACAAGAGACAAGTCTCAGCAACCACGACAATGCGTGGAACGGGCTACCAAGAGGAAACAATACAAAAAAATAGGGACTCCTAGAATGGGAAACACCCTAGTTAATGATTATCATGTGAAGACAGTGAGAAATCACCTAGAAGAGTATTTATCAAGGCAGTAAGATCGGTGAGGGCCAACAAGGCCACTGATGACAATTTGGGTAAAAACAATACCACAATCGGTATGTGTTAACCGATAGCCAGTTAGCATGGCGCACTTGCCATAGCAAGTGCTGCTATAACAGGGCTGTTCGGGAAATTTATAACCCTACAAGTACTTAGTAAAGTGCTAGAAAGTTAACTGTAATCGTCATAACAGTGGAAAGGCATGTTAGCCTAACCCCCGTAATTGTAAATACACCAGTCAGCAAGAAGCTAGACTTGGTTAAGGTAAGAAGATGTTGTGAAACCATGAAAATTTTCTTTCAAACTCAGATTTACTTAAACCCTTTTTCTTTTCAAAACCAGATTTTCTTTCAAACCAACACTTCTTTCTAACCTTCTTTTACACCAAACCAGTAAAACCAAGGACAGTTGACAAGGATACAACAGTGGATAAACTTCCCCTCGATTAAGTTCGGGAAGCAAGGAATGAATATTGTCACGGGACAATATAAGGGAGTTGACAACAGAATACTTCACCTAGGCGTGTGACGGACACTACGAGTGTACCAACTGTGTTGTGGGACGACCGCACTCCGATAGGAGCATGTGGGCCTGACAGACCTACTTATAGGTTAGTTGGGTAAGTAGTAATGTATCAGTATGATACCCCATATATGTATACGAGTAGAGTCCAGAACACGGGAAGTAGTCGACTCCGTTCTACGGTCAGCAGTGTAAGTCAAACAAGAGCTAAGGATTACCATGAATGGTTGAAGTAAAGGAACCCAGCTAAATTAAAGAGACTGAAGGAATCAGTGAATGTGTGCAGGGAAATATTTAAGATACAGGAGGTGCGAAGTGCACCGACTGTTATATAAAGACATTGGAGAAGGCATAGTTAACTGAAAGTACCCATAAGTGCAAGCCAAATGTAATGGCATATTTAATAACACCCAGGAGCAATCCTTGAGGGGTATTTGGATTAAACATTGTTGGATGAAGCAATATAATCGAAATGCAAGGGTTGAAACAATTACCCGGATTAGACACTGAAGGAGACCCACTTAACAGTAGGACCCTAAGTTGCCAAAGAGACAACTTGGAAGGAATCGTGACGGTAAGGCTTATAAGCCACAACAACTTGTGATATGTAAATTTGATCAGTTGCGGAAGTATATGTTATACAAGTAATAGAGCGGAGAACGAACCACTGCAGTAAGAGTGGGGATACCTCTCGATATTGTGAAACCGCGAGAGCGGTAGTTGTGTGGACCAAGTTCAAGAAATATGTGAAGGATGGACCACGTTGTTATTACCCCAGGATGATTTGAATAAAATAATACGAAAAGAAGTGCTCGTACCAGTTGTGTACACAGGAAGAGTAATAAGTCTGATAGCAATCACCATAGGTGTGTGAAGCTAAATGTGTAGCGAACAACGCTCAAGAAACATAAAGGCTCAAGAAAAATAGTAGTATATTCAAAAAAATCAGCCAAATAAGTGGCCAGATAAACCCAGTGTAATGGCGGAAGCTAATATAATGGCGGATGCAGTATAAGTTGATGTTATATAATGAGTAAGGATACGGTGCGCAATAAGTGACCGTTGTATGAGTATTGTTAGATGATAAAATGGTGAGTGAGTAGAGTTATGAGTTAACCCCAGTGGAGATGCGACAGTAAGTGATAGCAAACGAACCGAGCAGTAAGCCGGAAGCAAGTGTTATGTGATAAGAATTTCAGTGAAACACAGTGAAAATTCCATTAGCAATCGCATAAGAGATTTACTGTCAAGAGTTTACGCCTCTGCACTCTGTATGACCGAGTGTTTTGGTATTGCACTTGCGCAGTAATGATCAAGTGGGATAGCTAGGATTTGGGAAATGTTAATTGTGGTGGATGTAGGAAGAAACCTATAATACTATAATGATCAATGCATAAGAAATGCAAGGTCATACCAATGGAAAAGTACTTGTACGAAACCAAATGTGGAGGTATGATTAAGAATAAGTGATAACACTGGCACTAAATACCAAATGTCGGTATGAAATATACCCCAGGTGTGGGAAATAACTGAGAGAGCACTACACATTAGGTAGTAGCTCAATCTCAACCGACAGTAAGTCGGTAGAAGCAAGTCAATCATTGTGAATTACATAGTAGTTACGCTGTAAGCTATTAGAGAAGTGGATGGAAAGTTTTGGAACTCACCGAATTCGCTCAGGGTAAGAGGTACCATGCGTCGGTTGAGAAACTATTGTTACCTAGATAAGGGTAATACAATAGAGATGCATAATACAGTAACAGTAACGAATGGGGCAAACTAGATCTATAATTACCAGAGTTGCGCAACAGAGGCCAGGGAGCCCATACACCAGATATTGAATATACATGGTGAATATGAATAAATGGCTAGTTGTCAATGCCTAAAAGCGTCACAGGCCAGGACCGAAACCGGTTATGAGTTAGATAAACTCTAATAAGAATTCTTGGTTTAGGGATTAAACCACCAATATGGTTAAAATCCTCTAACCAAAACGCATTGTGTACCAGACCGCGTGGAAGTTAAAATACTTCACGACGGCAGAACATTTTAAGCCAATGTTCAGTGATTGATTACGTGGGTGTAATCCCTTTTAAGGAGGGTAGAGCGTAAAGTATACAATTTACATTCCAAGACTACTTCCCAAAAAAATGAAGAGTTTATACAGCTACTCCTTTCTACCAAATCAAGAATTCAATATCCAAAAAGGTGTACCACATGGTACACCGGCTACACAAAAAGGGCTTTAGCTGTGTACAACTCAGTACACCGTTTCAATCCTACCACTACTCCAAAAAGAATCACATCTTGACCCTACTTTACCTTCACGCCTCGCGGGTACCTGTGGGGTAAAACATTCCCCTAGGGGGTCATCTTACGCTGCATATGATAACCGCATACCCCGCGTACTAGCGAGGGTACGCCAACTATTTGGTCGAGTACATGCGGTTCGTTTCATACATACATACATACATGCTTTATACAATACAATACACAATACATTCATTTTACCAAGCATACATACATACAATACATACAAGGATTACAATACAGGTCATTCATTCATACTTACCATACTCACCGCATCACGGAGATACAATTCTCCAATACATAAAAAGGTCTTGTTAGCCTTATTACACACCCGGGTTAATCGGGTGTTCAATACTTTTACTCCGGGTCAATGACTTACAATAGTCAAGACCAATACAAATACAATACTTACTTCTTACATACTTTACTTCCAGTTAAGTCGGTATGACCTCCGGGCAGGGATTACTACATCCCACCACCGGGCTTTAGCGTGGCTCACTAATCCAGGATGCTACCCATTCAAGGGATTTGGTCCATGGAAAGGATTACAGCCAGGATTCGGTTCCATCCTCTTGTGGTTCCTTATCCTCACGCGTGGCCGAAACTATATCGGGCTTCTACTCATTCCATTTTACTCAATACTCATGTCAGGAGTTAGGTTGTTAGGAATTAGTAGAAGTCCATACTTACTTCCATACATACATACATACACAAGTACTCATACTTACACATACACTTCATTTCCATTCATACGTTTCATGAATTATACACACTAAATGTTCAAGAGCATAAACAAGAACAATATAGCTCAAACACATATAAGTGCAATATAAATCCGATTCATGCATTTATCTTGTTGGTGATCACATAAGCACACAAATCGGGGTAACCAAGTTAGGATACAGGGCATGAGGAAATCATACCGTTCACCGTCGAATACGTTCTACCGGTTCCCTTGGAGATCAACTATTTGATTCCTATACATACATGAAGTAGTTTGATCAATGATCTATTATTGATCTTATTTACTCCCTCATTGATACTTTCAATGTATACTTACTACTTCTTTACATTCATACTTGGTTATAAAACCATTCTTTTCTTTACTACCTCATAAACTTGTTTTCTTACAACTTACTTACTTCCTTACCATTATTACTTCATCAATGGTGTATTACTACATATATATGCATATAGGTATATAGGCATATATATGTATATATGATTACTATCATATAATTAAACATTTTTTTTTGTAAGTGTTTGGGCCGTCCGACCCAACCCTGGGTCGGACCATTCCAGTAGGTTTTCGTCCTCTGAAATTACTCCCGTCCGACCCAGCACTATTCCGTCTGACCCATACCCTCTGGGTCGGACCATTCCAGAAAGTTTCGATTTGTCATCCAAGTCATGTCCGACCCACGTCCGACCCAACCTCTGGGTCGGACGAAGTCAGAAACTTCGATGAAGAAAATTTTGCCCGTCCGACCCACGTCCGACTCACGGCCCTGGGTCGGACCATTCCAGAAAGATTTCTTGTCGATTATCAAGGCCCGTCCGACCCACGTCCGACTCACGGCTCTGGTCGGACGGTTCCAGAAAGTTTTACCGTTGTTTTCTCAAGGCCCGTCCGACCCACGTCCGACTCACGGCTCTGGGTCGGACGGTTCCAGAAGGTTTATTTTCGTTTCAGGCCTTGTCCGACCCAGCGTCCGATCCAGCTGTGGGTCGGACAGTAGCAGAACTTTGCTACAGGCCTTGTTTTCTTTTCCCAATTTCACCCATTGCTTCCCTACTCTTCCTACATGCATCCTAACATGATTTAGCACTACTTACCCACTCTAAATCACCTTAATTCATCCTCCACTCCTACTACTCAATCCTACTCACTTACACATTTTTCTCCATTTCTTCCCAACACTTGCATCAGTTTTTATTCTACTTATGCTACAGATTTTGTTTCCCTTTCATGCTACAGATTTTCATCTTAACTCTTTACCTCAATCTCCTCCACTAATGTCACTTTTGCATCTTAAATACACTAGCTCTCAACTCAATTCCATCCCATTTACCAACTCATACTAAAATCTGTTACAAGCTACTAAACATCCTTTAAACTCTCCAAATACTTCATCTTCTTAAACAACTTAAGTCCTCTCCTTTCTACACAAATTTTGACATGGTCTCCCCTATAATTCTTACTTTCTCCACACATTATTCAGTTCACATACTCATTCTCACAACCTGTTTATACCATACATTATACACAATTCACACTACTACAACACATAAATTCCTGCACTTATACACATGTTACCCAATGGTTTTCCCAAGCTTTTAAACTTCATTTAAAACTTCAAAACTGTTACAACTTCATTATTCATCATGCTACAATATTCTCATTACTCATTACTCAATTCACTCCTCATTTTACTACTCCAAAACTGCTACAATACACAATACAAACTAGCTCAAGGTAAGAGGTTTTACCTTGCTTTGCTAGTTTCTTTCTTTCCTTTCTTTTCCTTCTCTTTGTTCTCGGTCCCAATAGGGTTCCACACACAAAGTGCTACAGCACATAATACATACACCATACCATTTAGCATTATTTTATACTAACCCTAGAATTTAAGTTTTAGGGTTTAGAAAGAGTGTTACCTTCCAATGAGTAGATGGAGTTCTTGACTAGCAAGAGAACAATATTCCTAGCCACAAGAAAGCCAAAATCGGCTGGAGCAAGAAGAACAAGGCATTCAAAACTGAAAATTCTTAAAATGCCAATGAGGCTAGAAATGATGGATTTTCGAATTCTTTTTACCTCAAGATGAAAGGAGGTGAAGGTGCTTCTAATGGTGGCTTCAAATCTCCAAATGGTGAATACCCACCGAAATGAAAGTTGAGCTTTTGGATTTTTGAAAGGATGAAAGTTCTCCTTTGCAAGGGGATTCAATGGTATTTTTTGTTGGATTTGGAGAAGGTTTGAGTACTCAAAGAGAGGAGAAATGAGAGTTAAATGGGGGCTTCAAAACTCCATGCTGTCGCAGGGTAGAAGAGAGAATTCAGAAAATAGAGAAAGAGAGGGGGAATGCGTGAGAGAAGAGAATGAGGGAGGAGAGAGACTAGTCTCACTTTTTGCTTTTGCTTATTTTATTTGTCTTTTAGCATAACAAAGAAATAAGAGAGTGGGGAGGCAAGCTGGCCGGCCACACCCACACCACCAGATTTTTGCTTTTATTTCAAGTGGACACACTAAGTTTTTTATTGCACTCTTACCCCACAACTTACCGGTTGTTACAGTTTTCACTAACCGGTACCCGTTTTCCGGAATTTTCCGTTTAATTAATTTTATTGGTTCTAAAGCTTCACTAATATTTATTAGGACTATTTAGTTGACCAAAATTGTTACGAGTCTATTTGACCCGCTTAAAGTCGTTTTCCCGGTTTCCTCGAAAAACGCGCTTTAAGGTTCGTTTATGCTTTTAACCCATTTTAAAGGTCCGTTTTCTTCGGGATTTGTTCCCTAGTATTTATTTAGTGTAATTAAGCTTTAAAATATAATTAGCCTAATTAATCACTGTTTTTAATTACGGGGTATTTCAATCTACCCCCCTTAAGAAACTTTGCCCTCAAAGTTGCTCAAGGTTACAGTTTACCATTTCTACTCATTTGGCAAGCCAATTGCCACAATACATTCTACTACCACCTTACAAGGTGTTCACAATTCTTACACTACCAGCATACGCAATTCAGATACCATGCATACTTAGTTCAAATACCATACAATACACAATCCATACATATACTCATTCAATTCATATCCACAATACATTCACAATACTTCACAATGTCATTCGTGTCATATACCGTACGACACCAATGCATTACTCATTACATACATACCATACACATCGTACTACATACCAAATACTACTAGCACTACTTTGTGCCAATACAATACACTTAGCACTACATGTGCCAACCAAAATACAATTACAATACATACATACTATGCAATGCTAACCCGAAGCAATGCAAAAGCAAAAAGGCTCTACCCCCCTTAAAAGGGGTACGCCCCGTACCCTCCGTGCTATACGGATACTAGACATCTAGTCTACAAATAAATTCGGGTACTTCGCCTTCATGGCGTCCTCTAATTCCCAAGTCGCTTCCTCGACATCGTGGTTAGACCACAAGACCTTCACCATTCGTACGATTTATGGCGAGTGTCTCTTGTCTTGGTATCAAGGATTCGCAGTGGAGTCTCGACATATCTCATCGTCGGCTCTAGGGATAGATGTTCGGGTTCTAATACATGAGAGGGATCGGCTATGTATTTCTTGAGTTGTGATACATGAAAGACATCATGAACACGCCCCAATTCTTCAGGCAATGCTAGCCTATAAGCTACGGCTCCAATCCTCTCGGTAATGGCATACGGGCCTACAAATTTCGGGCTCAGTTTGCCCTTCTGGCCAAATCGAAAGACACCCTTCATAGGTGAGACACGCAAGAACACTTGGTCGCCCACGGCGAACTCAAGGTCGCGTCGTCGCACATCCGCATAGGATTTCTGTCTATCTTGGGCTGCCTTCATATTGGCTCGGATTTGTTGTACCTCAGCTTGTACTTGTTCCAAATACTCCGGTCCTATGATGACCGCTTCGCTTGACTCATCCCAACACAACGGGGTACGGCAAGGTCTACCATACAAAGCTTGGAATGGCGACATCTTAATCGAAGCATGGTAGCTATTGTTATACGAAAACTCGATAAGATGAAGCTTCTCAATCCAGCTCCCCTGGAAGTCTAAGGCACATGCCCTTAGCATATCCTCTAGTGTTTGGATGGTCCTTTCTGTCTGACCGTCGGTCTGTGGATGGAAGGCGGTGCTAAGCTTCAACTCAGTACCAAGCGCTTCCCGTGTCGCTCTCCAGTATCTCGAAAGAAATCTGGTGTCGCGGTCAGATACAATGGTTTTTGGGACTCCGTGGTGTCGGATGATCTCCTTGTCGAATAGCTCTGCGAGCTTCGCCACCTTCCAGGTGTCCTTCATCGGTATGAATCGGGCAACCTTGGTGAGGCGATCGACTACTACCCAGATCATGTTGAGTCCTCCCCTAGCAGGTGGGAGTCCAACAACAAAATCCATGGAGATGTCGTGGAATTTCCACTCCGGAATGGGCATGGATTGCACCATTCCTCCCGGTCTTCGGTGCTCGAACTTCACCTTCTGGCATGTGAGACACCTCAGAACATACTCAGTCACGTCTGATTCATTCCTGACCACCAGAAGTACCTCTTCATGTCTTTGTACATTTTAGAGGCTCCCGGATGGACATGCAATGTCGAACAATGTGACTCTCGCAGAATGCGATCCCTTAGCTCAGCATTGCTTCGGGGGACGCATAATCTGCCATTCAAACGGATCAGACCATCTTCATGCAGTTTGAAGTCGTACTTTCGGCGCTCGAAGGTACCATCTGTGATTTTCTGTCTGATCTCTGTGAAGTAAGGGTCGCTCAACTGAGCGTCTCGCACCTCGTCAACCAAGCTAGAAGAAGCGAGTAGCGAATGGAGCGAGTGTGCTCGACGACTCAGGGCGTCGGCTACTACGTTTGCCTTCCCTTCTTTATACTGGAGGTTGATGTCGTAATCCGAGAGGAACTCCATCCACCTCCTCTGCCTTAGGTTCAATTCTTTCTGGGTGAATACGTACTGTAAACTTTTGTGGTCGGAGTAGATGGTGATGCTTACCCCATAGAGATAGTGTCGCCATATCTTCAAGGCGAAGACAATGGCTCCTAACTCTAGATCATGTGTCGGGTAATTCTCCTCATGCTTTTTCAGCTGGCGAGAAGCATAGGCTACTACCTTGCCATGCTGCATGAGTACGCATCCCATGCCCTTGCCCGATGCATCACAATACACCTCAAATCCCTCTGTGCCCTCTGGAAGTGTGAGAATTGGCGCTGAGGTCAATGAGTCTTTTAATTTCTGGAAGGATACTTCGCACTCCTTTGTCCATACAAAGGGTGCATCTTTCTTCATCAATGACGTCATGGGCTTAGCGACTTTTGAGAAGTCCTTTACAAACCTCCGGTAATAACCGGCTAAACCAAGAAAGCTCCGGATGTCGGTAACAGTCTTAGGTCTAGGCCATGATCGCACTGCTTCGATTTTGGATGGATCTACTGAAATGCCCGCGCTCGAGATGACATGACCGAGGAAAGATACCTGATCTAGCCAAAACTCGCATTTGGAGAACTTCGCATACAGCTGGTTCTCGCGCAGTGTCTCAAGTACTCTTCTCAAATGGTTTTCATGCTCTTCTGGTGACTTCGAATACACAAGAATGTCGTCAATGAATACTACTACTGAAGTGTCCAGCTGATCACTGAATAACCGATTCATTAGGTCCATGAATTTGGCTGGTGCATTAGACAAACCGAATGGCATCACCGTGAATTCGTAGTGGCCATATCTTGTTCGGAATGCTGTTTTCTGAATGTCTTGCTCTTTGATAGCAATTTGGTGGTAACCGGATCGGAGATCAATCTTAGAAAAGACGGATGCTCCCTTCAACTGATCGAACAGGTCGTCGATGCGTGGCAATGGGTACTTATTCTTTACGTGACCGCATTCAATTCGCGGTAGTCGATGCAGAGGCGGAGACTACCGTCCTTCTTCTTCACGAAGAGGACCGGTGCTCCCCAGGGTGATACGCTCGGGCGTATAAACCCTTTGTCGAGAAGATCATGTAGCTGTTCTTTGAGTTCTGCCATTTCTGCCGGTGCCATACGGTATGGTGCCCTAGCAATGGGACCAGTACCCGGTACAAGATCGATTTCAAATTCAAATTCTACCTCGTTGGTGGCATACCAGGTAGCTCTTTCGGAAATACATCAGGGAATTCTGAGACTACTGCTACCTCGTCACTGAACTCTGGATCTCTCTCCAGGTCTTGCACGTGACATAAATACACTTCATGCCCTTTTCTGAGCTCCCGATACATTGCCATGGCGGAGATGACTGTAGTTGAAGGCTCTCTCGGTCTCTGGCGGTATGAAACAGTGACCCCAGATGGACTCTTGAGCAGCAATCGGTGCTCGGCGCATAGGATTCTCCCCTTGTGCCGCTCCAACCAGTTCATTCCAATATTAAGTCGAATCCCAATCCGTTGAATTCAATGAAGGAAATGGGAAACGCTTCACCTTTGATTTGAATGGTGGCTGATTTGTAATACTTGGTACATTGTACCCGCTCCTTCGATGGGAGAGTAACCAAGAAGTTCGGTAGCTCATCCGCATCTAGCCCCAACTTCTTCGCAAGAGATGGCGATATGAAGGTGTGAGAGGCGCCGGAGTCGAATAATACTGAGGCTTCGATGCCGTTTACTGGGAAGGTTCCCGTTAGAATGGTGCCGCTCTTGCCGGCTTGTTCTTCGGTGAGGATGCTCAGGTTACCTTCGGTACCGAGTCCACAACCTATTGATTCATGAGATTATAAGTAAAGATGGTGGAACGCAAGTGGAATTTAATAACCAACACTGCTTTTATTGAATAACCAACCATCATACATACTGTGTCTCTAATACACGTTACTACTGGATTACATGCTACTACAAGATTAATACTTTCTAAAGGTAAGGTTCAGGCGTCCTGGTATCATGTGTGTGGCATTGATTATTGCCGGTGGTGCCGTATTCAACTTGATCTTCTGGATCCCGTGATACAGCAACCTTGATTTTCCACCCATGATTAGAACATCTCCTGATCTCAATACCAATTTCTGCGAGGTCCACACGCTTCCGCTCGCTATACAAAATACGGCGTCATCACCAATGGACCAAGACACTACGGGCACTCCTAGTTCAAGAGATTCCGCTGTCTCGTCCTTGTCTTGGTGTAAGCCAAGTCGTCCTTCTTTCTCATAGAAGTTGACGATACATAGATCTGCTTCAAGTGCAGGGATTGGTTCATCTTCATATGTTGTGCAATTTCTACAGCTTGTGTGACAAGCGTTTGGAATTCTGGGGGTATTGCTGGAGGTGTTGCTCCGTCTCCTGCTCGTGTTGTTTGGTATGTCTTGGTATAAGGGTTCCAGTCCTTTCCCAAGCACATCATTTTCAGCTTCATTGTAGCTCCACCGGGGAATTCGGGTGTATAAAATCCTCCTGGACCCGTTCCTAACTCGTTGCATCGTCGGATGATTGAAATTTGTGCTTCGGGTGTCAGGTATCCTTTTAATAAGATCATACCTGGGCGGATGACCTGACACTGTTCGTTGTTGAAGTGGTGATTGGCGATGTCGGTCTCTTCATGAGGTGAGTTTGAAGGTATTGGGTAACAGATATGGAATTTCCCTAAGGTGGTAAATTCATCTAGAATGAGTTCTAGGCTTACTAATTCATTTCATGCTCAATACATACTTCCATGTTACTTCATCATGCTCAATTTCATACTTCAAGTACTTACGCATTCATGCTTTCATTCATACAATTACTTTAATACTTAGTCATGCTCTTCAAGGATTAAAGGTTACAGTGGTTACCTGGGCCGGACTTAGTCCCGGTCCCATCACGGTCTATGATGTGTAAGGCCGGCTGCCTCTGCGGTGCGCCCTTCTGCGGACCTCGGGACCCCTGTCCCTTGAGGTGTGCTGGGCATGAGCATCGCCAGATGCAACCTCCTTGCCCTCACGCTGCTTGTAGCCCTGGTAGTTGCCCTTGGGCTTAGAATTCTCCGGGCATGCATTGGCACGGTGGCCCGGTTTCTGACAAGTGAAGCAGCGGATCTCCCTTCCTTGGCAATCTGTGCCGGGATGATCCTTGTTGCAGTTACGGCAGATGTAGCTGCGGCCATCATTGGTTCTTTCCTTGGCCAAATCCAGAACCTATAGCTTTCAAGTTAGCAAGGTTTGGTATACTTACAATACTCTATATACATACAATTCACAAGTGTACTAATTCGGTTTCGGTTTCTTACCCCTGTAGGGCTGAGACCTCAGTGGCTTCGCTGCCACTGGTGCGGTGTAGGCAATCTAAGTAGGCTCAGTTGCCTTGCCCTTCTCAGCATGGGCACCGCCGTCTCCGGATGTATTTTTTGATGGGAATGCTTCCCTTCCTTTTCTTCCAGGGTTTGGATTGGTTTTGATCATCGGAGGGGTTACCCTTGCCGCTCACCTTGCGCTTCAGCGCTTGCTCCTCATCTCTCAGCTGGCAGGTGATCTCAACTCGAGATGCAGCGTGGTAACACTCCTGAATTACTTAGGCATTAGGTTACATTTACATACGGGAATACTAATTCACATTACTCATGGCTTTTTAAGGGTTCAACTTGTTTACCTGAAGGGAGGTAAACCGTGTGAAGCCCATGCCATACCGGAGTCGATGGCTCAATCCGCCGTAGAAGCGGTCGACCAAGACTTGGCCGGTATACCCAAGGTCGGGTAGAAGTCGGAGAAGAGAGGTGAAGGTGCGGTAATATTCATCAACCGTCATCTTCTCGGTCATTTTTAGTGCATCGAGCTCAAGCCTTTTCTTGGTCTTGACATGCTCGGGGTAGTACTTAGATCGGAGGAGAGAGGTGAATGCTTCCCATCCGAAAGCAGGGTCAGCTATGTGCTCGGCCTTAACGAGCTTCCACCAGTCCATAGCCGCGTCTTTGAGGTAGTACGCAGCTATCCTCACTCGAACTCCAGCGGGAGTCTCAAGTGTCTCGAAGGCCGTCTCCATCTCGGAGAGGTAGGCCTCGAGCTTGGCGGGGTCGCTCTCGCCTCTAAAGCATGCAGGTCGAAGGTCGGCGACAGCTTTTACCCAATTCGTTTCTCGGGGATGAGGTGGGTCGGGCTGCTGCTGCTGTTGGTTTTGCTGTGTTTGTTGTACAGCCGTTATTACTTGCGGTAGCATCTGCGCTACCGTGGCGGCGACGATCTCAGCTATCGTCTGCGCGCCCGGTCCATCAGATGTCTCTCCTCTAGGTCGGCCTCGACCCCGTCCTGACATCTGAACAAGTGTGGATTACATTAGATGTTGTGATACTATGACCTCATGGTCTTCATTCAAACAATGGTATCGTCTTTGCAGACGTTAGTGGTATCCGTTATTGCTAACGGTAGTTCCTAGTTAGGTTTCTAAATATCCGTCTTAAGACGGTTGAAATCCTAACTCGGTAATCACTACTCTTAAGATTCTAATCATCAGAGCGATACTTCGCTCTGATACCACTTTTTGTAACACCCCAACCGCTAATCCTTCCATTATCCTCTAATCCTTCCCATAATTACCTTACTCGCAGCGGAATACTTACCTACTCCCGGCGGGTGATACAATGCCGTTAACCATCCAAGGTTAACAAGGCTACTACTACTTACCGTATCGGTCTGACGATTAGAATGAATACATACATACTACTTACTTTACAATACCAATACTTACTTACATTTGATTACCGAGTGTCTAAAGTATAAATTACATTCCAAGACTACTTCCCAAAAATGAAGAGTTTATACAACTACTCCTTCTATCCAATCAAGAATTCAATATCCAAAAAGGTGTACCACATGGTACACCGGCTACACAAAAGGCTTAGCCGTGTACAACTCGTACACCTTTCAATCCTACTACTACTCCAAAAAATCACATCTTGACCTTACTTTACCTTCACGCCTCGCGGGTACCTGTGGAGTAAAAACATTCCCCCTAGGGGGTCAGCTTACGCTGCATATGATAACCGCATACCCCGCGTACTAGCGAGGGTACGCCAACTATTTGGTCGAGTACATGCGGTTCGTTTCATATACATACATACATGCTTTATACAATACAATACAATACATTCATTTTACCAAGCATACATACATACAATACATACAAGGAATACAATACAAGTCATTCATTCATACTTACCATACTCACCGCATCACGGAGATACAATTCTCCAATACATACAAGGTCTTGTTAGCCTTATTACACACCCGGGTTAATCGGGTGTTCAATACTTTTACTCCGGGTCAATGACTTACAATAGTCAAGACCAATACAAATACAATACTTCTTCTTACATACTTTACTTCCAGTTAAGTCGGTATGACCTCCGGGCAGGGATTACTACATCCCACCACCGGGCTTTAGGGTGGCCACTAATCCAGGATGCTACCCATTCAAGGGATTTGGTCCAAGGAAAAGATTATAGCCAGGATTCGGTTCCAACCTCTTGTGGTTCCTTATCCTCACGCGTGGCCGAAACTATATCGGGCTTCTACTCATTCCATTTTACTCATACTCATGTTAGGAGTTAGGTTGTTAGGAATTAGTAGAAGTCCATACTTACTTCCATACATACATACATACACAAGTACTCATACTTACACATACACTTCATTTCCATTCATATTTCATGAATTATACAAACTAAATGTTCAAGAGCATAAACAAGAACAATATAGTTCAAACACATATAAGTGCAATATAAATCCGATTCATGCATTTATCTGTTGGTGATCACATAAGCACACAAATCGGGGTAACCAAGTTAGGATACAGGGCATGAGGAAATCATACCGTTCACCGTCGAATACGTACTACCGGTTCCTTGGAGATCAACTATTTGATTCCTATACATACATGAAGTAGTATGATCAATGATCTATTATTGATCTACTTACTCCTCATTGATACTTTCAATGTATACTTACTACTTCTTTACATTCATACTTGGTTATAAAACCATTCTTTTCTTTACTACCTCATAAACTTGTTTTCTTACAACTTACTTACTTACTTCCTTACCATTATTACTTCATCAATGGTGTATTACTACATATATATGCATATAGGTATATAGGCATATATATATATGTATATATGATTACTATAGTCATATAATTAAAACATTTTTTTTTGTAAGTGTTTGGGCCGTCCGACCCAACCCTGGGTCGGACCATTCCAGTAGGTTTTCGTCCTCTGAAATTACTCCCGTCCGACCCAGCACTATTCCGTCCGACCCATACCCTCTGGGTCGGACCATTCCAGAAAGTTTCGATTTGTCATCCAAGCATGTCCGACCCACGTCCGACCCAACCTCTGGGTCGGACGAAGTCAGAAACTTCGATGAGAAAATTTTCCCGTCCGACCCACGTCCGACTCACGGCCCTGGGTCGGACCATTCCAGAAAGATTTCTTGTCGATTATCAAGGCCCGTCCGACCCACGTCCGACTCACGGCTCTGGGTCGGACGGTTCCAGAAAGTTTTACCGTTGTTTTCTCAAGGCCCGTCCGACCCACGTCCGACTCACGGCTCTGGGTCGGACGGTTCCAGAAAGTTTATTTTCGTTTCAGGCCTGTCCGACCCAGCGTCCGATCCAGCTGTGGGTCGGACAGTAGCAGAACTTTGCTACAGGCCTTGTTTTCTTTTCCCAATTTCACCCATTGCTTCCCTACTTCCTACATGCATCCTAACATGATTTAGCACTATTACACTCTAAATCACCTTAATTCATCCTCCACTCCTACTACTCAATCCTACTCACTTACACATTTTCTCCATTTCTTCCCAACACTTGCATCAGTTTTTATTCTACTTATGCTACAGATTTTGTTTTCCTTCTATGCTACAGATTTTCATCTTAACTCTTTTACCTCACTCCCCACTAATGTCACTTTTGCATCCAAATACACTATCTCACTCAATTCCATCCCATTTACAACTCTCTAAAATCTGTTACAACTACTAAACATCCTTTAACTCTCCAAATACTTCATCTTCTTAAACATCTTAAGTCCTCTCCTTTCTACACAAATTTTGACATGGTCTCCCCTATAATTCTTACTTTCTCCACACATTATCAGTTCACATACTCTCATTCTCACAACCTGTTTATACCATACATTATATACACAATTCACACTACTACAACAACATAAATTCCTGCACTTATACACATGTTACCCAATGGTTTTCCCAAGCTTTTAAACTTCATTTAAAAACTTCAAAACTGTTACAACTTCATTATTCATCATACTACAATATTCTCATTACTCATTACTCAACACTACTCTTTACTACTCCAAAAACTGCTACAATACACAATACAAACTAGCTCAAGGTAAGAGGCTTTACCTTGTTTTGCTAGTTTTCTTTCTTTCTTTTCCTTCTCTTCCTTTCTTTCTTTGTTCTCGGTCCCAATGGGTTCCCACACACAAAGTGCTACAGCACATAATACATACACATACCATTTAGCATCAATTTTATACTAACCCTAGAATTTAAGTTTTAGGGTTTAGGAAAGAGTGTTACCTTCCAATGAGTAGATGGAGTTCTTGACTAGTGAAAGAACAAGATTCCTAGCCCACAAGAGAAGCCAAATCGGCTGGAGCAACAAGGGAGAAAGAATTCAAAAACTGAAAATTCTTAAAATGCTAATGAGAGCTAGGAATGATGGATTTTCGAAATTCTTTTTACCTCAAGATGAAGAGGAGGTGAAGGTGCTTCTAATGGTGGACTTGAATCTTCAAATGGGGAACACCCACCGAAATGAAAGTTGAGCTTTTCGATTTTTGAAAGGAGGAGAATGTTCTCCTTTGCAAGGGGATTCTAGTGGTATGGTTTTTATGATTTTTGGACAAGGTTTGAGCCTTCAAAATTGAGAGAGAAGGAGAGGGCTGGTTTGGTTTGTCCAAATCGCCATTGTCATCGTGCAAAGAGGAAGAAGAGAGAATAGGGAGGTGAGAGAAATCGAGAGAGAGGGGGATGGGTGGTGAGGTGAGAGAATTTTGTTTTCTTTTTACTTATTCCTTTTGTCATTTAGTGAATTAGGAATAATAAAGAGAGGGGGAGTGAGAGGGAAATCGGCTCCCACACCCACACACACACACACTCTTATTTTTATTTGCAAAGTGGACACACTAAGTTTGTTTATTTGTACTCCTACCCCACAACTTACCGGTTGTTACAGTTTTCACTAACCGGTACCCGTTTTCCGGAATTTTCTCGTTTAATTAATTTTATTGGTTCTAAAGCTTCACTAATATTTATTAGTGACTATTTAGTTGACCAAAATTGTTACGAGTCTATTTGACCCGCTTAAAGTCGCGTTTTCCCGGTTTCCTCGAAAAACGCGCTTTAAGGTTCGTTTATGCTTTTAGCCCCCTTTTAAGGGTCCGTTTTCTTTGGGATTTGTTCCCTCGTATTTATTTAAGTGTAATTAAGCCTTTAAAAATATAATTAGCCTAATTAATCACTGTTTTTAATTACGGGGTATTTCAAGGGTAAATGGTACAACTTATTCGACACACGCATCATTTTAAATCCCAGAACAATTAACAATTCAAATGACTAACACGAAAACCCTAATTGTGGGTGTGTTAGCCCTTTAGTGTATCATGATTCTCGTGGGTTCTACTTAGTGAATTCTTTTAAGAACAATGAGATTGGTTTGTCGTCGGAGATTGCTCAAAAAGATATTTTTTTTACAAATGAAGTTGTATACATCTTTGAAACATATTTTCAATACATCAAAAGCGATATTGGTTTGTCGTCGAAGATTGCTCCTAAAAGGTTTTTTTATAACAAGTGAAAATATATACATCTTTGTAACATATTTTCAGGACTTCAAAAGCGATTCTATTTCGGAGTTTCATTTTCAAACAACATTGTTCGCACGTCATTTCTCTTAATGCTACAACTTATTCGACACACACATCATTCTAAATCCCAGAACAATTAACAATTCTGTTGACTACCAGTACATAAAATCCAAATGTGTTTGCACTAATCAAGTTGGGGGACGTCGTCTCCTCGTACTAGCCCTGTAGCGTGCATTGTGTTCCCTATGGTCCGCCTCTGCCCTGCTTCGTTTTACTATCGAATAAGAAGTCAATGATAGTAAATGTCGATAATGATAGTTAATATTGATATTGATAGGAAATTTTGATAATTTCAAATAGATTCTTCGTCAATGGACGTGAAATTGGTGGAAATGATAGAAAATTTCAATGAATTTCAAATAGATTCTTCTTCAACGGACATGTAATTAGTGGTTGATAGGCAATTTCGAACAAGACGTTGATGATAGTTAATGTTGTGCTTAAGAAGAAATAATACACATATCAGAAAAATGATCAGCAAAGTATATCATGACAAAGTAGACGAAAAGACGAACACGTCGGCACAAACGGATCGAAAAACGGAGCTATAACGAAGAAGATATGGCAATTTTAAGACCGGAACCCGGCGCAGGCGCCGGTAAGGAAGGGCCGGCGCCGGAGCCAGTAAAGAGTGACGCGCGCCCGCGCGCGGTCTTTTTTACCGGCGCCGGCGCCGGCCCTTCCTTATCGGCGCTAGCGCCGACTTCCGGTCTTAAAATTGCCATATCTTCTTCGTTATAGCTCCGTTTTTCGATCCGTTTGCACCGACGCGTTTGTCTTTTCGTCTACTTTGTCATGGTATACTTTGATGATAATTTTTATGATATATTTTTTTACTTATATAAGTACTTCGGAATCCTTCTTTGCTTTTTTCGAACCGCTTTTAATAAATTTTGCCTACATTAGCCCCTAAATTGGTCATTTTCTGACTGAGCGTAGTGGAATTCCGACTGTGCGTAATGAAATTTGGGGTCACCTCATAATATGTCACAAATTGTGGGTAAATATAGTAATTTCTGAAAGATATTAAAGCAAAGGCAAAATGGTCATTTTCCGACTGTGCGAAGTGAAAACACGACTGAGCGTATTGACCCTCTAATAATTCGTCGCGTGGGCTCCCCGGATGCACGAGATGGTCCGGAAAATATTCCACCATGAACAGCTGGACCAGAACAAAATTTCAGTCAACATTTGTGTCTGGTTCGGTTATTTTTCCGCGACACGAACCTGGACCAGGTACAAAATAAGGCCTGTACCAGATTATTGGTCTAGGAATGTTTGTCCAGACACAATACCTAGACTATCCCTAAAATATAATATAGATCGTTTTTACTCTTGATCTCAGTTTGATCGTTAAGCTCTTGGTATGTGTTTCTAGATTTGTTTCTTCAGTGTTTTTAACCTATTTTAGCATAAAAACCATATGTTAGGCATAATCTGCATATTTAACATAATTAATTACTAACCAGTGGAATTCAGCATGAGTCCAATAAAAAAATAAACAAATAACGCATAGAAATATATATAAATTCCCCACTTATCAAAGACCCCAAATAAATACTAGGGGCAATATGAGTTTAGGATCATTATTTTCGAACTCTCGTTTAAACAAATCTTCGAGTGCTAAATTCATAAGAGCGTTTCGAGCAGTAAAACCATGAGTGAGCGAGCGTGTCATTTTTACACGTCTCCACTGAGGCCACACATAAACGCGAGGTAAGCGGCATAACTACAATCGAAGGAGAAAATTTGTAGAAGACATCCGAAAAGTAACAAAGAACGGATACACAACTATTAGGAATGACGAAAACCTAGGTACAACACCACATAGCCAAAAACTTGTGAAATCTGACATTAAACCTTAGGCACCCCCGCTGAGTTTTTCATATATCTCTCCTTTTTGATACATTAAGCTCCACAAAACGAGTCATCCCGTGATCTTAGCGAGGATCCCGGTTTTCTGATGATGATACAACAAATGTCAATAAATGTCGAATATTTGGATGATAATTTTCGTGAATGTTTTAAAAACCAAGCCTGATGACAACCTCAAGAATTTTTTTGCTTAAAGTTGTCTAATTGTATTGTTTTCTACAAATCAATTCTATTTTCACTAAAACTTGGTGGTTTAGCTAATTGTGGAAACTTACCGATTTAGCTTGGCGACTTAGGGAATGATACAAATGTTCAAATGAATGGATAAGACATGGTACTCCTCTGATAATGAATTTTCTGTAACAAAACAGGTCTAGTTTATCCGGTTATTGAGTCCTTGGGGTGCTTTATCACCTATCTACCTAAGGTCTCGGGATCAGGGATAGTTGGCCCAAAACCACTATAGGCAGTGGTGTCCATTAGTCAATTCGGTTTTGACCGAAACCATAATTTTTTTTACCAAAATGCTTAACCGTATTTATCAGTTATACGGTTAACTGAATAACAATTTGGTTCAGTTTTCGGGTTTAGCACAATCTCAATTTGGTTAACTGTTAACTGAAATATAACATAACTACTCATCGTTTTGACTGATAAGTGCAAAACATATAGACTTTTAGGGTTTAATTACCTTATAATTTGCAATATCTAAAGCACATGTTTCCCACTTATTATGCGTTTTTTCCTAAGATTTATGTTTTGACATGAACTAATGCATTTTATATGTTAATTGTAGGAAAAAGCCATGTAATTAAATAGATTAACTCATGAGGATTTCAACGCAACAAACGGGGATTAAATCGGAGTTCAAACAAAGGTTTTAGAGGGAAAATAAGTTGTGTCCGAACTTGCGTCCGGACATGCAAGTTCAGACACAACACGGGGAAGTAAGCTTCGCAGAGCGTCAACATGTCCGAACATGCAAGTTCGGAAGCATGTTCGGACACGTCGGTAATGACATCAAACAGAGCTGCGTCGACACAGTGTGAAGAGATAATAAAATTTATCTCTTCACACGCCTCTTCCACCGCCTTACCCTTCCTTTCTACCCCAATTTCACTATAAATATACCTATAACCCTCCATTTATATATCTCATATTCCACCCCCCCCCAACCCATGTCATTTTTCCTCCACAAAATTACCATTACCTCTCAAAAAATCATACACCCCATCTACATAATGTCCACATAGAATCCACACAGCACCTCATCCCATAAATCATTCCATTTCCATACCGTTATTCTGTCCAACCTCTGTCCAAAAATATTAGCAGTGAAAATAGTGAAGCTGAATTAAGCATCTTTTCCAGATGATTTCTTTTACTTCTTATTCTGTCTTCTTTTTAACTATGTTGGACTAAGAGGATATACTCCGGGTGAAGGTTAAATTATAGTTTGTTTAATTATGTAATTTATATTTTTACCGGTTTAATTAAATACAGTTTGTTATGATTAAAGCTTATCTCTCACCTTTTTAATAAATTTCATGAATTTATTAAAATGCTTTACTAAGTCTATTTTGATCAGATCAGTGATAAATAGACAGGTTAATTAATCGGTAAATCTGTGGAAAACTTATTTTGATTAAATAAGTTAGTATTTTCATATGCAAAATATAATTCCTCGCACTTAATCCGTTTACATGTGGTTTGCTCGAAACTGGATTAGACCGAGCATGTTCTGGTAAAAGAGTCCTTTTGAGTCTATGATTTAGTTCTTAAGATAATAACAGGAATTTTGCCAAACTATGACAATAAAACCGGTAGACATAGCATAATTAATCAGACTATCTAAACCTGAACCCAGAGTCCCGTTTAATTTATCTTTCACTCAGTTAATTTTATCTGCTATTTTAATTTATAAAACACAAGTTAATTAATTCCCCCTTTTTTGACAAAGCTTAGGAATTAGATAATTTCCATATAAGTCCCACGGTTTGATATCCGGTCGCTTCCACTTTGCTATACTACTGCGACCGGGATTTGTTTGCAGCCCGAAAGGTATTTTGAGTTATTAATTCCTTTTTCAAATATTTTAAATACGTCACTTCCAACCCCTCGAATATTCCTGTCTGCAAAATGGCGCCGTTGCCGGGGACTTGATTTATTCTAGTCCCTAAAGCCCCGGATAATTCACTTGCTATATTATAATATTTGGTTTATACTATTTTGTTTGTTGTTTATTTTATTTCTACTAATTTCTGTCATTTAATTATTCCAGCAATTTAAATATCGTATTAATTACAGTCATTTAAATTTCTATTGTCCTTTAAATTTCAGTAATCTAAATTCTGTCATCTAAATTCTGTCATTTAAATATTCTGTCATTTAATTTTATGTCATTTAAATTTCAGTCAATTAAATTTAAGTTCTTTATTTAATTATCATTTAAATTCTAGTTATTTATTTTCTAGTCATTTAAATTACTGTCATTTAAATTCCCTGGTCTTTTAAATTCTAGCAATTTAATTATGTCCTTTTTCTTTATTTTATTTTACTATTTTCATTTACTTAACTGCATGTATTTCTATTTCTCTTAAGTTTATTTATTTTCGGTTTTTTACTCTTGTTAAAAAAAAGATAAGTTTTTTTATTTTATTTGTTTTATTAATTGTTTCTTTTTAGCTGTTTAAATTCCCCGTCCATATTTCTTTCTATTTTGTTTATTTTATCACATCACAGTTTCTTTTGCTGTTTTGAGTGGTGAATGCCTTTTACCAGGTCACACAACCTTTCGAACAATATTAACAATCATACGGTTAGCTACATCCCTGAGATCAAGAGAACTTTTCTGCGCGCTTTAAGGCAAAAACAATCTCAACAAAACACAACCACCACGGTGATAGAGTCTAACCAGGAAGCAGACATGACATCTTTACCAGCTACAGTTTGTAACATCAACAGACCATCTAATCAAGGACAACAGCCTGCCATCATCCTTCCCCACCTAACCCAATCCGAATACGATGAGTGGCAAAAGCTGAAGCCATATCATCAGATCCGATGCGTGAAGGAGTTAGGCATGTTCGATGGCTCTAGTCCTGACGAAGCTCTGTTGCATGTCACCAAGTTTCTGCAGCATGCCAACAGTCTAACCGCGACAAACGCAGTACTCCAATACGCAAGACTGTCCCTGTTCCCTCACAACCTGACGGGAAATGCGAGTAAATGGTACCATAGCCTTACACCAAGTACCATTGGTACTTGGGATGATATGGCAACCAAATTCTACGACAAGTTCCTGCCCCCAAGCCGAACGTTGGAGATGATTGCTGAGATCCACAATTTCAAACAGCCAGGGTCAGAAAATATCTGTGAAACTTGGGACGGTTTTAAAGGACTACTGCTGACGTGTCCTCACCATGGTCTCACAAAAGAACAGTTATCTCAATTATTTTCTACAAAGGCTTAATCAATCAATGCAAAACAATGGTACTCTCCTCTTTAGGTGCTGATATTTTGAAAAAGCCAGGGGAACAGTTTCTGAATGGGATAGAGTCCCTCTATGAAGAGATCAGAGATTGGGCCACAGGTGGATCAAGAGGTTGCACTCCAGGCTTATACCACGTAGGAGAAAATGACAATAAGTTCGACCTGCTGATGAGAAGCCACGAGCAACTCATGGAAAGCAATGCGCAGCAGGCGACGAAGGTAAGTACCTTGCAAAAAATAATTGAGCAGATGGCCATGAACTCCTACCCCCCAACAAGCAAAGTCGATGACTTCCCGATCATCTACCACCCCTCCAGGTTACGCTCCTCTATCTCTATCTTCTCCTGATTTATCTTGTACGCAGTGCAGCGGGCCACACGACTATGAGCAATGCCCCAAGTTACAAGAGTTGAAGGCAGCCGAGGAAGCAAATTACGTGGGTAATAATCAAGGGTTCCGACAACCTTGGCAGCAAAATGTTCATCCTAATCTCCGATACGGTAATACTAACAACATTCAGAATCCACATACACTCCAACCTTCCCAAAACTACAGGCCACAATCGAATTACCAAGGAGGCCAGAGGCAATTTCAACAACCTCCATACGGTGAACTTGTATCCTCTAGCCGACCACCTCAACCTCAATCTAATTCAGAGTCAGAGATGGGTCAGATGCAAGAGATGTTCAGAGCGATGATGAACAAATCTCGAGACACTCAGGAGGAAGTCTCAGCTCTTCGGAAGGATCAAAAGGTGTTGCAATCTCATATTCAACAACTCCTTACCCAACAAAGGCCACTTGGCCAACTTCCCTCACAAACCAATCCAAATCCACGTGAACATGCAAAAGCAATTCATATAGATGAAGGAGATGATAACAACATATTTCAAGGAACCACAGAGGCAAATGCTGTCACCTTACGAAGTGGAAGGAAACTGAATACAGGAACAAGCAACGAAGATTGCATAGAGGATGACATAACTCCTCCACCGCTACCTTCGTCCGAGACACAGGCTCCTATCCTTCCTACTCCCCCTCCTCCGTCTCGAATTACTATTGATGTTCCTTCTTCTTCTCGTAAAGATACCGAGCTTCCATTTCCTAATAGGATGAAGAAGAAGCATCTTGACCAACAGTTTGCAAAATTTCTAAGTATTTTTAAGAAACTAACACTAGATATTCCTTTAATTGATGCCTTGCAGGAGATGCCCAACTATGCAAAATTTCTAAAGGATCTCCTGACAAAGAAAAAGAAGAAGACCGATAAAGAGACTGTCCACCTCACAGAGGAATGCTCTGATGCCTTCCTTCGAGCACTTCCTCCTAAGCAGACAGATCCAGGATACCCTGTTGTCCCATGCTTTATCGGTGGAGTAGATTGTGGAAGTGGTTTGTTCTATTTAGGGGCCAGCATCAACATTATGTCATACGCTACCTTTTTAAAAGTTCATGAAGGAGAGATGCAACCTGTACCGTTCAAACTCCAGTTAGCCGACAGATCTGAAGTCAAACCAATGGAGATGGTCCGAGATCTAGTAGTCGGCATTGATCATTGCATCTTCCCGGCCGACTTCGTCATTCTGGATATGGATGACGATGTTGACGTACCCCTCATTCTAGGTCGACCATTTTTTAGTACTGCCAAGGCCGTCATCGATGTCCATAATGGTAAAATCACCTTACGGTATGAGGATGAGAAGATTGAATTTGACATGAGGAAAATGATGAAGAAATCCTCCAACCTAGCTCACCCCTTGATGATGGTAAATTTGACTGATGATGAGGAAGATTGCGACTTTCCCACTGACGAAGATATATATTCTCTACCCCTCTTCATGAAGGCTCAAACTGAACCATTGGAGCACATTCTCGTCGCTTCTCTGGAAAAAGAAATAGAAGATCTAGAGGTCAACGCCACATTAGCCCAGGTGGAGAGAGGAAAGGCGGGATATCAAGCCTATCACCCTCCAATGGAGCGACTCGACAGAGAAATCAAGAAACCAATCCCTTCTGTCGAGCAACCACCCGAACTCGAGCTTAAAGAGCTACCTCTGAACCTTAAATATTCCTTCTTAGCAGCTAATAAAAAATTTTCTGTTATTGTATCATCTTCTTTAACTACAGGGCAAGAAGACAAGCTACTTGAGGTTCAAAGGAAACACAAAACAGCAATCGGGTGGACTCTTGCTGACATTAGAGGAATTGATCCCTCCTACTGTACGCACCACATCTACATGGAGGACAATTACAAATCTGTCAGACAGCCCCAGCGTCGGCTAAACCCAAATTTGAAGGAGGTAGTGAAGAAAGAAGTTTTGAAACTCCTAGACGTAGACATCATATATCCCATCTCCGACAGTCCATGGGTAAGTCCTGTACAAGTTGTCCCGAATAAAGGAGGCATCGAAGCTGTAGCGAATGACAAAGGAGAGGCTGTCCCTCAGAGAAAAATCACTGGTTGGCGCATGTGCATCGACTATAGGCGCTTAAACTCTGCAACCAGGAAAGATCACTTCCCTCTCCCTTTTATTGATCAGATGTTATAAAGATTAGCATGACAGGAATATTATTGCTTTTTAGATGGTTTCTCAGGGTATTTCCAAATACCAATCGCACCAGAGGACCAGGACAAGACCACTTTCACTTGTCCTTATGGCACCTTTGCTTACCGAAGAATGCCTTTTGGATTATGTAATGCCCATGCCACCTTCCAACGATGTATGCAAGCTATCTTCGCTGATTTCATCGAACAGAGCATCGAGGTATTTATGGACGACTTTTCTGTCTATGGCTCTAGTTTTGATAAATGCTTGGCACAGCTTGATTTGATCCTAGGCCGATGTGAGGAGACGAATCTTGTTCTCAACTAGGAGAAATGTCACTTTATGGTCAAAGACAGGATTGTTCTTTGTCATAGAGTGTCAACTGAAGGAATTGAGGTTGATAAAGCCAAAGTGGAGATCATAGAAAAACTACCAGCCCCAACCTCCGTAAAAGACATTCGAGCTTTCCTTGGGCATGCAGGTTTTTATCGACGTTTCATACAAAACTTTTCAAAAATCACCAAACCATTGACTGACCTACTTCTAAAAGATGTCCCATTCAATTTTAATGATAATTGTTTCTCTGCCTTTAATCTGATAAAACAAAAATTGGTAACTGCACCTGTTGTCATATCACCCGACTGGTCTCTTCCATTCGAGATCATGTGTGATGCCAGTGATTACGCAGTGGGAGCAGCGTTGTGCCAGAAAAAAGAAAAGATCCTGAGAGTGATTGCTTACGCAAGCAAAACCCTGAATGATGCCCAAAAGAACTACACCACCACAGAAAAAGAGCTTTTGGCGGTAGTATTTTCCCTGGACAAGTTCAAATCCTATCTGTGGGGAAGCAAGGTAATAGTGTACACCGACCACTCTTCTCTCAAGTACTTATTTGCTAAAAAAGAAGCCAAGCCTCGCTTATTGCGTTGGGTTCTTTTACTACAGGAGTTTGACATAGAGGTCAAAGATAAGAGTGGGAAATTAAATGTCGTTGCTGACCATCTCTCTTGGTTAGTTCTTTCTGGAGATAAGGTGCCTATTAACGAATTTTTCCTTGATGAGACTGCCTTTGTCATCACTAAGGTACAGGAGCCATGGTATGCTGAAATGGCTAATTTTATTGTTTCTGGTATTGTTCCTCATGATTTCTCCTATGCCCAGAAAAAGAAATTCCTGTCTGATTCTCGTCATTATATTTGGGAAGACCCTTACTTGTTTCGAGTATGTACAGATGGTTTGATTCGCAGGTGTCTTCCTGATGATGAGGTGAGCAGTGTGCTCGAGTTCTGTCACTCCAGAGAGGCGGGAGGTCATCATGGATCCCACTGGACAATGGCAAAAATTTTGGAATTTGGTTTTTATTGGCCCACACTGCATAAAGATTGCCAGGCTTTTGTTGCCAAGTGTGACAATTGTCAGAGACTAGGCAACACTTCCAGGCGGCACGAGATGCCTCAGCATGATATTTTAGAAGTTGAATTGTTCAATTACTGGGGTATTGATTTTATGGGCCCTTTTCCTTCTTCTCAGGGTTACCAGTACATTCTCGTGGCCGTTGACTATGTATCAAAGTAGGTAGAGGCTATTCCTTGCCAGCACGCTGATTCCAAAATGGTGGTCAACTTTCTGAAGAAACATATCTTTGCTCGCTTCGGGGTTCCTAGGGCGATTATTAGTGATGGAGGATCTCATTTCTGCAATCGGTCCTTCGATGCCCTGATGGCTAAGTATGGAGTGCGCCACAAAATTGCCTTACCCTACCATCCACAAACAAATGGACTAGCTGAAGTGTCCAATCGAGAGCTCAAGTGGATTCTCCAGAAGACCGTCAGTTCTTTTAGAAAAGATTGGTCACTTAAGCTTGATGACGCACTTTGGGCTTAGCGCACTGCATTCAAGACTCCCATAGGGAAGTCTCCTTTCAGGTTAGTCTATGGTAAGTCTTGTCATTTACCTGTGGAGTTAGAACATAAGGCGTATTGGGCACTTAAGGCCCTAAACTTCGACATTAATGTTGTCGGTATGAAAAGGAAGTTACAACTCTCGGAGCTAGATGAGCTCAGGGATTAAGCTTATAACAGTGCCAAGATCTACAAAGAGCGCACTAAGAAGCTCCATGATCGGATGATTAAGAAGAGGGACTTCCAAGTTGGAGATTTGGTGCTTCTATACAATTCTCGGTTGAAACTTTTCCCTGGAAAGCTTAAATCCCACTGGGCCTGAAATACCCCAAACTTAGATATGGTGCTTAAATGATAAAATAAGATATAAGGAGGCTAAATAATGCCTTAGAAACATTAAGAAACATTTCTAATCAAAGAAAATATAAGGAAAAGACAAAAGAGCAGTTTAAGCAAAAACGTGCTCTAAGCTTCGAGAGACTTGGGTGAGTACCCAAATATTGTTCTAAGACCTTAGTAATATCCTAATGGTCATTTTAAATCAATTACCAAAGACAACCAAGCTTGAAAACAAGTTGAAACAAAAAATGTGCTTTAAGGAGTCTTAAAGCACATTTTTGAAAAATTGTCTTGTAAATGAGTTTTGAATGGCTAAATGTCCATCATTACTCTTTAATTAACATGTGTACTATATAGTATCACATTTGGAAGTCTACATCAATGGGAAATAAAAAATTTCACAACAATGTGCCTTGTTTTGTGAATAGTAACTTAATTAAGCTAGTTTATAACATAAGTCAATATAAGTGAGATATTTGGTCCACAAAGACTTAAGTACCCTTGTTACTTAATGGGGGCCGGTTTTTATAAGGTGAGTCACCACCTTTATTAGTCATTAAGCAAATAAGAAAGGAAAAATTATAAGATAAAGTAGAAACTACTATTCACTTTATGCATAAATATCTCATTTTACTCACCTCTCTCCTCACCTCTTCATTCTCTCTTGTTCCCACGATTTTCTCAAGCTCTCTCCCTTCTCCATTAACGTGAAGCACATCTCCATGCTAGCTCCACCTTCTCTTGCACACAACTTACTCATTTTAGCTCCAAAACCAAAACAAATTACATATTCCTCTTAGTTAGCTCAAGCTCTCTCTTTCTATCTTTTCAAAACTTCAAGAGCTTTGATTTGGTGCCAAGCCAAACCACCATTAGAGGAGGAAATTCAAGTTTGGAGACTCCATTGGCTTCTCCATTCTCTTAAGGTAAAGAAAGTGTAAGAAAATCTAGGTTTCCATCACTTTTCTTCTTGACCGAAAATGCATGCTCATGAGGCTTCATTTTAATGCCTTGTTCTAGCTTGTTTTCTACTCTTCAACGGATTGAGGAGGTCCTTCTTGCTTCATATCCAAACTTGTCTTGAGAAACTAAGGTAAAACAATCACCTTAATACCTTAAAGCACATTTTTAACCTAGGGTTTGTTCCTTAGGGTTAATGTATTATCTAGTACTCATTGGAGTCATTGGATATTGGTTAGAACATTGGCAAGGAGATATATATTGGTGACCGAGATTGAGGAAGGAAAAACCTAAGGAAGAAAGTTTTTAAAGCTTGTAAAAGAACAAGGTAAATTACTTACCTTAAGGTGTGTTATTGTTTAAGGGAATGGAATTTAGATGTGTGATGAGTTTAGTGTAGAGTTTACATTAGAAAAGGGTTATATATATGACCTAGGAGAAACAATGATCATGATTGTGAACTTGTGACTAAGGAGCAAATGAGGAAAAATAGATAGTTTAAGAATATCAAGGTGAATTACAAGAAGCATGTTACTTCAATGGGAGCCTTGTTGTGTGTATTCGCAAGTTGAAGGCAAATATATGTGGAAATTCAGTGGTTAAGATTATTGTCATTTAAAGGCCTAAGTGCCAAGCATTTAAGTTTATGCACTATAAGATGATGTGGTGTAGTTTTAGTGTAAATTGTGTGTCAAGGTGTTGTGATGAGAATTTGAGTGATATTGGTTGTTTGATGGAGAAAAACCAAGTGTTAGGATGTACTATATGCTAGAGAACCCATGGAAAAATTTAAAGGAGAACTTAAGTGTTTAAGATGTTCTAAGGGGATTTAATGACTAAGGAAGTACTAGGAAGTTCTAGAGGTTGTCTTGATGAAAAAAGGTGAGATTAAGGTGTTTTAATGACTTATAATGACTTAGGTATCACCATGAAGGACTTAGGAATCAAAAACATGTACTTGGGTATTTAGGGCTTAGGTAAATGTTGATAAAAGAAGCTAGGAAACTTTAGTAAGTTTGATGTAAAAGAGCATAAAACTTTTAGGTGGTTTAGGTAGAAACTAAGTTAAGAATTTAAGGAAAACCTAGGAAAGTGTAAGAAAAGATGCCTTGGAGATGATGTTGTAGTGGTGAGGAAACATTATTGGCATAGAGATTATCATAGGTATGAAACACCACTTAGAAAACCAAGAAGAAAATATCATAAGTGTAGGAATTTTGGTATGAAGTGAGTAAGTGTTTAAGGAGATAGAAAATGAGTTTTATGGATGTTGTATGAGGGTGTAAGTGTACCAAATGATGTTAGAAACATTATGAGGCTTTAGGAGAAGTTTGGTGAAAATTGGTTAAGTGTTTAAAGGCTTAGGAAATGAGTGTTTTGGCTTGTCCGAACATCCGTCCGGACATGGACGTTCGAACAGGCCCTGCTGCGTAAAAATTCTTAGAGTCTCGAACTGTGTCCGAACTTCGGAAGTCCAGACACAGGTTTGGACACATGAGATTTTTCTTTGAATTTTCCTCGACCCATGTCCGAACTTCCGAAGTCCGGACACATGTTCGGACATCCGTCTGTTTTCAGTTTTAAGTCACGGCTTGCGTCCGAACTTGGGAAGTCCGGACACAAGTTCGGACATGCCACTGTTTTGGCCAAAAACCTTGTTTATGGTTAGGAAATGATGGGGATAATTAGGTATTGATGTTATAAGATTATTAAGGACATGTTTGGTGGGTGTAATGGTCGTTAAGTGGGTGAGTAAGTGTAATATATAATGAGGAAATGATGCACTTAGGAGTTAAGTTAAAAACCATAAGGTTTGGTGAAAAACAATGGGTAAAAGTTGATGTCTAGGGAGGTTAAGTAATTCTATTGAGTTGGATTGAATAATAACCTAAAACTGAATGAATGTTTTAGGATTTGTGAATTGGGACTTGGAAGGAGATAAACCAAACAATCGTCGACGGTGAACGGTGCAATCTTTCTTGTGACCTGCTTGCTAACGAGGTGTCCCTCGGCTTGTGTGCTATCGGTTTAAATGCTATGACTAAAACAAGATAAAGCATGCAACTGGTTATATTTGTTCTCGTTGTGTATGTGTTATCTTTACACTAACCCGCGAGACTTGAGATTGTTACTAACCAAGTTTAGTACTTACTGAGTTAAGAATAATAGTTAAGTTTTGGTGGTTGTTGGTTAATGCCCATTAAGGCTTAGCTAGCACATGATGATTAAGGTTTCTACTAACTGGAACTTGAGTGAGGAAACTCGGGACCGAACTCCGGTCATGCATGCTAAGGAAAGGGGGACGGTATCTGAATCAGATCCGCCCTCCGCTTAAGGACTTATCTTCGGACTTGTAGCCTAGGGCCGGTTGCCGGCTCAGCTACGCTGGACTCCCGTCCAGAGTAGGTGGCATTAAGATGGTGCGGTGGGATCACCTAAATCCCAGGTTCGAATTGAGCTACAACCACTCCCTTCCAGGAACGGTTTGTATACTGAGATTAAGCTGAGATTAAGAGTAAGGTAAGGTAAGGAACTGAGATTAAGAAATCAGGACTGAGGAGGGGGTTACTAACCCACTTGATAAGGGGACGCTTGAGTCGTTCATTGTTTGTGAACTATGCATGTTCATCTGTGGATTATTGTTATTGCACTTCATATCATGCTTGTGTATGTAATCAATTTCCATGCTATCGACAATTAGTCGTCGTAGCCCCGTTAGCTTGGGGGCCATGAGAGGGTGTACCAGCATTCGTGCTGACCCCCTTTGGGGGATGTTTTTACACTTGCAGGTAAGAGACCCATGAGGACGCACTACGGGAGTAGGAGCGGTTAGACTTAGGATGGGATGTTTATTTTGAGTACGGGTTGCGCTTGTGCGCCCGTCTGTTGATATTTAAACTGATGTAAGGTTGTGATTATGACTTAGTTACTTGTACTCGGTTGGTTGTTGGTATTATGGATAGTGATGTTTTGGGTTGGTTATGTATTTTGGATAAGTGTTGTAAATGTTAAGACCGGTATACTCTAATGATCAGACCGTGGCAAGGTCCAGGTGTTGTCATTTCCGCTGCGACGAATTCAATTAAGTGTTCAGTTTTGCGATAACCACGATTGGCTTTGGATGGGGTGTTACAAAAAGTGGTATCAGAGCGTAGTTACGCTCTGATCAAGAAATACCGGACATGAGTAACCACCGAGTTAGGATATAAGTTAAGGAATAAGTGATGGGTTAAGGGTGTGAGAAGTTAGAGTGAGTAGAGTCAGATGACCACTAATAAGTGTGGATCGTCTTTACCGTCTACGGACGTTATAAATTCGTTAACCGAAACAGTGGTGAATACGAATCTAATGTGAGTTATGCTTGTTCAGATGGCAGGACGTCCTAGAGGAAGCCGAGGTCACGGCCAAGGTGATGATGCTTCAGGAATACCTGAGGAGCAGACGATCGCAGAGATCGTGGCTGCCGCATTAGGGCACATGGGCTATCAGCCTGGTGTGGGTGCACCACCTCCACCGCCACAACCCAGGGAACCGAATTGGGTGAAGAGCCTTGCAGATCTTCGACCCGCACACTTTAAGGGGGAGACCGATCTCGCCAAGCTTGAGGCGTACATCTCCGAGCTGGAGACCGCCTTCGAGACCCTTGATGTCCCTGCTGGGATCAAGGTGCGTCTGGCTGCTTTCTATCTGAAGGGGGCGGCAGGCGATTGGTGGAAGCTGGTGAGGGCCGAGCATGTGGCCAATCTAGAGTTCGGCTGGGAGCAGTACACCGCCTTGCTACGAGCAAAGTACTACCCCGCCCATGTCCAGACGAAGAAGCGCTTGCAGTTGGATGCGCTTAAGCAGACCGACAAGATGACGGTGGACGAGTATTACTCAGAGTTCACCGCCTTGCTCCGTCTTCTGCCAGGTCTTGGATATTCTGACCAGATCCTGGTGGACCGCTTCTATGGCGGGCTTAGCCATCGACTCCGCTACGGCATGGGGCCGACGAGTTACACAACCTTGCAGGTAATAAGAATGATTGAGATTTGAGTAAGTAATGAGTAAGATTTAGATTATGGAAAAATGAGAGTGACTAATACTGTGGAAAGCAGGAGTGCTATCATGCCACTGCTAAGGTTGAGATAACCGTCCAGCTGAGGGACGAGGAGAATGCTATGAGGAAGAATGCTGGTAAAAGCTCGGAGAGTCAAGGGCAAGGAGGGTACAAGAAACAGAAGTACCAGCCTCAGGCCCAGAAAAGTCAGAACCCAAAGGGGAAGGAGGAAAAAGAGAAGGCTCCGAAAGAGCCATTGAAGTTGACATATGCTTATGCAGCTACACCCCTGCGCTCTAGGGCGCCAAAGGGTAAGAAATTGGTATTAAGTGAGTTAAGAAACAATTAGTAACCGTTTGAGATAAGAGAATTGATATTGTGAATGATCAGGATCTGAGACTGAGAAGGGAGCCGGTGGTGGCTACCAGCGACGCTACATCTGTAGGTGGTGTCACAAGGACCACCCCTGGCTCGATTGCAAGGGGAATAAGGTGGAGTGCAACTTTTGTGGAGTGTACGGACACCGGGCATATGAGTGTTACCGGAACCCTGCTAGCAGAGCCTATAGGCCCGACACCAAGGGCAAGGGCAAGACCGATCAGGGAGCTGGATCTGACGGTCAGAGGAAGGTGCAGCAGGCGGCAGACAAGAACCCACGGGTGACCCAGAAGTCGGGACCCACACTACACATGGTGGACCGGGACGATGAGCCTGAACCCTCATCGAGGCCAGGTACCGCTAAACCATTTAGTAATAAAACTACCTGCTTACCGCATTATCATGCATGTTTGGTGAATAATTGAGTTAAGTAAGAATGAGATAAGATTAGAACTTAAGTAAGATATAACCTACTGCCACTTTAGGAAGCTTCAACATCTGTTATCCAATACCATGTACACCTAACCCGGAGCACACTGACATCGAAATCATAGACTTTCCAACCGAACAATGTCAGGTTATCTGCCCAGGTATGATTTTATTAAGGGGATACCTGACACCCGAAGCACAAATAGCCATCATCAGAAGATGCAATCAACTAGGAATGGGACCGGGAGGTTTTTACACACCGGAGAGAGAGTACCCAGGGGGAGCAAGGATGAAATTAAAAATGATGAGCTTAGGCAAGGATTGGAATCCGTATGCCAAGAACTACCAAACCACGAGGATGCAAGATGGAGTCTCACCACCGGAAATACCCGTAGAGTTCCATCCAGTTATTACACAAGTCGTGGAGATCGCTCAGCAGTTGGAAGCTGAACCGATTCCAGACATTCAAGTAGACATTTGCATTGTGAACTTCTACGAGAAGGATGGGCGACTTGGACTACACCAGGATAAGGACGAGACAACGGAGTCTCTCGAAAGAGGGATACCCGTAGTGTCTTGGTCCATTGGGGATGATGCAAAGTTTTTATACGGCGAGCAGAAGCGTTCGGACCGTGCGAATAAGTTGGTACTTAAGTCAGATGTATTAATTATGGGGGGAGAATCAAGGATGTTATACCATGGGATTAAGAGAGTCAAGCTGAATACAGCACCGTCAGCAGTAATCAATGCGACACACATGAGACCAGGAAGATTAAACCTAACCTTTAGACAATATTAGCCTTGTAACGTTAGAATGAGATGAGGAATGAGATGTAAGATTAAAGCACATGTTGTAAACAGGATGGTTATGAATAAAATAACAGTGTTGTTCATATAAATTGTTACGACTCTTGTTATACCATCAATACTCATGAAGCTTATGAATACAATTAGGTTATGGACTCAGTACGAAAGGTGCATTAAGCATACTTACAGAGGCACAGGCCGACGCCAGCGGCACTATCCTCACCGGCACCTTTCCGATCAATGGGATTGAGGCATCAGTTCTCTTCGACTCAGGGGCCTCGCATACCTTTGTCTCGGCATCGTTCGCGAGCAGGTTGAGGCTAGACGCTGACGAGCTACCCGACTTCACGGTTACGCTCCCGTCTAAGGAGAAGGTTCGTTGTACTCGTTACTACCGAGGAGCCACTGTCAGAATTAAGGGAGAAGACTTTCCAGTCAGTTTTATTGAGTTCAGAGAGCTAGGATTTGATGTTATCTTTGGGATGAACTGGTTGGAGCGGCACAAGGGACGTATCCTCTGCGCCGAGCGTAGATTGCTGCTCAGGAGTCCGTCTGGGGTAACAATATCATACCGCCAGAGGCCCAGGGAGCCTTCGACTAAGATCATCACCGCCATGGCAATGTATAAGGAATTGAGAAGAAAGGAAGAAGTGTACCTCTGCTATGTACAGGACATAGAGAGAGACCCTGAGTTCGACCCCGACTTACCGGTAGTGTCGGAGTTCCCCGACTTATTTCCACGGGAACTGCCCGGCATGCCACCCACTCGGGAGGTAGAGTTCACCATCGAGCTGCTACCTGGTACCAGACCGATAGCCAAGGCACCATACCGTATGGCTCCGGCAGAAATGACTGAGTTAAAGGAACAATTGAAAGATTTATTAGATAAGGGATTTATAAGACCAAGTGTGTCACCATGGGGAGCGCCAGTCCTCTTCGTGCAGAAGAAGGATGATAGTCTCCGCCTCTGCATCGACTACAGAGAGCTGAATGCTGTGACAGTGAAGAATAAGTACCCACTACCCCGCATCGACGATCTGTTCGATCAGTTGAAGGGAGCATCTGTGTTCTCCAAGATTGATCTCAGATCGGGGTATCATCAGATAGCCATTAAGGAAGGAGACATTGAGAAGACGGCATTCCGGACACGATACAGCCATTATGAGTTTACAGTGATGCCGTTCGGATTGTCGAACGCACCGACGAAGTTTATGGATCTGATGAACCGCTTGTTCCGGGAGCAGCTGGACAAGTCGGTTGTGGTGTTTATTGATGACATTTTGATATACTCGAAATCTAAGGTTGAACATGAGGAACATCTGAGGAGGGTATTGGAAATATTGAGGGAGAACCAGCTATATGTTAAGTTATCCAAATGTGAGTTTTGGCTTGACCAGGTCTCTTTCCTAGGTCATGTCATCTCAGATGCTGGGATCTCAGTGGATCCAGCAAAGATTGATGCCGTACGTACTTGGCCAAGACTGAAGACTATTACCGACATCCGGAGCTTTCTCGGTCTGGCAGGTTACTACAGGAGATTTGTTAGGGATTTCAGCAAGGTCGCTAAACCGATGACCAGTCTGATGAAGAAAGATGCACCGTTCTTATGGACGGTTGACTGTGAGAGATCATTTCAGAGCTTGAAGGACTCACTGACCACTGCACCGGTTCTGACCATTCCAGACGGTACAGAGGGCTTTGAGGTTTATTGTGATGCATCCGGCAGAGGGCTGGGTTGCGTGCTTATGCAACATGGCAAGGTGGTGGCATATGCCTCACGCCAGTTGAAGAAACATGAGGAGAACTACCCCACACATGATTTGGAGCTGGGAGCTGTAGTCTTCGCTTTGAAGATATGACGCCACTACTTATACGGGGTTAGTGTGACGATCTACACCGATCACAAGAGTTTGAGATACATATTCACTCAGAAGGAGTTGAATCTTCGACAGAGGAGATGGTTAGAGTTTCTGAAAGACTATGACATTGACCTCCAATACAAAGAGGGAAAGGCCAATGTTGTAGTAGACGCCCTGAGCCGTCGAGCACACTCACTCCATTCGCTGGTTTCTTTCTATAGCTTGGTTGATGAGGTGCGAGAGGCTCAGAGGACAGATGAGTATATGAGAGAGGTCAGACAGAAGCTGACAGATGGTACCTTTGAGAGTCAGAAATATGACTTCAGACTTCATGATGATGATCTGATCAGACTTATGGGCCGGTTATGCATACCACGGGGCAACACGGATCTGAAAGACCGTATACTTAGAGAATCACACTGTTCTTCAGTTTCCATCCATCCGGGAGCCTCTAAAATGTATAAAGACATGAAGAGATACTTCTGGTGGTCGGGGATGAAGACAGATGTTACCGAGTTCGTCTTGAGGTGTCTCACATGCCAGAAGGTGAAATTTGAGCACCGACGACCGAGCGGTATGGTACAGTCGATGCCAGTTCCGGAGTGGAAGTTCCATGATATCTCCATGGACTTCGTAGTTGGGCTTCCACCTGCTAGGGGAGGTCTCAACATGATATGGGTGGTGGTGGATCGCCTTACCAAAGTAGCCCGATTCATACCGATGAAGGATACTTGGAAGGTGACCAAATTAGTTGAGTTATTTGAGAAAGAAATCATGAGACATCACGGGATACCGAAGACCATAGTGTCAGTTAGAGATACCAGATTCCTTTCGAGGTACTGGAGAGCTACCAGGGAAGCGTTGGGTACAGAACTCAAGCTGAGCACCGCGTTCCATCCTCAGACAGATGGTTAGACTAAGCGTACTATTCAGACACTCGAGGACATGCTGAGAGCATGTGCCTTAGACTTCCAGGGCAGTTGGATTGACAGACTACATCTGATCGAGTTTTCATACAACAACAGCTATCACGCTTCGATCAAGATGGCACCTTTTCAAGCGTTGTACGGTAGACCATGTCGTACACCGCTCTACTGGGATGAGTCGAGTGAGACGGTCATTATAGGACCAGAATACTTAGAGCAAGTTAAGGCTGAAGTTCAGCAAATCAGGGAGAACATGAAAGCTGCTCAAGATAGACAGAAGTCGTATGCTGATGTTCGACGACGGGACCTGGAGTTCGCAGTAGGGTGACCAGGTATTTCTGCGAGTTTCACCGATGAAGGGTGTATTCAGGTTTGGGCAGAAGGGCAAATTAAGCCCGAAATTTGTTGGTCCTTATGAGATTACGGAGTGGGTGGGCCCGGTTGCTTACAGGTTGAATTTACCTGCTGAGCTGGGTAAAGTGCATGATGTTTTTCATGTTTCACAGCTAAAGAAATACATGCACCACCCCTCCCATGTGTTAGAACCTGAGAGGTTGACTTTAGAACCAAATATGAGATCAGTGGAGACTCCTCATAGAATCTTGGACAGTAAGACTAGGGACACTCGCCACAAGTCCGTGCGACTGGTGAAGGTTCTTTGGTCTAACCAGGATGTCGAAGAGGCCACGTGGGAATTAGAGGATAAGATGAGGGTGAAGTACCCTTCTTTGTTTACTGACTAGATCGTCTGTATAGGGTACGGGGCGTACCCCTTTTTAAGGGGGGTAGAGCTTCCTCGCTTTTGAGTTAGGAAACGATCATGTTTGTCGTTTGTTTGGTTGTTTAAGATGTGAATTTGTGTAAGTTGCTACACTTTGGTGTTAAGTTTGAGTTATGTATAATACTTATGTATTGTATTTGAGATTGACCTTTGAGTCTTGAGATGTGTGAATGTGAATATAAGATGTGGTGTTAAGATTAAGGGAATTGAGTACCGTGAATGATTAAGCACATATGTGAACTTTGAGGACAAAGTTCTTTTAAGGGGGGTAGATTGAAATAACCCAAACTTAGATATGGTGTTTAAATGATAAACTAAGATATAAGGAGGCTAAATAATGCCTTAGAAACATTAAGAAACATTTCTAATCAAAGAAAATATAAGGAAACACCAAAAGAGCAGTTTAAGCAAAAACGTGCTCTAAGCTTGAAGAGACTTGGGTGAGTACCCAAATATTGTTCTAAGACCTTAGTAATATCCTAATGGTCATTTTAAATCAATTACCAAAGAAAACCAAGCTAGAAAACAAGTTAAAACACAAAATGTGCTTTAAGGAGTCTTAAAGCACATTTTTGAAAAATTGTCTTGTAAATGAGTTTTGAATGGCTAAATGTCCATCATTACTCTTTAATTAACATGTGTACTATATAGTATCACATTTGGAAGTCTACATCAATGGGAAATCAAAAATTTCACAACAATGTGCCTTGTTTTGTGAATAGTAACTTAATTAAGCTAGTTTATAACATAAGTCAATATAAGTGAGATATTTGGTCAACAAAGACTTAAGTACCCTTGTTACTTAATAGGGGCCGGTTTTTATAAGGTGAGTCACCACCTTTATTAGTCATTAAGCAAATAAGAAAGGAAAAATTATAAGATAAAGTAGAAACTACTATTCACTTTATGCATAAATATCTCATTTTACTCACCTCTCTCCTCACCTCTTCATTCTCTCTTGTTCCCATGATTTTCTCAAGCTCTCTCCTTTCTCCATTAACGTGAAGCACATCTCCATGCTAGCTCCACCTTCTTTGCACACAACTTACTCATTTTAGCTCCAAAACCAAAACAAATTACATATTCTCTTAGTTAGCTCAAGCTCTCTCTTTCTACCTTTTCAAAACTTCAAGAGCTTTGATTTGGTGCCAAGCCAAACCACCATTAGAGGAGGAAATTCAAGTTGGAGACTCCATTGGCTTCTCCATTCTCTTAAGGTAAAGAAAGTGTAAGAAAATCTAGGTTTCCATCACTTTTCTTCTTGACCGAAAATGCATGCTCATGAGGCTTCATTTTAATGCCTTGTTCTAGCTTGTTTTCTACTCTTCAACGGATTGAGGAGGTCCTTCTTGCTTCATATCCAAGCTTGTCTTGAGAAACTAAGGTAAAACAATCACCTTAATACCTTAAAGCACATTTTTAACCTAGGGTTTGTTCCTTAGGGTTAATGTATTATCTAGTACTCATTGGAGTCATTGGATATTGGTTAGAACATTGGCAAGGAGATATATATTGGTGACCGAGATTGAGGAAGGAAAAACCTAAGGAAGAAAGTTTTTAAAGCTTGTAAAAGAACAAGGTAAATTACTTACCTTAAGGTGTTTTATTGTTTAAGGGAATGGGATTTAGATGTGTGATGAGTTTAGTGTAGAGTTTACATTAGAAAAGGGTTATATATATGACCTAGGAGAAACAATGATCATGATTGTGAACTTGTGACTAAGGAGCAAATGAGGAAAAAGAGATAGTTTAAGAATATCAAGGTGAATTACAAGAAGCATGTTATTTCAATGGGAGCCTTGTTGTGTGTATTCGCAGGTTGAAGGCAAATATATGTGGAAATTCAGTGGTTAAGATTATTGTCATTTAAAGGCCTAAGTGCCAAGCATTTAAGTTTATGCACTATAAGATGATGTGGTGTAGTTTTAGTGTAAATTGTGTGTTAAGGTGTTGTGATGAGAATTTGAGTGATATTGGTTGTTTGATGGAGAAAAACCAAGTGTTAGGATGTACTATATGCTAGAGAACCCATGACAAAATTTAAAGGAGAACTTAAGTGTTTAAGATGTTCTAAGGGGATTTAATGACTAAGGAAGTACTAGGAAGTTCTAGAGGTTGTCTTGATGAAAAAGGGTGAGAATTAAGGTGTTTTAATGACTTATAATGACTTAGGTATCACCATGAAGGACTTAGGAATCAAAAGCATGTACTTGGGTATTTAGGGCTTAGGTAAATGTTGATAAAAGAAGCTAGGAAACTTTAGTAAGTTTGATGTAAAAGAGCATAAAACTTTTAGGTGGTTTAGGTAGAAACTAGAGTTTAGAATTTAAGGAAAACCTAGGAAAGTGTAAGAAAAGATCCTTGGAGATGATGTTGTAGTGGTGAGGAAACATTATTGGCATAGAGATTATCATAGGTATGAAACACCACTTAGAAAACCAAGAAGAAAATATCATAAGTGTAGGAATTTTGGTATGAAGTGAGTAAGTGTTTAAGGAGATAGAAAATGAGTTTTATGGATGTTGTATGAGGGTGTAAGTGTACCAAATGATGTTATAAACATTACGAGGCTTTAGGAGAAGTTTGGTGAAAATTGGTTAAGTGTTTAAAGGCTTAGGAAATGAGTGTTTTGGCTTGTCCGAACATCCGTCCGGACATGGACGTTCGGACAGGCCCTGCTGCGTAAAAATTCTCAGAGTCTCGAACTGTGTCTGAACTTTGGAAGTCCGGACACAGGTTCGGACACATGAGATTTTGCTTTGAATTTTCCTCGACCCATGTCCGAACTTCCGAAGTCCGGACACATGTTCGGACATGCGTCTGTTTTCAGTTTTAAGTCACGGCTTGCGTCCGAACTTGAGAAGTCCGGACACAAGTTCGGACATGCCACTGTTTTGGCCAAAAACCTTGTTTAAGGTTAGGAAATGATGGGGATAATTAGGTATTGATGTTATAAGATTATTAAGGACATGTTTGGTGGGTGTAATGGTCGTTAAGTGGGTGAGTAAGTGTAATATATAATGAGGAAATGATGCACTTAGGAGTTAAGTTAAAAACCATAAGGTTTGGTGAAAAACAATGGGTAAAAGTTGATGTCTAGGGAGGTTAAGTAATTCTATTGAGTTGGATTGAATAATAACCTAAAACTGAATGAATGTTTTAGGATTTGTGAATTGGGACTTGGAAGGAGATAATCCAAACAATCGTCGACGGTGAACGGTACAATCTTTCTTGTGACCTGCTTGCTAACGAGGTGTCCCTCGGCTTGTGTGCTATCTGTTTAAATGCTATGACTAAAACAAGATAAAGCATGCAACCGGTTATATTTGTTCTCGTTGTGTATGTGTTATCTTTACACTAACCCGCGAGACTTGAGATTGTTACTAACCAAGTTTAGTACTTACTGAGTTAAGAATAAGAGTTAAGTTTTGGTGGTTGTTGGTTAATGCCCGTTAAGGCTTAGCTAGCACATGGTGATTAAGATTTCTACTAACTGGAACTTGAGTGAGGAAACCCGGGACCAAACTCCGGTCATGCGTGCTAAGGAAAGGGGGACGGTATCTGAATCAGATCCGCCTTCCGCTTAAGGACTTGTCTTCGGACTTGTAGCCTAGGGCCGGTTGCCGGCTCAGCTACGCTGGACTCCCGTCCAGAGTAGGTGGCATTAAGATGGTGCGGTGGGATCACCTAAATCCCAGGTTCGAATTGAGCTACAACCACTCCCTTCCAGGAACAGTTTGTATACTGAGATTAAGCCGAGATTAAGATTAAGGTAAGGTAAGGAACTGAGATTAAGAAAATCAGGACTGAGGAGGGGGTTACTAACCCACTTGATAAGGGGACGCTTGAGTCGTTCATTGTTTGTGAACTATGCATGTTCATCTGTGGATTATTGTTATTGCACTTCATATCATGCTTGTTAGTAATCAATTTCCATGCATCGACAATTAGTCGTCGTAGCCCCGTTAGCTTGGGGGCCATGAGAGGGTGTACCAGAATTCGTGCTGGACCCCCTTTGGGGGCTGTTTTTACACTTGCAGGTAAGAGACCCATGAGGACGCACTACGAGAGTAGGAGCGGTTAGACTTAGGATGGGATGTTTATTTTGAGTACGGGTTGCGCTTGTGCGCCCGTCTGTTATATTTAAACTGATGTAAGGTTGTGATTATGACTTAGTTACTTGTACTCGGTTGGTTGTGGTATTATGGATGGTGATGTTTTGGGTTGGTTATGTATTTTGGATAAGTGTTGTAAATGTTAAGACCGGTATATCTAATGATCAGACCGTGGCAAGGTCCAGGTGTTGTCATTTCCGCTGCGACGAATTCAATTAAGTGTTCAGTTTTGCGATAACCACGATTGGCTTTGGATGGGGTGTTACAGGGCCGGTCCTTTCAGAGTTGTTGGTATCACTTCTTATGGCGCTTACGAGCTTGAAAATAATAAAGGAGAAGTGTTCAAAATTAATGGTGCTCGATTGAAAAAATATCTTGGTTTTGCTAGTACTAATCTGGATTTGCATGCAGTTTCTTTTATACTGGATAAGTCGGATATTTCAGATGTTCCAGGCATTCTTGTGTCAAAAGATAAAAAGAAAACAATAAAATGGCAAGTTCAGTATAAATTGAAGAAGCTGCGCCACTTGGCCATAGGATGTTGTGGGATCCCAACCCACAACTCCTCTCTTACAGACTCAAACTTTGGGCGTCTAGCTAAGGACGTTAAATACGAGCAGCTGACTGGGAGGCAACCCAGTGTATTTCAGGTATTTTAAATTTTATGTTTAATATATATGTTTTAATTTAATTTAATTTAAAAAAAAATTATTATTGGCCTGTCCGAACTTGCGTCCAAACATGCAAGTTCGGACGGCAAGCGTCGTCTGAATTAAAGCCGTCAGAATCTGTATAATCCGTATAACCCCCAAAAATACCCAAATCGACCGCAACAACCCCCAAATCACCCCAAACTTCATTTGCCTCCTGATTCTTCGTTACTCAACCAAATCCCGCAAACTTGGTACCGAAATCTTCGTTTTTCAATTCTATACGTTTCTATAGCAAGAAATCCACAAACCAACAACCACACAAGAAGATATCGCCATCTGAAGTTTCTAGCCCTAACTTGACGTTTTCGCACGATTCGAGCTCGTTCTTGCGTTTTTGTTGTCGATTTATTCTTCTACACTAATCCTATACTCCCACAAGGTAAATTCTACACTTTTCACACTCAATTTTGGTGTTTTTGATTGAATTCCAAATTAGGGTGAAAAAGTTACGAAAATAATGTTGTATATTTCCGTTTATCACTTTTAAAAACGCCTTGTTGTTGTAACTTAACGGATTTATGACTGTACAATGTTGTGAGTGGACTCAATTGATGACGGTATTGCGTTACCTTGTTTATTGACTGAATTTCGTTGTGGAGAATTGTATAATTTTAGGGGAGATTCTGTTGAAATTTTGGTAGAATTTTTGGGTATTTATATATTTGTGTTTGCATTCTATACTATTGTCCTACCTGCTTTCTTTGTTACTAAGTATGTGTTAAGCAGGATGTTGTGAAAATTAACTGGTCGTTCTAAGAAGGGTACTAGCACTGCTGCTAGTTCCAGTCAGGCGCCCCCGCCAGGTTTTATCTCTCAGCAAGCAGCAGACTGGTTCAATCTTGAATGCGACATTGAAGCTGAGCGGTCTGTAGTACCGGAGTTACAACGCCAGCTCGGTTTACCCGAGCTTCTGGATGCGCATGGGTGGGTCAAGCTCTTGGACATGGGTGGTTCATACTACCCACGTGAGGTATGGGTCTTCTATGCGAATGCCCGTATCCAGGAAGGAAACATCCGCTCCACTGTCCACGAGAGAGACGTCATCATTTGAATTGATGACATTGCTACATACCTCGGGATCCCTTACCCTTCTCCTCCTATGGGTGAGGGCGATGATTTAATGTAGCTATATAATGAATTTTAGAACACCGCCGACCGACACTACAGGGCGCTTATGGTTCAGGCACCGCACGAAGAGGGGATGACCCCTCTAAGCAGGTCATCCCTGCTGATCTACTGCAAGACCCTTGTGAGTGAGTCCTATTCGCGCTTCTGGTGGCCAATGTCACGCCGCGACACAGCTCTGACCTCAACCAGACCGACTGCTATCTTCTCCAGGCAGTCCCGAACCCTTCTTTTGGTGGAGCTTCTACTCTCTCTTATCTTCCCCGGGTCCTACATGAGCATCTATATTACATCATCAAGCACAAGGACCGTCACCGGCTGGGATTCCCTGTTATGATCTGCCACTTCCTCAGGCAGCAGAGTGTGATCTTGGCTGATGAGGGTCGTTCCCTTTCCCGGTCACCCATTGACATGGGAACCTTGAGGAAGATGCGATTTGACTTTGATGGAACGACATGGACTAAGAGAGCAGCTCCGCGTACTCAGAAGCGCCAGAGAGATGTTGGAGAGGGACCGTCAGAGCCAGTCCCTACTTGCACTGCAGAAGAAGAGCAGCAGTACGCTGCATTCCCTACACCCAAGAGCGGGTACGTCACCTGAGATGAGCTAGAGCACCGAGAGCAGCAGATGAAGCAGTCATTCAGAGCTGAGATCAACCTCCTTCAGGAGCAGGCACGCCGATCTCAGGATAATTATGAGTCCCTGGTCCATGAGTTCCAGTAGTGGCAGGCTTTCTACCCGCCACCTCAGTGATTTGCGGCCAGTTATTTTTTTCTCTTTCGTTTCCCTTTCCTACTTTGTTATTTATTTGATGTATCTTTAACATTTGACAGTTTTCAGGTTGTTTGGTTTGTTTCAGTTTTCGTTCTACAACTCTGCTCATTTAAACTATGACTCCTGGACTGCATTTTCGTAGTATCTTTATTGGTTACTTGCATCTGTTTCTTTTTACTGTTTCAATAAGTCTAGTTCCATCTGCCAAGCTGGACACTTGCCTAAACGCAAGTGTGAGGAACGTTTCCCCCGCCAAGAGCCTTAAGTGTGAGGAAGGGATCCTTCCTCAATCCAAGGATATAAGGGGAGTTCTTCGTTTTTATTTTTGCACTATTTAAATTATGTTAAATCCGTTTTTACTCCTTTTTCATCTCTGTTGCAATACCTGACCGCTATCCTCCATGAGTATGACACATTTTGAAACGTCCTCTAACTTGATTTAATTACTGAACAATTGAGGACATTGTTCCTCTTAAGTGTGAGGAAGTAGAGACCTTTCCCTGAAAATGTACCAGTTATACTTAAATGCCACATTAGTTTATTTTGTTCTTATGCTATACAGGATAAAGTTCTTTTAATGCTTATAGACATTGAATTTACGGGGTAAATTTTTTTGTAGAAAAATCAAACTTGGTAACAACTTTAAGATTAGTTTTGCTCATAATTGTTAATTTTTATGGTTTCATTATAAAAATTTTGTGTGCAAGCTAATTATGGAGTCTAAACTGGTTTAACTCGGTACCTTAGGAATGAAATGAAATTTTGGAATGGAAGAATAAGGCAAGGTACTCCTCTGATCTAATATTTTCATGAACTGAAACGGGCCTCTTCCATTCAGCTATTAAGTCCTTGGGGTGCTTCATCACCCATTTACCTAAGATCATTTGATCTGGGATAAAAGACCCAAAACTGTTACAAGAATGGAGAGAAAAGTCTGTAGGGTTTAAAATAAATATGCAAGCAGTTCTATTTCTGAATAAAAGCTTAACTTATTTAGATCATGAGTATGTGGTGTTGAAAGGTACTGCGGAATAAGGCAATACTTCACGCCCCTGGTCATTTCTGGGTTTTTAAGGAAAGAAATGGTGGAAAGATCCCGAGTTAATCTATGTTCATTTTTGATGATTTAACTTCTCCAAATATTTGGTATGAAGAGCTTGTTTCCACTAAAATAAAGAAACATACAGTTATGAGCAAGATTAATCTTAGGATTGTTATTATGCTTGATTCCCTTCTACGTTTGTTTTAACCCGAGATTTAATTCTATGGCATTTCTCAGGAGCTTATTTCTGTATTTTGCTTGAGGACAAGCAAGAGCTAAGTGTGAGGAAGTTTGATAAGTGCAAAACATATAGACTTTTAGGGTTTAATTACCTTATAATTTGCAATATCTAAAGCACATGTTTCCCACTTATTATGCGTTTTTTCCTAAGATTTATGTTTTGACATGAACTAATGCATTTTATATGATAAATGTAGGAAAAAGCCATGTAATTAAGTAGATTAACTCATGAGGATATCTACGCAACAAACGGGGATTAAATCGGAGTTCAAACAAAGGTTTTAGAGGGAAAATAAGTTATGTCCAAACTTGCGTCCGGACATGCAAGTCCGGACACAACACGGGGAAGCAAGCTTCGTAGAGCGTCAACATGTCTGAACATGCAAGTTCGGACGCATGTTCGGACACGTCGGTAATGACAGCAAATAGAGCTGCGTCGACACAGTGTGAAGAGATGATAAAATTTATCTCTTCACACGCCTCTTCCACCGCCTTACCCTTCCTTTCTACCCCAATTTCACTATAAATATACCTATAACCCTCCATTAATATATCTCATATTCCACCCCCCAACCCATGTCATTTTTCCTCCACAAAATTACCATTACCTCTCAAAAAATCATACACCCCATCTACTAATGTCCACATAGAATCCACACAGCACCTCATCCCATAAATCATTCCATTTCCATACCGTTATTCTGTCCAACCTCTGTCCAAAAATATTAGCAGTCAAAATAGTGAAGCTGAATTAAGCATCTTTTCTAGATGATTTCTTTTACTTCTTATTATGTCTTCTTTTTAACTATGTTGGGCTAAGAGGATATACTTCGGGTGAAGGTTAAATTATAGTTTGTTTAATTATGTAATTTATATTTTTACCGGTTTAATTAAATACAGTTTGTTATGATTAAAGCTTATCTCTGACCTTTTTAATAAATTTCATGAATTTATTAAAATGCTTTACTAAGTCTATTTTGATCAGATCAGTGATAAATAGACAAGTTAATTAATCGGTAAATCTGTAGAAAACTTATTTTGATTAAATAAGTTAGTATTTTCAGATGCAAAATATAATTCCTCGCACTTAATCCGTTTACATGTGTTTTGCTCGAATCTGGATTAGACCGAGCATGTTCTAGTAAACGAGTCCTTTTGAGTCTATGATTTAGTCCTTAAGATAATAACAAGAATTTTGCCAAATTATGACAATAAAGCCGGTAGACATAGCATAATTATTTAGACTATCTAAACCTGAACCCAGAGTCCCATTTAATTTATCTTTCACTTAGTTAATTTTATCTAGTATTTTAATTTATAAAAACAAGTTAATTAATTCCCCCCTTTTGTGACAAAGCTTAGGAATTAGATAATTTCCCTATAAGTCCCACGGTTCGATATCCGGTCGCTTCCACTTTGCTATACAACTGCGACCAGGATTTGTTTGCAGCCCGAAAGGTATTTTGAGTTATTAAATCCTTTTTCAAATATTTTAAATACGTCACTTCCAACCACTCGAATATTCCTGTCTGCATTGACCTATTTGCTGCTTTACTAATTTGCTTGCTTGCTTTTAGTTTAGGGTTAGTGCAGTTCAGAAGTATGGTTGCCCCTAATCTCACATTCTCGTTCTCACTACTACTGGTCTACTACTGCAATTCGTCGGGGAAATTCTCACCAGCCTAGTGCAACCATGCAAGGAGGTTTCAGCGCAGCAACGCTCCACTCCACCACTCCACACCACTAGCGTTCACTAGTCACTGTTATTTCTCCGCTCCACTCCACCACTCTACTCCACCAGCGGGCTGACATTGCCGCTGCGTAGCAAGTTACAACACCTTGCCTCTCTCGGACATATTTCTTTTTCTTCAAAACTGTACAGTTATGCACTTCTTGTCTTCTTCTCTGTTGTTCTTGACATCTTGCCATTCTGGTTTTTAAACTTTGTGGTGATTAAAACTAACAGAATTCTAAAACTTATTGATTTATAATTTCTTCTATCGCACCTTGTGAGTTGTGAAGACTGAAGCAAGTAAGCAACATCTCTTTCTCGCACACCAGAATTTGCTATCTGGTGACCATACTAATACACAACATCTCACACACCAGATTGAGGAGGCATAGTACACCAAGTAATATGGTTGTTCAACTCTGAGTTACTTATGTTCATTAATCTTTGGTTTTCATTTTGATGCAGAATATTGGTTAGATCTAGTATGTCAAAAGTAAACTCAGCAAAATCTTAATTGAACCTATTGCAAGACTTAATTTCCTACCATCTGTGAGACTCTTTTATATGTACTAAATGTTGTCTTACACGTGATAGTTGAAAGTGTATTCGGTGATGAATTCATTCTTTGTTGGTGTGTGAACTTCGAACGTAGCTCTGAAATGGACGCTCATACTGCTTTTTTCCATGTTCAACTATAAGTTCGTAGAGAGTCACCGTTTTGTTTCTTTGTTAAGTTCAATCATATTTTTAGAAGTTTTTCCATGAACCGTATAGTTATAAATCAATCAGCTATTGTGCTTAGCTTACCTTTAAATCGAGCTAAACATATAATTTTGTTTGATATTTACGAACTTCACTACCTCATTATCTATGCAAAGTGATCCTGGTATTCAATAAATTAGATTCTTCCGGGCAAGTTGACTGTTAATCCATTAAGTCCTTGAAAATTTGTTGCCTTTGAAGGATTGTAATTGAAATGAAATTCACGGTTCCATCATAACGCATCTGATTATGATTTCCGATTGTAGAAGGTGATCCGTTGAGAAGAAAGGTGTGGGACTTCCTTAAACTTTGGATTAAGATGAAACCATAACTCAAAATTAAAACGGCTTACGTGATGTTGATTCAATATTGAAAGTCAAAGGTTCATGCCCAAGATACAGGAAACCATAACTCTTCAATATTAACTAAGTAAACAAGCTAAAAAATGACAGACAGGAGATAGATTATGATCTACTTCAATTATTGTGTCATGTCATTTGTTGAGAAAATTTATCTAACTACTCTAAGCTTTGTCCCAAATTCTAAAACTTGCAACTTACAACTTTCACTCATAGTTAGTAAAATGTAGAAACATATGCGGTACTTTTTTTTCCTCCGCTACATCTTCTTAATTTCAGGGTTATGTTACCTTCAAATTTAGCATACACGACAAAGGTGGAATAATAAATTTTGTTAGCCATTTTTTAACATTGCGTACCACGAGTTTTTATGTAATAAATATAAATAAGGTGGATGGGAACATTCTGTTCCCTTTTACTGACCTCTTTGAAACTAGCAACCTCTCCAGATACGTCCTCGACCCGTCGTGGACGTGCTGTTTGTGCAGAATAAATGACTTGATAAAAGAACGTGATAAACTCAAACTGGAAACTCCTTTTAAATTGAGAATTTATACTCTAGAAATTCACCCAATCTCCCCCCACCCAACCTATGGACTCCGAGACAGTTCTGGACTTATCACCAAAGTCCTCTACCCTTCCTAACAGCAGGCCTACGGTTCCCCAACCATTCCCTGACTGGTCAGTCTACCAAATACACAACGTATTAACTCAACGGCTCAGTTCTACCTAGCTCACCAACTTCATAGTACTTACACACACTTAGTCTGACTCACACTTGCTCTGGCTATCTCTCTCCCAGTGTGTGACCAAGTTTTTTTGCACTTGTCATTATACATCGTATTTATACACATAAGTTTGTTTAAACTTATAACAAATTATCTATAATTTCCTAGACTCCAGGGGTTGTTTACCCCTTCATTCTCAACAGAATAGCCATGCTCGAACATAGGCTGATTTTTCAACTTGCTACTGGTGTAGTCAAGACATATGAGGCATTGTAGTTGGACACGTTGAAGGTGAGTGCTCGAGTGGTTGGTCACCACTTGCGCTCTCCACTTGCCTAATCTTGACAACTTCATTAATGCTCTATAAGGCTTCATTAATGCTACATAATGAGTGCCCCTTAATAGCCCTGACCTCGTCTTGTTTTCTTGTTCATTCAAGAGCAAGACTTTTTCGTGAGCTAGTTGCCTGTGTGGATGCATGAGCTTGTCGATTCACTTGATGTATTTTGTCTTTATATTGTGTCTGATGCATGAGAGTCATTGTTGTGTAGTGCTTGAGTTCTTATGTGAACTAAAAGTTCTGCTGGAGCTATCGCTGACAGGTGCCCGACTGAATGGACACATGTCATGAGCTGAGTGCACTTGCAACCTTCCGTGCTAAGACACTCTTCCACCTGATTATCTGAATTCTAACTCAACAAAATATGTTAGATAAACAACATCGGCTTGCTATCATCAAAACTAAAGGATCTTGAATTAACGATTTCCCCCTTTTTGATGATGGAAACCAATACAAAATTTATTTTGACATATGTACTTGAGCAATTTTGTATTGAATCCAGCAGAGAGAATTCCCCCTAAGAAGGATTCCCCCTGAGTTTGTTAAGAGTTGAAAATAGACGACAATCAACAATAAACAATAACAACAACCTTATACCGGGTCATAGTAAAAAGTTTCATTAAGATTACATAATACAAGGAAAGGATAGTAATCATAAGTCACAAGTACATATTTTTTCCCCCTTTGCCATCCAGCAAAATAGGGAGCAACCACATAACTCAAGTTATTGAAAAGATAATAACATTTCATAGATTATAGACTACAAGATGATTGAGACTTTTAGGTGGTGTGACGATTATATGTGGCGGAGGTGGAGACATCTAGGCCGTGGACTTCATCTTCAGAAAATCTTTTGATGTTGGGAGATTCTGCTGTTGTTGAACTGTCTGAGACTGTGATGTTTAGTGAGCAATTTTTGGCTCACTGAGTAGGACTAACATTTATAGACCATGCAGCCGAGGATTATGAATCGGGACGGAGATATGTTCGAGATACATATTACCTGGAATGCTTGGTTTGCATGAATTTGCAAATTTTTTAATAGATTGTTTGCTCATTCGAGCTTGAAGAACTGTAAGTATCTTGATTCATAACTGATGAAGGGGAGATATTTATGAGGATGAAAGGAATGATGAGGAAATGTGATAGAGAGTGATGGTTGAAAGCGGTGTGAAATACCCCGACCTTAAATATGGCGATTTAATTATCCTAATAGGTATTTAAGAGCCTAATAATGATTAAGAAATATTGGTGAGGAAAATAAATCCAAAAGAAATAAAGAAACGCTTAAAAAGCGAAAAACGCTAAATAAGCGTTAAATAACCATAGGAGGTATGAAACCTCGGTTAGCGTATTATAAGGATTCTAAAGGCTTAATTAGGCCTAAATAATATATGGGAACAACCCCCGAAGAAAATGGATCCTTAAAATGGATTAAAAACACTAATGAACATTAAAGCGCGTTTTTCGAGGTAACCGGGAAAACGTGACTTTAAGCGGGTCAGATAGACTCGTAAAACTTTTGGTCAACTAAATAATCATTAATAAATATTAATGAGACTTTAGAACCAATAAAATCAATAAAACGAGAAATTGGTAAAAACTATCAAAAACGGGTAATTGTGGGGTGTAAACTGTAATAAGCACAAACTAGTGTGTCCATTTGGTAAATAAAAATTTAAAAACCGATTGAGTATGTGTGTGTCTCGTGAGCATCCTCCCCTCTTTTTCAAATTAATTAAATACACTCACACTCACACACTAAAGGACAAGACTAATAAAGAAAGGGAAATAAAAGTACAAAAGTGACTAACACTCCCTCTCTCTCCAATTCCCTTACACACCCACGTACTCTCTCCCCTCTTTCTGACTTCTTCTCCCCCATGGAGCTCAACCATGGCGATTTCACAAAACTAAAGAGACACCCATCTTCCTCTCAATCTTTGACCACTCAATACTTGCCCAAAAATTATAAAAATGGTACCGTTGGAATCCTCTCATCAAGGAGAACAATCTCCTCTTTCCAAAATTCGAAAACCTCACATTCCATCTCCATGGGTATTAGCCATTTGAAGGTTTGAAACCACAATTGGAAGCCCCTCTTTCATCTTGTTGGTTTAAGGTAAAAAGAAATCCGAAAACCTTCCATTTTTAGCTCCCATTTACATTATAAGAAATGCTAGTTTTGAACTCCTTGTTCTTGCTTGTCCAGCCGAATGTGGCTTCTTCTTGGAGCTGAGAAATTACTCTCTTGCTAGACAAGAGCTTCATCTATCCATTGGAAGGTAATGTTTCATCTTCAAACATTAAACAAGTATGTAAACCCTAGGCTAGTTAAGGGTGAAATGCTAAACTAGTATTGTGTATGTATAGGCTGTAGAACTACTGATTTTATAGAGCAAGAACAAGAAGAAAATAAAAGAAAAGGAAGAAAGAAGAAGAGGAAGGAAAAAGGAAGCAAAACGTGAGGTAAGCCTCTGTACAGATTTTGTTTAACGTATAAGTAAGAGTAAGCATATTGTCTTAACAAATGTAAACCAATGTGACAGTGGGAAATGGATGAGTGAATTAGTATTGATTGTTGATGAGTAAGAAACCTTTGAAACAAGTGACTGAGCTGCTCATGAATGGTAACGTTGGGGTGCTGGTGTGAATATATATATGTTGAGCAGGGAAGTTGAGCTGTGGTAATGTGTGAGTAATTTGGTGTGTTGAGAATGTAGAATTATAGGCAAAGCTATGGCAAATTTTACCTAGGAACTAGAACACTTAAGAGTTGATGGAGAGTGGTAAGAATCTGTAATAGAAATGAGGAAGAAGAGGGAACCGTAGCAGCAGTGTGGCAATTCTGCAACAGAAGGAAAACAAAGGTAGTAGAAGAAAAAAATGTAACAGAGGAGAAGGGAAGTTATGAGTAGAATGAGAGAAAGGATTTTGGTGATGGATTGAGGTAAGTTTAGATGTTGGTTTACGTATTAAAACCTGCAAAGAACATGTGGGAGTAAATGTAGAAGGAGGGGGTAAAGATTAGACAAAGGAAGAGGAAGAGACAGAGCAGAAAAAAACTGGTGATTCGTAACAGACCATTGTTGGTCCGGGACTTAGGCCTTGTATTAAGTCCCGGACCAACCATCTAAAACTACCCGAGAGTTGCAAATCATTAAGGGTCCGGGACTTACCTCTGGTATAAGGTCCCGGACCACTAGCCAATTCATTCGAGAGGTTAAGTTGCTTCTGGTCCGGGACTACCTTATGTATAAGGTCCCGGACCATAACAAAAATCAATTCGAGAATTCCGATATGTGTTGGTCCGGGACTTAGGACCTGGACAAGGTCCCGGACCAACACCATAATTCACCCGAGAGAAATTTTAATGGGTTATAAGTTAAGGCATTGTTTGGGTATAATTGTATAAGTTGCATAAGACTTAATTAATCATAATTAAGAGTCATTAGGAGTATACACAAGCGAGAATAAGAATGAGGAGTAAGTAAAGAATGGAAATGAATTGTACAAGTAAGAATTAGTAAGTATGTAAAGTGGATGAACTAAGGCAATTTGAAGGCCTAGGTAGTGTTTAAACATGTGAGATTACATGTAAGAAGATTGGAGAAACAATGGGTAAAGTATGGGACTGAAAAAGAAGTAAAAATGCAAATACTGGGACCGGACCGAACTTGCGACCGGACATGCAAGTTCGGTCGGCCAGAAAAATTTCCGTCGAGCAAGCTACTGGAATGGACCGACCTTGCGACCGGACTTGCAAGGTCGGTCGGGCTAAAATTTTTCCGTTAAGTAGCTTACTGGAATGGACCGACCTTGGGACCGGACTTGCAAGGTCGGTCGGCCCTGGAATTTTCACCGATGTAACCTACTGACTCGGACCGAACTTGCAAGGTCGGTCGCAAGTTCGGTCGGGTCAAAACTTACAAAAAAAAAACTATAAGACTATGGTTAGTATATGTATGTATGTATATGTATACCCACCTATACATACGTGCATAAATGTGTAAGTAAACCATTGTCAAGTAATTAAAAGTAAGTAAATAAAATGTAAGTATAGGAATGTGAAGACCTAGTAAGTATGAGTTAGGAAGCGTAAGGGTAACCGAATTAAGTTAATGATAGTTAGATTAATTATTCGGTTGTATGTATATCATAGGATTTGAATTGTGAATACCGGAGGAACGTTGGGATACAAGTACAACGGTGAAAGGTATGATTTCTTCATGCCCTGTATCCTAATCTGGTTACCCCGATTTGTGTGCTTATTTGATCACCTAATAAGATAAATGCATGAATCAGACTATATTGCACCTACTTGTGCTTGTTTACATTGTTCTTGATAGTTGTCTTGAGCACTAGTTTGTATAATTCATGAAAGATATGAATGATGATGAATGGTATTCGAACCTCGTATTGTACTTGTGTAATGTATTGTACCTCGTATGTATGTGTATATGTGTATTGTATTATTGTGGCTTGGATGTTGACTTGTGCTAATTCCTAACTATCTAACTCCTAACTTAAGTGAGTAAATTGGAATGAGTACAAGTCCGATATAGCTTCGGCCACGCGTGAGGATGCGGAGTCACAAGAGGTTGGCTGCAATTCCTGACTCTTAAACTGGTCCGTGGCCCAAATCCCTTAAATGGGTAGCATCCCGGATTGGTGAGTCAAGTAAATCCCGGTGGTGGGACGGAGTAGTCCCCGGGCCGGAGGTCCCGACGACTTAACATGAGTAAGAGTAAGAGTAAGTAAGTATGGATCCGTAAGTAAGTATGAGTATGAGTATGTATGTGTATGAAGTAACGAGTAAAAGAGTAATCTCCACCCGATTAACCCGGGTGGACCAATGAAGCTAACAAGAATTGTATATTATGTATGTAATGAGTATGTGTATTTCGGAAGAAGGTAAGTATGTATTGGATGGTTTATTGTATTCCTTGTATGTAATGTAGTGTATGTATGTATGCCTTGCGTAAGTATTGTTGTATTGTGTATAAGAGCATGTATGCATGTATGGTTGTATGAAAATGAACTGCATGTATTCGACCAAGTGGTCGGCGTACCCTCACTAGTACGCGGGGTATGCGGTTATCATATGCAGCGAAAGCTGACCCCCTAGGGGGAACGTTTTTAGTGTGCAGGTACCCGAAGCGGATGTGGTCAAGGTAAGAGACCGGTGGCTACACTCGGATAGTAGAAGTAGAATGTAGAAGTGTATCAAGTGGTACACCCTTGTACTTGGGAAGTAAATAGTTGTGAGGAATGGGTAAACATAGACTCATAATGAGTACATATGAACTTGGAGAAAACATTGTATTTGTATTGGGAATCTAGTAAACTCAGTTCTGTATATTGTATGGTATGGTATTGTAAAGGAGTAAAGTGTTGAATGGAATATGGTTGTATTGAACTGGAGAATGGAGTATGTATTGTAGATGTGTAGTACTCGGGATTCCGGTCCATCAGACCGATGCTGTATGTAATAGTTAGTAGCCAGTCAGTCGTGGGTGGTAACGGCATTTATCACCCATTGTAAGTAAGTATGTATCCGCTGCGTGAATCTGGAAGCACGAGGAGATTGGACGGTAATGATAGTATTAATGGTAGGGGTGTTACACGGTGACTGGGAAGTGAATTTATAGACTAGAAAAAGACAGTTCACCGATGTGTCGTGCAGGGGTAATAAATGAGTTTCAGTCTTGTTTGCAGTCTAGGTTGTAGGGCTAGTCGTCAAGTGAGAATCATGGATTAGTGGAAGGGTGAGGTTTTGTCTCTTATCAAATTGTAGTTCTTTAATCAAGAAAGAAGCAGCCAAATCAATAAAGTCATTTGAAGAGTCTGTATTCAAATGAGAAAATGTAACAGTTTACATGTTGTTCTAATCAAAAGATTACTTTTGAAACAGATAGACAAAGATAAGAAAGCAAAAGGCAACAAAAATCTAACTAAGTCTAAAGACAATTCACTGGTGCACGCAAGCCTCTAATAGGTGTAGAACTCTTAGGCTATGTGTTTGTCTATGTAATCTATGGCTACTTGAACCATGGATTGAACACTTGGTTCATCGGAGATAACCTAGACAGCTGTAAGAGTGAGTCTTATACACTAAAGAATATCTCAAGCGGGAGTATCCAGAGTGGTCCTCGATTTATCCAGGCCCAGTGAAAGACTCTTGTTGAGACATCAAGGTGTTGCAGAGATAGCCCATCACCTCGACAGAGTCAATCATCCTCGGCCAAACACAAAGAACGAGCTACTACAAGAGAGTCCGCACAACTAACGAAACATCACAGACTCTTCCGTGCTGTTGCGAAAACTAAGGAATGAACTCGTGAAACTTTCAATGCTCCAATGGTCATGCAACCACCCCAGTCGCATCCAAAGTTCGCGGCCCAAGTCAGAAGACCACCTGAGGATGTTGCCCACTAAGTTAGTTCCGACAATTTCGGAACTAACTCCCTCGACCTGTTGCTTCTAATGCCAGTATAATTAAGCATTGTAATAGCTAGTTTCTTTTGCGCTTTTATTGAGAAATATTCTAGAGATTAGAGAGAGAGAGATAAATTGTCTTTGTAAGTTAGAGAGAGAATACGTACCAAATCAGTTAGTGCATCTAGATAGACTCTGCCTAGGAAGATCCTAGTTTTACTACACTTACCATTGAGCTGATCAGAAAGTGTATTGGGTGAGTGAGTGAAAAACCGCTAAGTAGATCTCTTCTACTTAGTGGACATTTGTAAGTTGTTTATTTTGACCAGAGAATAAAATAACTTATTTGTGTATCTCGCCGAGCTTCAAAGAGTCTATCTATCTTTCAAGCATTAATCTGTTTCAATTTCTTCAAGTCTTCCGCACACTTAGTTTAACCAGTTTGATTGAGTGCCTCTACGTCCCAAAGTATTTCTTTCCTTTAAAGATCGATTGAGTCAAACCAACTCTTAGACTCACACCTTGAGTTGGTTTAAGTTAGCTTACCGATCCTACACGTGGTATCAGAGCCTTGCTTAGGCTGACAGTCAATCAACGAAGCAATGACAGACCTCTTCGCCAATCAAAACAACAAAATGCACTTCGAGCACCCCAGACTCACCTCCACCAACTACGATCATTGGAAAAACGAGATCGAACAACACATTGAGTCAGTCAACTCTGAACTTTAGGAGATAGTCACTGGAGGAGACCTCGCAGTCAATCCAGATCGATCCACATGGACTACTGCAGATCACAAAAGGTATGAGCTAAATCGACAAGCATCACGCGCAATCTACACTTGCCTGTCCATTCCAGAACAAAGAAGAGTCATTCATTGTAAGTCCGCAAACGAGATATGGACTCTCCTTCAAGCTACCCACGAAGGAGTCACTGAACTCAAGAAATGCAAAGCTCAAGAACTTCGAATGGATTATGAGAATTTTCTGCAAAAACCCGGTGAGTCTCTAGAAGAAGTGCTTGATCGTTTTTATTTACTAACTACTACTATGCAGGAAGTGAACATCTTACCGGATAGAGAAAGTGTCTTGCACAAGCTGCTTGACAGTCTCAGAGAAGAATGGGCAGAAACGGTAATCTCCACCAAAGCGTGCAAGGACTTATCCAAATGGAGCTGCCAAGACTTAGGTTCCTATCTACAATCTGTAGATAAGTACAAGAAGAACGTTCAAAAGAAATGTGGTAATGCATCTTCTTCTTCTTCTAGTAAGATTACTACTCTGAATGACCAAGCCTTGCAGGTTAACTCGAATCAGTATACCCAAGAAGGAGCCTATGTCGCTGATACTCAAATCAGACAAGCTAAGGCCGAGTTGGTGGATATTATTGTTGAAGAAAGTGAGGCTGAGACTATGGAAGACTTTGTCTTCATAGTAAAGAACTTCTGAAAATTCATGCGTAACCAGCCAAATTGTCAGAGTCGGTCGTTCTCAAATACCTCCAAACAAATCTTTAACTCTGTCACCTGTTTCAATTGCAATAAACCTGGTGACTTCAAGAAGGACTGCCCTCACTCAAAAACCAGTATGGAAAATCCCAAGGGAGGTCACTGATGGCAGCTGTCAGTTGGGGTGATTCAGACTCCTACGATCAAGACACAGAGTCCAGCAGCCTGGTATGTCTCATGGTACATGATACGACAGAGTCCATGATCCCCGACAATGAGGTAACTCATTCCCATCTTGAAACAGATCTTTATCGTATAACTCCTATGGGTTTTATGACCTTAATTGCCAAAATTGTCTTTGAGACTAACTCCCTCAAAGCAAGTCTCACCAGTAAAATTTCCGAGTTAACAGAGGAACTCGAAATCTCAAAGGGTCTCATGTATGCTTTAAGAGACGAAGCTGAGGAACACAAAACTATCTCTTTCTCTCTTAGACTAGATCTACAAGAATCACGGCGTCATGTTAATTCCCTTCAAAAGGAACTCAAAGACACCATAAGTTTTAGTCAATCCAGCCAAAGCGACCAGAAAGAGTCTCTCACTCTGATTTACTCTCTCAAACAGGATCTCACCATTTTCACTGATAAATGCTGCTCTCTTCAAAATGATCTAAACACTTCCGAATCCAAAATCATGTCTTTAAACACTACTGTCAAAACCCTCACTCAAAAACTGAAAGAAAAAGAGCATGCTCTCTCTCTCAAGCCAGTCAAATTTATCAAACAAGTCACTCCCTCCGAACTACCTGAGTGGGCTAACTCCAAAATCAAGGAAGTCAGTCAAGATCGTGATGATCTTCGTTTGAAAGTAGAACAACTCTCTCAAGAGATTGTTAATCTACAATCTGGAGTCAGATCCACTCAACCTAAGCCTAAGTGGCAAAAGGGTAAGTTCGATATTCCAAAGAATATGACCAAGTCCAACAACAAAGCCAAGCGATATCAAGAAAAGGAGAAGTTTGACCATTGGTGGAATGGACAGCAGAAATATGTCAATCTTCCTCCAACTAAGATTTGAGGCTACTACGGGAGTCTTGGACACATGGACAGTGCTTGTGATAAACTGAATAAAGATCTTTCATTCAATCTCAAACGAGTTAGATTGATTCTTGAAGCTAGAGAAGAGTTAAAAAGATCTGGCTTGAAAAGGGAACCCAAGTACATCTGGGTTCCCAAGTCTAACAAATGATCTTTTGTTTTGTAGGTGAAGGCGAATGAAGACAGCTGGTACTTGGATAGTGGATGCTCTCGTCACATGACTGGAGACCCAAATCAATTCAATTCGCTTTCATCCTACCAAGGAGGTAAGGTTACCTTTGGAAACAAAAACCAGGGTGAAATCATGGGAGTTGGCTCTGTAGGTAACCCCTCTAGATTTAAAATTGATGGAGTCCATCTGGTCACTAGACTTCAACATAGTTTATTAAGTATTTCTCAAATTTGTGATAGATTCAATTTGGTACTTTTCTCCTCTTCGGATTGTAAGGTTTTTGATGAGCGTACAGGTTCCTTAAAAGCTGTGGGACGCAGAGAAGGAAATCTCTACAAAATGTGCTTAAAATATATTAATCCAGATGATCAAGTCTGTCTAAATGTGCATTCCAAAAATTCATTGCTGTGGCACTCCAGACTTGGTCACGAAAATCATAGGCTGTTGAACAAACTCAAAAGCAAGGATTTGGTGATTGGTTTACCCGATACAAACTTTGACACAGACCCCGTCTGTGAAGCATGAATAAAAGGTAAACACACCCGATCTTCCTTCAAAAGTAAGTTAACTCTCTCTACTAGCTCTCCGTTGGAATTGCTCCACATGGATCTTGTTGGCCCCATGTGTACTCAAAGAAGAAGTGGTAAGAGGTATATTTTGGTCATAGTCGATGACTATTCTAGGTGGACTTGGGTTATCTTTCTGTCTACTAAGGATGAAACTTTTACAGAGTTTGCCAAACTCCATAAAGTACTTGTCAACACATTCTCATTTACGTTAAAAACCCTGAGAACAGACCAAGGCACTGAATTTTGCAACAGGTCGTTTGATGAGTTCTTCAGGGATAACGGAGTTGATCACCAAGTCTCATCCGCACGTACTCCAGAACAGAACGGAGTCGTTGAACGAAAGAATAGAACCTTGGTTGAAATGGCGCGTACCATGCTTATTGACAGTCAACTAACTCCATCATACTGGGCAGAGGCTATTAATACAGCATGCTATGTGTTAAACCATGCCTTGATCCACCCATTTCGTCACAAGACACCCTACGAACTACTCCGTCAACGTAAACCAAATCTCATTCATCTCAGGCGTTTCGGGTGTAAGTGCTATATCCACAATAATGGTAAGGACAACTTGGATAAGTTCTCTCCCAAAAGTGATGAAGGTATATTTCTTGGCTACTCTTCTAAAAGCAAAGCTTATCGTGTTATTAATCTGAGAACTTAATGTTTAGAAGAGAGTCCCCATGTCAGGTTCGATGAGTCTCACAACGTTGGCTCATCTTCTGAATAACTTGACTTTGCTCCAGACGATTTCCTCACTGATCCACACTTCATCACTGTCCCCATAGGTAGACTCCAAGATTCCCAATCCATCGCACCTGATGACTCCCCAGAAAAGAACAACAATACATCCGACTCTACTGACTCTGACAATAACTCTGAGACACCCTTGCCTCAAAACTTGAACTTTGATTCCTCTGACAAAGACACACCCCCTCCTGCTTCACAACGACAGTTCCCACAAAAATCAGCTCACCCTCTTGAAAACATAATATCCAACCCAAAATCAGGTGTTCAAACTCGCTTTCAAGCTATGCAAAACCTGTGTGCCTTTGGTGCCTTTCTTTCAAGCACTGAACCGCGAAATGTCAAAGAGGCACTTCTTGATAGTGATTGGGTCATTGCTATGCAGGAGGAACTAAATTCCCTCCAAAGACATGTTGTCTGGGAGTTAGTTCCCCGACCCACACATCAACAAACCATTGGTACTCGTTGGGTCTTTCGTAATAAACTTGATGATGCAGGACAAGTTTTCAGGAATAAAGCTAGGTTGGTTGTTCAGGGCTACAATCAAGAGGAAGGTATTGATTATGAGGAAACCTTCGCACCTGTAGCTCGTCTTGAAGCAATTCGCATGTTAATTGTGTTTGCTGCATTCAAAGGTTTCACATTATATCAAATGGATGTCAAGACGGCCTTTCTCCATGGTTATATTGATAGAGAAGTCTATGTCGAGCAACCTCCTGGGTTCACAGGGTCCGTCCATCCCGACTACGTCTACAAGCTGTGTAAGGCCCTTTACGGACTGAAACAAGCTCCGCGAGCTTGGTATGAAAGACTCTCTACATATCTCTTGCAAAATGGCTTCTCTAGGGGTAACATAGATAAAACACTATTCATTCTCCATTCATCACATGACTTACTTCTAGTACAGATTTATGTTGATGATATTATTTATGGTTCTACGAGTAACACCCTTTGTGATTATTTTGCTAACCTTATGAAGCAAGAATTTTCCATGAATGAGTTAGGAGAGCTAAAGTTTTTCTTAGGATTACAAGTTCAACAGGAAAAGGAAGGGATTAAAATCCATCAACAGAAGTACATCAAGGAACTCCTTGATAAGTACAATCTCACAAACGTCAAGAGCATGTCAACACCAAGCTGTACATCTGCCAAACTTCATCTAGATGATGACGGAGTCGGTGTCAATGCCACAAAGTATAGAGGAATGATAGGGTCCCTCTTGTACCTGACTGCCAGTCGCCCTGATATTCTCCACGCAGTCTGTCTTTGCGCCCGCTTCCAGACAGCACCAAAACAGTCTCACCTCAAAGCAGTCAAACGTATCTTTCGATACCTCAAAGGTACAAGTTCACTCTATCTATGGTATCCTCGATCTCCTACTTTTACTTTATCTGGCTACAGTGACTCTGATTGGGCTGGTTCCCTCCAAGATCGAAAGAGTACTTCAGGTAATGCATAGTTCTTGGGTCTTTGTCTCGTTTCATGGTCCTCCAAAAAACAAAACTCTGTCGCACTCTCTACAGCAGAGGTAGAGTATGTCTCTGCTACAGCCTGTTGCTCCCAACTTCTTTGGATGAAACAACAACTTCAAGATTATCATGTTACCCAAGAATAGATCCCAATCTTTTGTGACAACAAAAGCACAATTAAAATATCCGAAAACCTAGTCCAACACTCAAGAACCAAACATATTGAAATCCTTTTCCACTTCTTGAAAGACTGCGTCGAGAAAAGGCTCATTCAACTTGACTTTGTGCCCACAAAAGATCAACTTGCAGATATCTTCACTAAACCCCTGTCCACAGCACGATTTGAGGCACTTCGATCAGTAATTGGATTGACTCCGTCTACCTAGACGGTCGCATCTCCTTGCCCTTACCGTAATTGTCAGCAGGTATGCCCTTATGTCTCACTGAGTCTGTCTCTGTTTGCACATGAATCTATGAACTGTGTTTTTCTTGCTTAAATAACTCTATGCACCTAGCGTTACACATACACGTCATCTATCCACACCCGCTCCGCCAAAATCTACGCCCTTGATCTCGCGCCCCCTGACTTTTCTCACACAAAATCTTTACACCTTCCACCAGTCACTTCCGTCTTTATATCACCCATCACCCAACTCCATCTCTCTCACTTACATTCCTCTTACACCCAAAGCTAAAACAAATTCCAAATGGCGGGCATTAACTTTAACGGCATCAACATCCAGGCCAAAATTTTCCAAGATCCTCTCCGCCTTCAGGCGTATCTTCAGCCATGGAAAACCCTAATCCATCCCCACTCACCACCACTCATTCTCCCACCAAAACCACCGCCACATCATCCCCCACACACTCTGCCACTCCACCGCATTCCACCCACGAAACTTCCCCACAACCAACACCTCCTTCCGCCGCCAAGACAGATATTCTTGAAACCGATATTAAAGATGTCACCCCACTCCAGACCAAACCACCATCTCCACCACCCAATCAACCAAACCCTACCTCCGATACCCAAGCAACTGACCCACAGCAAGACCAACCCAAAAAATCTCCAACACTGATAAGTGCAAAACATATAGACTTTTTAGGGTTTAATCACCTTATTAATTGTAGCATTTTTAGTAATGTTTCTCACTTATCTAGGGTTTTTCCTATAAATATGTTGTTATATTTACTGATGTATTTTATGTGTTAAATTGTAGGAAAAATACCTAAAACATACATATGTTTATAAGGGATTAAAGATGGTCACGTGAGAAAGAACAACATGCACGCATGAATTGCATGCAACCGCCCATTAAGGGGCGGACCACTCTCTCGCAACCACCACATAACAAGGCGGACGAGACATTCTCCAAGAGGCGACCGCCTCCTTATCAGGCGGACAACATAGAGAGTACCGCCACTTAAGAGGCGGACAACTCTAATGCAACCGCGAGGCGGACAAGAATAGAGAGTACCGCTTGTTATTGTGCGGACACGATAGAGGAGACCGCTACTTATCTAGCGATGTGTAGGAAATCAACGGGTTATCTTCTACCCAACTCGCTCTGCAACTTGAGACGGCGCCTACCAGAAATCACGCCCGCGTTTCAACCTTGTCCCCTGCGCAATCAATAGCTGCAATCAATGGGGAGCTGCAATCATCGAGCTCAATCAGTGAGCTAATGAGCTGCTGCTCTGTTCTTCTTCCTCTATAAATACGAGCTTCATTCCTCCTTATTCAGTGTCCTTCCGGAGGCTCCTTCCGTGGTTCCTCTGGAGTTCCAATTCACACACCATCTCATTTCTCTCCTTCCACCTTCTCCATTTTATTTATTTTACATTTCACTAAATCCACCTCTAGCCTACGTATACAAAATAGCAGAGTGAGACGGAGTGATTACGGATGATTTCTATTACTCTTATCTCTGTCTATCTATTTAATATGTTAGGCTAGTTTACATACGCTTTGGGAATAATTATTATGTTCTGTATTAATTATGCAATGTTTTTACTGGTTTTTAATTTAATGAAGTTTGTTACGCTTAAAGCTCATCTCTCGCCTTTTTAATAAATGTCATGAGTTTATTAAATTGCTTGCTAAGTCTATTTTGATCAGACCAGGTGATAAATAGATAGGTTGATTAAGCCGTAAATCTGGAGAAAGCTCTATTATGATTTAATGAGTTAGTATTTTCAGATGCAATTATATTTCCTGGAATTTAATGTCCGTTTACATAAGAGTGCTCGAACCTTGATTAGACCGAGCATTTCTGGTAAACGAGTTCTTATGAGGCTATGACTTAGTCCTTAGGATAATTTAAGGAATTTTGCCAAACAATTATAATTAAACCAGTAGGAATAGCATGAAGGAGCAGATAATATTAATCTGAACCAGAGTCCCGTTTAGTTAATTTGCTTACTTAGTTAATTTTATTAACTGTTTTTATTTATATTTAACAAGTCAATTAATCCCCCCTCCTGTGACACGCTTAGGTACTTTAATATGTACATTAGTCCCGTGGTTCGATATCCGGTCGCTTACATTTTCACTATACTACTGTGACCGGGATTTGTTTGCAGCCCGACGTTTATTTTGGGTTTTAATTTCTTTTCTTTAATTTTAATTACACCACTTAAACCACTCAGATTATAACGTCTGCAAAATGGCGTCGTTGCCGGGGACTAGATTTATTCTAGTTCCTAAGCTCCGGATTATTCACCTGTTTAATTATAAATATTGTGTTCTCTTAAATATGTTAATAATATTTCTATATTATTTTCGTTTATTGTTAATATTAATTATCTACTATATTTTGTTAATATTAATTATCTAATAATCTGTTAATATTAATTGGACATATGACTTTGGACACCTGACTTTGGACATATGACTACGGACTTCTGACTTCTAACATCTAACTTCTAACTCTTATATTATTAACATTTAATTTCCATTGTCCTTAACATTTAATTTCCATTGTCCTTAACATTTAATTTCCATTGTCTCTAACATTTGATTTCCATTGTCTCTAACATTTAATTTTCTGTAAATTGACTACTAACTTATAATTTATGTCATTTTTATTTTCTAACTCATAATTTTATGTAAATATATTTGTTGTTGTTTTTATTAGGATTACAGAACAAAGAAGAAAAAAAAACGGAGCAGGGGCTTGTCCGCGTGGACAACCGCCCCATTACCATGCGGACACCACCGCATCCTTGTCCGCCTGAAAACCGAGCGGACGTCCAGGCGGACGTCCCTCTAAACTGAAAAAAAAGAACGCCGCGTTTTGCTTCTTCCCCAAATCAATCGAGCTCGAGCCCGATACAGAGAAGAACGCACCAGCGCGAATCGCCCTCCCCCTCAAATCAACACAACTTCCTCGTTTCTTCACCAAATCTTACAAGGTTAGTACCGAAATCTTCGTTTTTCAATTCTCTACGTGTCTATAGCTTCAAATATGTAAATGATGAACTACATTAGGAGAAATTAGGAGCTGAAGTTTCGAATCCCTAATTCACAAATTCGAAAATTTCGAACTTAATTTGCTAGATTTCCCTCGAATTTGTCCTCTATTAATCATAATATACATATACAAGGTTAAATCTTCACTTATTACACTTAGATTGGGTGTTTTTGATGGATTCTAAAATTGGTGAATGTTAGTTACGAAAATCCATTGTTAAAACTAGCATTTTTCAGTTTTATTTTGCCTTGATTATTAAACGAATAAATATTATGATTATAGGTTATCATTTATAGATTTGATTGGTGACGGTACTAAAAACCTTGAAAACTGACTGAATTTTTTGTGGAGAAACGAAGAATTTTAGGGGAGACTCTGTCGAATTTTCGACAGAATTTATGTTGTATAATTATTCTGTTTATGTTTCATTCTTTGTTCAACTTGTTTTCTATTTTTATTAATTTACGGAGTTGTTTATGGTAAAATAATAATGTTCTATCTTGATATTAATTTTTGTCTTGTTTATTAACGTTCTTGTTGTTATTTTCTTTTTAATTTTTATGCCATTTTTTGTTTATTTTTATGCTGTTATTTTCTATTAATGTTCATGTTATTATTAATTTGTTTAAATAATTGAATATTTTATTGCTATGCTGTTAATATTTGTTTACCTTTAATTCCATATATTAGTATGCCTCCTCGTATGCGTGGTGGTCCATCTGGTTCTAGATCTGCTAGGGGCAACTGCCCCGGGGCATCATCTTCTTCTGCTCCTTTACGTCATCCGGATCTTCGGGATGACGGGTTTATTTCGGCAGAAGCCCGAGCCTGGTTCGATCTAGGTAAGGACTTCATTATGGAGAGGAGATTTGATCCTGAGGTACTAGAGGCTGCAGGGGTGGATACCCTGTTTGCCAGACATGGACTTTCTATGGTCCTGACGATGGGTGCGGGAGTCTTCTGTGAGGAGCTCGTGAGAGAGTTTTATGCGAATGCCCGGGCGGGCAATCTGAGCATCACTTCTCGTCCATCCTGACATCACAGATTCGTCCTGGAGATCACCGGGGGTTCACAGAGGATTATATGCATATGTCGAAGACCCGATGGCTTCAGGACGTAGGTCGGAGGATCCGACATAGAGGGGAGGAGGACAAGGAAGTCCTCCCTTTCGCGAGCTTCCCTACACTGCAGCAGAGGCTTCTCTTGGACATCATAGGCCATCAGATTCGCCCCTCTGCAGCACACGATGCGTCTGATGAGGACTGCGCTCTACTTGACTATTTCCTCGCTCCTTTTCCGCCTGCTCAGCGCCTCTCCTTCAGCCACGTTATGTTTGGCCAGCTCCACAAGGTGGTGTCCTATCTGAGGACAAAGAAGAAGAAGATCACTCCCATCTTTCCCTTCTTTATTTGGTACCACCTCTTCACTGTCCTTCCCACAGATGTCACACGAGCTGTAGAGATCAGGACAGGAAAGCGCCCAGTCACACTGCAGACTGTGCGGAGCTGGGGCTTTATGCGCTCAGATGACGGTACTTGGGTCAGAGGTACCGCTGCTCAGTCTTCCACTGCTTCATCCACAGCAGCAGGACCCTCTACGGGAGCTACACACTCGGCTGATCCCGACCCACCGTCCGCTGAGACTACACAGGGAGAGGAGCCCTACGTGCCTACTACTGATGTGATGCAGACTCCAGCTCCTGTACCTTACTCGATCGATCCACAGAGTCAGCTACAGGCATTCCATCAGATGCAGCAGCAGTTGCATCAGCGCTTTGAGAGCTTCGAGCAGAGGATGATGGCTGAGCAGTCACGGGTGCACCAGCGCTTAGACCAGGGTGACAGATTACATGCACAGACCGCTCAGCTCCTAGAGCGTCTCCTCGCTCAGACAGGCCAGGGACCTGCACAGCCTCCACCACCACCACCGCAGTGATTTTATTTTTATTTTTATTTGATTGTATTTTATTTTGTTCTGTTGTTTACTAACATTTTGTAGACTTATACTGTTTGAACCTTATCAAAACTTCAGGAAGGTAACAGTTCGGTTTGCTTTATGTTTTTATTTAATGTAGTACTTCATTATTTTTGCTTTAGTTATTTATTCCTTATTATTTATGTTTTTCATTTTATTATTTTCTTTTGGTGCCACTTGAGTTCTGCTGGCTATATATGATTTTCTTTTCAGAACAAATCCTATGTCGAATATATAGCTGAACTCACCTTTGGAAAGCAACCTCAGTTGCTTTGGAATTTCAATATCTTCGGTTGAACACTTGCGCGAACTCAAGTGTGAGGAACGTCTCACCCCTGCCAAGCTCTAAGTGTGAGGAAGGATACCTTCCTCAATCTACGATACAAGGGGAGTTTCAATTACTCATTTATTATATTAATGTTCAACCTACATGCGTTTAATCCTTTATGAGTCTGTCATAATTTGAAAGGTCATTTTCTTGATTTTAATTCTGAACAATGAGGACATTGCTCCTCTTAAGTGTGAGGAAGGAAAGACCTTTCCCTGAAATTATGACAGTAGTTCGATAATGCCACACTCACTTTTTGCTACTCTAAACTGCCTATATAAAAAATTTGATAAAAATGAGATAAATAATTGTAGAAGTGTCTGAAATTATGTCAAGTGACAACTGAAAGATGATTTTATTTTTAGGAGTTTGTATACAATTATTTTCCATCAAAATACTCTATTTTTACTCAAAATATGATAGATCTGCTGATTGTAAAAACCAATTTAGTTTAGCTTGGGATTGTGGAAATATGTGGAAAGTCAAGGAAAGAAAAGGATAAAGACAAGGTACTCCGCTGTTTATGAATTTTTCTAACCAAAAACAGGCCTCGTCTATCTGGTTATTAAGTTCTTTGGGGTGCTTTAACACCTATCTACCTAAGGTCTCGTGACCTGGGATAGAAGACCCAACACCGCTACAAGGATAGAGAGAAAAGTCTGGGGTACAGAAAAAATAATGCAATTCAAAAAAATATATTATATAAATAATATGTGCTTTGTATATACAATTTGCACATTCAAAAAAAAATGTAAATATAAAATTGCAATTTATATTTATAAACATGAGTATGTGGTGTTGAAAGGTATTGCGGAATAAGGCATTACTTCACACCCCTTGTCATCCCAGGTTAGTGAATGAAATTGGTTGGAAATCCCAGGTTAATCTAACTTGTTTTCTGCAGTCTAGTTTTTCTATGCTTTTATTAAATTATTCTTCTTCACTGTTTATAAAACCTACTTCTAAGAGCAGAAATATTCTTTCAATTGTCACTTTGTCTAAATTCCCTTCTACACTTATTTAATCTTGTTTTATTATTTGGCTTAGAGATAATTAATTCCTTATTTGCTTGAGGACAAGCAAAAGTCAAGTGTGAGGAAGTTTGATAAGTGCAAAACATATAGACTTTTTAGGGTTTAATCACCTTATTAATTGTAGCATTTTTAGTAATGTTTCTCACTTATCTAGGGTTTTTCCTATAAATATGTTGTTATATTTACTGATGTATTTTATGTGTTAAATTGTAGGAAAAATACCTAAAACATACATATGTTTATAAGGGATTAAAGATGGTCACGTGAGAACATGCAACCGCCCATTAAGGGGCGGACCACTCTCTCGCAACCGCCACATAACAAGGCGGATGAGACATTCTCCAAGAGGCGACCGCCTCCTTATCAGGCGGACAACATAGAGAGTACCGCCACTTAAGAGGCGGACAACTCTAATGCAACCGCGAGGCGGACAAGAATAGAGAGTACCGCTTGTTATTGTGCGGACACGATAGAGGAGACCGCTACTTATCTAGTGATGTGTAGGAAATCAACGGGTTATCTTCTACCCAACTCGCTCTGCAACTTGAGACGGCGCCTACCAGAAATCACGCCCGCGTTTCAACCTTGTCCCCTGCGCAATCAATAGCTGCAATCAATGGGGAGCTGCAATCATCGAGCTCAATCAGTGAGCTAATGAGCTGCTGCTCTGTTCTTCTTCCTCTATAAATACGAGCTTCATTCCTCCTTATTCAGTGTCCTTCCGGAGGCTCCTTCCGTGGTTCCTCTGGAGTTCCAATTCACACACCATCTCATTTCTCTCCTTCCGCCTTCTCCATTTTATTTATTTTACATTTCACTAAATCCACCTCTAGCCTACGTATACAAAATAGCAGAGTGAGACGGAGTGATTACGGATGATTTCTATTACTCTTATCTCTGTCTATCTATTTAATATGTTAGGCTAGTTTACATACGCTTTGGGAATAATTATTATGTTCTGTATTAATTATGCAATGTTTTTACTGGTTTTTAATTTAATGAAGTTTGTTACGCTTAAAGCTCATCTCTCGCCTTTTTAATAAATGTCATGAGTTTATTAAATTGCTTGCTAAGTCTATTTTGATCAGACCAGGTGATAAATAGATAGGTTGATTAAGCCGTAAATCTGGAGAAAGCTCTATTATGATTTAATGAGTTAGTATTTTCAGATGCAATTATTTCCTGGAATTTAATGTCCGTTTACATAAGAGTGCTCGAACCTTGATTAGACCGAGCATTTCTGGTAAACGAGTTCTTATGAGGCTATGACTTAGTCCTTAGGATAATTTAAGGAATTTGCCAAACAATTATAATTAAACCAGTAGGAATAGCATGAAGGAGCAGATAATATTAATCTGAACCAGAGTCCCGTTTAGTTAATTTGCTTACTTAGTTAATTTTATTAACTGTTTTTATTTATATTTAACAAGTCAATTAATCCCCCTCCTGTGACACGCTTAGGTACTTTAATATGTACATTAGTCCCGTGGTTCGATATCCGGTCGCTTACATTTTCACTATACTACTGCGACCGGGATTTGTTTGCAGCCCGACGTTTATTTTGGGTTTTAATTTCTTTTCTTTAATTTTAATTACACCACTTAAACCACTCAGATTATAACGTCTGCAAACACCAACCCCACAAGAATCTCATGAAAAATCGGCAACCCCAATTCCTCCCTCTCCGAAACCAAAACCAAGAAAACGCAAAGCTCAAACCATAACCCGTCCCACAGCCAAACGCGTCCTAAGGTCATCGGTCAAGACCCAACCAGCCTCCTCAGGTTCCGGTGAGTCTTCCCTAGTCCAAGAGTTGCCCACCAACAGCCACGACACATCCACTGGCGCCACCTCCACCAGAATACGGAAGCCGCCCAAGCCGCAGCGTCAAAGCGCCAAGATAGACCCCTTCACCCAACGCTACATGCTCTGTGATCCTGCCGCGGAGCGAAATATTGTCAGGGGTAAGTTTTTAGACTTCTCGTGGGCTTTGTCTTCGAATCTGGGGAGGGGGGTTAGTTACAATGCTAGAGGTTCAGGGGGGAAACATCTTTTCTGTGAGATAAATGAGTGGTATCCCCAAGAGTCTGTTGACTTCTATCAAAATCTTGTTATTCGAAACGGTGCCGCACAGTCTTTCGTCAATTCTACTCCCGTCTTTTTCAATCTTGAGAAGTTGTCCCAAATTCTTGGAGTCCCTCATACTAATCTGTCCTTCTATGAAAAAGGAGTCCTCCCAGAAATCCCCGGGGTCCCACAAAACAAGCTCTACCGCTTTTTCTCTTCCAAGAAAAAAGAGGGCTCCCCAATCCCCCGAGGCGACATTTCCATACTCCACCAACTCCTACACATCCTTGTCATCAAAAATATCATCCCCAGAAAAGAAGGAAATCTAATGGTCAACTGTTTGGACCTCACCATCATGTACTGCATCATAAACCGTCACCCTCTCAATCTGGCCCACATAATTCTCCATCATTTGGCCCAGTCTGTTGATACCCCAAAACACTCCCTGGGATATGTGTTCTGGCTGCCCCGCATTTGAAAATTCTTTCAGGTACCTCTGGCAACATCTACGTCGGAGTCCATCGAGGAGGCAGACACCATCAATATCCATTATCTGAATCGGCTTACCTCCATCAACAAATCCAAGCTGCTGCCCCCACCATCAACTCCGGCGACAGTGGGACCTTCAACTTCTCACGAGGCAGTCCCTCACGATACTCTTCTACAACTCTTGGAGAAAGTCGAGCGACTCCTCGCACAGGTAGCAGAGCTGACTCAGAGCCACTCGTGGATGATGGATAGACTTACTGGGATTCAGACGGCTGTGACAGCCTTGCAGGACCACCTCCTTGACATCCAAGCTACCCTTGACCCCAACCCCGACCCTTAGCTTTGGTATGTGTGTGCGTAGTGTTAGGACTTAGGCTGTTTTAAGTTCTAAACACTGTTTGCTGGTTTGTGTGTGAATATTTTGACTAACTCTGTGTGACTAATGGGCTTCCCTCTGATGAAAGCAAAAGGGGGAAGCGGTGAATCCCGTTTGGTGTACGGGCGACTCTTTTGCTGTTTTTTGAACTGCTTTCAAATTCTTGCTACTAGACTGTGTGGTCTAGTGCTTTAACTGCTTCCAATATTATGCCTTTTTATGCCCGTTAAAATGCCTATTTACTATCTGCTATGTTACTTGCCTGAAGTCCCTCTACGATTAAGAGGGAACCACAATGGAGTCTTTGGACTCCAATGCTGTTATTAAGGGGGAACTTCGACAGGGTCGGTTCCCCTAGTTCTTTGTGTTTTTGTTCTTTTTCAGGAATGACTCAATCGAGATTCACGGAGGTTTGCTATCATCAGCAACAAGGGGGAAACTGTTGAGACATCAAGGTGTTGCAGAGATAGCCCATCACCTCGACAGAGTCAGTCATCATCGGCCAAACACAAAGAACAAGCTACTACAAGAGAGTCCGCGCAACTAACGAAACATCACAGACTCTTCTATGTTGTTGCGAAAACTAAGAAATGGACTCGTGAAACTTTCAACGCTCCAACGGTCATGCAACCACCCCAGTCGCATCCGAAGTTCGCGGCCCAAGTTAGAAGACCACCTGAGGACGTTGCCCACTAAGTTAGTTCCGACAATTTCGGAACTAACTCCCTCGACCTGTTGCTTCTAATGCCAGTATAAATAAGCATTGTATGTAACACCCCTAATCCTAGTCCTGTAATATAATCGCAAGTCGTAGCATAACAACATATAATTCGCAGCGGAAAATAAAACTAACTATCGTTTGGTGTTACACGCCGTTACTCACCCATGTGAGTAACAAGACAACCTTATTCCATCCATCAACTTCAACTCTCCATCACTGCGATGACTAGATACTGAGCAATCTTAAAGTTACAATCCAAATCCAAACCAACAAATGAGCAACTAACCCAATACAATAGAACTCCATAACACATTACACGATAAAACTAAAAGGCGCCTTATTGAAAATATATCAACTACCCTGTGTCCCGCACTCCGGCTTGTGTCTTCGTTCAGTAACCTGAAATGTTTGGCCCACTGAAGGGCTCAGCAAACTATATGCTGGTATGCTAAATGTAGTCTTAAATCATTTGAATCCCTTAAGTCGTTTAGCCATCTTGATATTAGATTCATTACACGCTGTACCGGTTTACAATAATAGTAATAATTGTAAATGTTAAATAAACACACAAGAGTTCAACCAACAATATCATCACATAATCCGTAAACAACAACCAATAATCAATAACCAGTAACCAAACAAGATACGCGTATTGATTAAGTGTACTTGTTAGTTGGCCTCATGGCCCTTATCCTTTTAACCAACCACTTAAACTTTCCAATTAATTTCCACCTCGGGCGTCATGTTAGGACAACCCTTAATAACTTATTAATGGACAGTAGCCCCCTGGGTTCCAATGGAACCGTTGCTAGCTGACCCAGTGGCCCTGGATAATTTATTTGCCTTGTAGGCGACCAATTCGGCCAAAGCGTGCACCAACAGTAGTGCCCTTTGCCATCATCGAATGTGGATCTATGGATTCCCTTGAGTGACTCTTGATAGTAGTCCCTCGTAGTGATCATGCTGCGCAACCAGATAGTCGAAACTAACTGGATTCCTCTCTTTATAAGTTAGCTCTTTAATCAGTGACACAAGATCCAATCCTTGAGTTTAAGACTATGATAATTGACCGTCAGTTAGGTTCTTATAATACCTAAAGGTCATATAGTCTTGTTCGAGTTCAGATGTATAAACGCCCAGTCAAAAGACGTTCGCGTAAAATAAAACGCAATGGTGTCGAGCAATACAGTATACAATATCATATACATAAATCACAGATATCGCTCTTAACAATTAAACACACAACGTCTGGACCTCAGGAAAATCCTTAGGACATTCAGACCACACAATTAACATACCGTTCACCGTGTAAATTGCTAGCTTGACAGTACACGCTCAGTAGCATTCTCCCCGTAACGCTATTATACGTACATGCAATACCGGGTAACGTTAATACACCTAGCACTAACTATTACAGTACTGTTGATACAGAACTAATACTCGCAGTATACTAACCCCGTATGTTCTTTATTTCTCCCTGTTATTTAACAGTGGTTCAAGGTAGTTTAACAGTTTGTTATTTTATGTAGAAACTACGTGTGATAATGAATTTCCATTTATGGTATTCCTTCATCTCATTAATTATACACTTATAATTGTTTTCGCTTATTCTATATATAAATACAATTTGGTTATTTTTATTATAACCACAATTATTTTATAAACTTTACATTATACTCCATAATACATTATATTACTTAGTTTTAATTCCTTTCTTTATTAAATTACAAAACCAACCCTATAAATTCAGTATTTATATAATGCACACACTAGCTTTCGCAAATTACCATATAGCCACATATATATTTCGGTCTTGGCAATTATTTTCCTATATTTACAATTTAACCCCAAAAACTTTATATAAGTTACATATTAATCCATAAACTATAGTTTTAATATTTAATTTCCTTAAATACCGAAATGACCCATATCTTTCTACAATTTATGTTTTCGCCTCATATAAAAATCGGTTTTACATGTAACTTTTATAAATTACATATTCACCCCAAAACTTTTATAAACTTAATATTTTATGTCATAAGTCATTTTAACCCAAAGTTTTTGGTCAACACTTTGACCAAAGCCTAATTTCATAATTAATACTTTAATATTCCCAGAAAATCATATGTATTTCGGTTTTACTCTAAACTTTCCATGAATTACAAAATAGCCCCAAAACTTTATAAAATGTTATTTTAACACTTAAACACTTGTTTAATTTAACCAAAATTCATAATATTAATTCCTACCTTATATTATATCATAATTATGCCAATTTAATCCTTTAACTCTCGGCAATTATAATTAGTACCCTATACTTTTCAAAATTTACAATTTAGCCACATAACTTAATAAACTAGCCATTTAAATACTTGTAGCTATTTTTAATATTCCCAAAATTTATAATATGAGTTAATGTACTTATATTCTTCAAAAATAACCAAATGAACCCTTTTGTTCTCGACTGTAACAATATTTTACCATATGGTTTCAAAACTTGATTTATATCTTATAATAAGTATATATTAATGTATATAAGCCATATAACACTTCTAAAAATTATGCTAATGACTTTGAATGATTATAAGCTCAAAATAAAGTATTTAACTCCTAGACAATTCGGCTTAAATATATATGCATCATATTTAATTTTTGTTACCCAAAAATTATACCTTAAGGTAATAATCTTACTTTGTATGTTATAAATTATTTTCTTGGTAACATAACCTATAGTTTTCGGCCTTAATTTAATGAAGGGTTGTACATAAATTTTGTACAAGGTTTGAAGCTTAAATCAAAGCTTAAGATGTAACCACCTAATATAGAAACTTACTCTTTAAATCAAAGTGATTCTTGCACTTGATTTCCTCTTGAATTCCAAGCTCCTCCAATGGTATCTTGGTGTAGAATTTTAGGCCTCCATACATAGATTTAGGAGATCCAAGTGTTAGACTTCTAACAAGGATTTCTAAGTAAGATTTGGAGTAGTTTATAAGAGTTTACCTTAGGTATTTGTCAAGGAATTTTTGCTACACCTTAGGATGATTGGAGATCCAAGTTTCCTTCATGAAATGATGAAGAGAACATTGATTTAGAAGCTTGAATTTTCGGACATGAGCTTAGGTATTTACTAGGATTTTCAAACACGAAAATATACCTTAACTTGATCTTGTTTGTTCCTTGAGTTGTTGTTGAATCAAGACAACTCCTTGGAGTACTAATGCTTGGTGAAATCTTACAAGGTTGCTAGGATGATTCTTGCTTCAAGACTTAGTAGAATTAACTAGGAAATTTACACAAAAATGGTGTTAGAACTTAACACACAATTAATGGAGTAAATGAAAGGAAGAAGAAGAAGAGAGGAAAGGGATGAGCTTACCAATTTGGACAAGGAAGGAAAAGAGAAAGACTAGGCTGTAGTATGTAGTTAAAGGAAAGACAAGGAATGAATCAAGTGGGAAATAATTGTTATGTTTCATGGCATTATTTTATGACTTTGCTTTTGATCTTTGACTTCAGATTTTGGCTCCAAAAGTCTCCATAATCAGCCTTGCTTTCGACCATGTGAAGGAGAATGAATGGTGATTAACAAGTCTAGTATATTAGGAAGTTAGGCAAGATATTTCTTTTGCATTTTCTAAGATTAATTATCAATGCTAACCTTGTCTTATTTCCTTGTAGGTTTACGGCAATGGAGGAGAAAAGAATGGTGATTAGCAAGCCTAGAATAATAGGAAGTTAGGCAAGGCATTTCTTTTTCATTTTATAAGTTCATTTGGTCTTGATCTCCTTGTAGACTTACGACAATAGGAGCTGTAGGAAGTCACTTACTTTAGTTTATATTAGACATGGAATCATGCTTAGTTAGGTAGATGTCTTTCTTTGATTTTTATAAGACAATCAAACTTATTCCTCCTTGATGTCTCACACGGTAATAGTGCTGGAAAAGGGGTGTTTGATTTGTTTATTTGCCTTGTACAATTCTAGATCTAGTTTGCTTATTTAATTCCTTTACTTTAGCTTAAACTAATCCCTTGTTATTCTCCTGCATATTTTCGGCAATGGAGACCTTCCTAGGCTGAGATTCCCTTGAGTTAATGTCACATGGTTTATGGAAGATGAGTCACCATGTTACATGACATTTTATAAGTTTTATTCCTTGCTTTTTGACTAGAAAAATCGGCCACATTAGGGACCATGTGGGACTAATTTTTAACTTGGTATTTGTCACATTATATTACATTAGGATCATATTGTAACATGTTATAAGTCACAACATTTATTTGGTACATTTATACCAAGGTAAAAGATGAAAGTTACTAAGGTAAATGCTGAATTTATAGTACATTTTGACCAAATTTGGGCCCTATTTGTGCTATGAGTTTAGCACTGGATTTGATTGATTTAGATGGTCAATTCATCCCGATTTAAGATTCTCAACTCGTGGCTCCTCAAAAACTTCAAGGTAATAGCGTACGTTTTTAACGTATTTACGGCACCCGAAAGTGCGTTTTTGTGCTTTAAGGATATTTTGGTAAATAAGTTGTCCCAACGAGTTCCAAGTGTTTATAAACATTTTTATGGTCAATAATGATATGTTAAGGTGTTACATTGAGTTATATGGGGTTATATCAACTCATGACACAATTCCCAGGCTACCGGGACACTCCCGGGGCAAAACAGGAGTGTTAAGAATTTCCTCCGAGCACTTTGTGTATTTCTGAAAAAGTAGCTCGAGAATTCTCTTTAGAATGATGAATAATGATGATAGGAACTCTAAGAATGATTTATATAGGAGCTCGTGCCACTTCGGCACTTCTCCGGGGCATTCTCGGGGGTTTATGGGGCCCCCGACGGGTACCTCCGAGCACTTTGAGTTTAATTGAGAATTTGGCGTGAGGACTTCATCTTATATGTTTAATAAAGTGTTATGGTGCATTTGGAATGAAGTATAATGATTTATTTCATCTTATAAAGTATTTCCGGGAGTTTCCAGGACTTTTCGGGCCTTAAGGGAGGTGTGTTGACTCTCCCGGGCATTTTGCATTTCTACTCTGTTCTAGCTGAGGCCATATGTTTTAAAGGTCATATAATGATCCTTAATTGACTTGGTATGAGTTTTATAGTTTATATATGTAACACCCCTACTACGAACTTAACTATAACCGAAATCGCAGCGGAATTAAACAACTTAAACAATAACTAAACGGGTTGGTGTTACACGTCGTTAGCCACCCACATGGCTAACTAGGCAGGATACATACAATTGTACCGGTCTGATGATTAGACTCCCGAGCATAGAACTAATAACCATAATTGCATAATCAACAATACCGAGTATTTAATTACAAACCATCACAGTAAACCGTCACTGTCAAATATCAACGGAACCAAAATATAACGCCACGGGAGCACAGGCGCATCCCGGGCCAACATCCAAAATATACCATAAGTATTTCTGAACCTAAGATCTAAAGCCAATCCGCTTCTTCGATCCTCATCCTGCAGATAAATATGGAGCCCCCGAGGGGGTCAGCAACCCTTGGCTGGTATGGTTAACGTGCAGCCCATCGACTACCGGGATACACGCGACCAATTGCCATGATAACATGGCATTGATTTTAACACACAAAATACATATTACATGGCAAGAAATATTGCACAGCAATAACATCACATACATAACAGGAACATTTCACTATAGGAAACGACCCACTCTGTTAGATAACTTGGTAAGCCTAGAGAATGAAATCACCCTCATGTTAAGCTTGTTACATCACTCATTACCGTCCTGTTAGTCGGACGAGTAACTTAACTCAAAGATGGATCGGATGTAGTGATCCGAACACACCGTACATATTTCCCCCTAGACCGATCATCAGTCAGAATAGGTAAGCTTTGGATTAAGCTAGTGGGAGATCGTAATCCATGAAGGAAAACAACCATAACACAAGAGAGTCGAATCTGATACAGATACCTACTCCCGAACATACACGCGCAACCGGACAACCGGATTCCTCACCCCCAGTAACACTTGTTAGAAGTCCCATTGCCGAGACTTAACACAATAAATCACAAATAGATATTTAGGTCTAGTTAGACACATGAGGGAGATGAGATACAATTCGATAATGCAAACCACAACCAATTCATACATAGCCGTGGTTAGAACGTTCCTTAGGTTGGAAACGTTATAACCGAATACCGTTCTCTTGCGTATCCCTAACACTGGTTAGCTAACAGTTAGTACGCATTTCGAGATTACCGGTATCGGTACGCACACACCACAATAACACAACGTCCGTAAACTCATTTCATGGTTTAATCTTACAAGGTCGTAAACACATAGAAAAGCAAACAACACACAAGCCGGTGTAAACCGGTAGGCAACAGACTGCAAGAAAACCATACCTTGGTCCTTGCCGCTTTTGTGTTTCACCGTACGTTGTTCCTAAACATAATTGATAATGTCGGTTAATTTACTTATTTAACTTCCAAATTACTAAGCATTTTACATGATTGTATGACATGTTTTTATGCTTAAACTTACCCTTGATTATCTTCATTATACCCCCTAGGGTTAACTACTAAACCATACTTGTTTTTTTTTTAGGTTTTGGGTCGACCGACCCACCGACCGACCCAACCCCTTGGGTCGGTCCATTCCAGTAACATTCAGGTTCTCTGATTTTTGCCCGACCGACCCATAGCCCTCTGGGTCGGTCCATTCCATAAACTTATTTGTTCTTCGTTTTTAGCCCGACCGACCCACCGACCGACCCAACCCCCTGGGTCGGTCGATTCTAGAAACATTTACGACTGGTTTACACAGACCGACCTACCCAGACAGGGTCGGTCCCCTGGGTCGATCGACAACAGAACATGTCCAAAACTTGTCAAATCTTCTCTAAAATTTTCCTCAAACCTCCTAATATGTTTTAACACCTTTTGGCACACTAAATCCTTCATATATCCTCCTCCAAACTCATCTTCTAACTCCTTAAACACTTACTCCATTTTCTTACAAAATTTCTAACACTTGTAATGTTTTTCCCTAGGCTTCTAAGTGGTGTTTCACACCTATTATAACCACTATGCCAAAATGTTTTCTCACCACCCTTACATGATCTCCCAAGCATCTTTTCTCACCAAAACACCTTTTACACAACTACTTAAAAATTCCTTTCCACAAGTACTTACAAAGTCCTTTACAAGACATTATTTTCTCCTTGTTTACCCAAATTTGCATAAGTCCTAAACAAAATCTCACCATGACTTTGGTGTATCCCAAAACACTCATTTGAATTCTAAATCCTCCAAGATAATGCCTAAGTCCTTTTTAACACTCAAGAGCACCTTAATACATCTTTCTTTCACTAGCAAAACACTTGGTCATTCCTAGCACTTCCTAGTTCACCCACACTCATTTAAAACACCTAGAATCTCTTGTACATTATCCAAATTTTGACATGGGTTCCACAAACACATTGTTACACCAAAACACTTAGTTTTCACCATTAAACACCCAAGAACACTTAAATCCATCAAGAACATTCTCACACACAAAACTTCACCCAATTTACACTACATCACAATATAGTGCATAACTTAACTTGCTTGGCACTTAGGCCCTTAAATAACATGGCTCTTAGGCCCTTAAATTGCATAAACCTTAAACACTAAATTTCCACATATATATTGCCTTTGACCTGCAATTACACTCCACATCACAATATGCCCTTAATAATCTCCTTGAGAGTATTTACTAACTCTCATTTACCATTGGCTCTTTAGGTAGTTTTATTAAGCAAGTAAAGCTCATTTTCCTTAAGGCATTAAAACTACATTAGGTTAGTTTGTTTACATCTTTTTTCCAAGGTTTCTTTCCTTGTATTCTTGGACCGAAAATTAGCAAGGAAGATTGATCACTTGTCAATCTTCTATCCAATACATAAGTAAGGGTAATGAGCATTCAAGCTTTAAGCTTAAACCCACTTATAAACCCTAATTTTAAATAATGTCTTAAAACACTTAAATGCTTGTTTTACCTTGGAAATGGAAGAGAGTTGGATTAACTAGCAAGAGAGTACTCCACCTAGCCCTTTGAAGATGAGAATGAAGCTAAACCAAGGCAAGAGAAGACACCATTACAAGGTGCATTTTTGGTCAACACAAAAATGAAGGGAATGAAGTTTTTCTTGGTTTTTCCTTACCTTGAAGCAAAGGTGATCAACAAGGCATAAAAATGTGAGCTCAAGCTTCTTCCATGGAGATTACTCTTGGCACCAAAGTGGGTCTTTTGGAATTTTGAGAAGACAAGGTTGAAGAGCTTGATGAGATTAAGAGAATGGTGGTCTTAGAATTTGATTTGGTATATGGAGCTAGAAGATAATGGCAATGGAAGATGGAGAAGTGGTGATAGCTGTAGCAAACCGATGGAGAGAGGAGGAAGAAGGTTGGAGACGGTGGAAATGAGTGGGAAAGGAAGAAAGTGCGTGAAGAGGAAGCTAGCTTATTAAGATATTTAACATAAAGTAAATAGTACTTTACTTTATCAAATCTTCTTTCTTATCAAACTAACAAGGGGTGTTATACCCAAAATTTCAACCCCCCCGGAAGAGAGTCTCTACCAATAGGCTAGTAGCGAGGGTTCCCAGTTCGATCGACACATTTCAGAGTACTAGGGACAGCTTAGTCATCTCCAGGGGCATTTTCGTAATTTTTCAAGGCTCCTAAGCCCTCTATAGGCTTTCTCTCCTTCAAATAAGGGTCAAATCAATTCAAAATGCTTTGCAATTTTAACCCATGATAGAGGATAACATTTGAAGCATAATGGCGTTGGAATTTTGATTTTTCGAATTTCCAATAATTTTCTAGCAATTTTTGATTGAATCTGATGAGAAATTAAAATTAAAAATATTCCAATATCCAAAAATTTCGATTTCACTTTAGAAAAATCAGAAATATCATCCTTTACCCATGTGTAAAATTTCATAATCAAATTCCTTTTGGAAGCCCTTGAGCTAAAACGTCGGTAAATCTCGGTTTTTACCGGATTTTTCTATCTTTAAGGAGGCCTATATAAGGAGCCTTATCCCATGATCAAATCAGAACCTCAAGAACCCTAGACTCTCAAAGAAGGCAGCCGTCTCATTCTCTTCACGTTTTTACACATCCAAGCACCAAAATCACATCAAAAATCCCCCGAAATCACCATCTAAACACATTTTTCAACTCCCAACACATCAACAATCATCAAACATCAACCAAACCACCTCCAAAACGTGAAGAACATCATCAACAATCAACAACCAGAAGCTCAGGTCGAACTCAATCCGGAACCGGCATCAACGGAGCACTCGACGAATACCGACGTGAAGAATCCTTGTAAATCCGAAAGTAAAACAGGTAGGAATCCCACTTTCCTAACTCCCTACGACTTTATCAGTTTTATATCGAAATTTGGAATCAAACTAACCTTTCGTGGCTTCTGAGTTGCTTTTTGTTTAAGCTTCTGTCCAATTACTTGTTCATTAAGTTTCGCATTAAATTCGATTTCAAATTGAAAACTTTCAATCACTAACGTCTTGTACATCTTTCAGGCTACACACCCATAAAATTTGAGCTCAAAACACCGTCGGAAACCTCCCAAACGCCGCCGTCCGAGGGCGGTCCGCACCCACGGACGCTATGTCCGGGGTCCCGGACGCCCTGTCCGAAAGCTCGGACACCCCCGGACAGTGGCGGTATTTCAAAATTTTCAAAAATTAGGTTTTCTAAAATAATGTCCGGGCCCACGGACATCCTGTCCATGGCTCCAGACTTTTCAAAATTGCGTTTTCTGTTTAATTCGACTTTTATGTTCACATAGGTTAACTAGGGTCCGTGGGTTCGAACATTAGGTTCGTAGCCACGAACGGAAACAAAATTTGACCTAATTCTGCCTCCGAAATCCTAGTTTAGGAATCTTTAATTTTACTTTAATTTTCTGTCAAAAAATGCTAAAAAACACAAAAAAACAGAAGCTCGCGCACTTAGGTTAAAACGACTCATAATAAGCCGTAATTAAACTAAGTAGAGGAAAAACGACTTCGAGGGGTAATGAAAGTAATTGAACCCTAAATAAGTTGTATACCAAGCCCCCAAACCTGAACTCTCCTTTCCTAATTTGATCTAGGTAAAAATTAGGTGGCGACTTCTAATAGGTTCCAGTGAGCTAGCTTAGGTTTTAATAATTATTGTTATATGACATCGTATTAACCTTAGGTTAAGTGGACCTAAAACCCGCGCAGATCCTAATCAGATTTAATCAACATAGGATAGGGTTTAAAATCGAGGCTCACAGACTGGCGACTCTGCTAGGGACAAATTCTTAACTTTAACCTGTTTAATTTTAAGAAAGAGGGCTTAACTCGAAAAATTGTTTATTTATGGCTTTATTACTTTGTTTATTTACTTTTGTGCGCACTTTAATTTCTGCACCTTTGCATCATGTGAGAGCGAGGGTCCACACAAACCGATTTCACCCCGGGACCCGTTTGAGGGTCCCCTGTCAGGGACTCACACCTTTTAGGTGATGTGAATAAGCGGGGGAAAGAGGAGGATGTCGTCTAACCACATCCCCTTAATACCTGGGCCTTTAGCCCCAAGCGTTTTCCTGGTAGTGTCCTTACCTAGCCCATTGTTTGGTCAGTCAAAGACCCGACTGTAGACGCACACCTTCAGGTGATGTGGAAAAAGTGGGGAAGGCCAAAAGAGAATAGCGTGCAAGCCCTATTCCTTTGTGGTAACCTGGGCCCACGCCCCAAGCACCTCTCTGGATCGATCCATACCCGGTTTGATTTAAGGTCTAGTGAGGACATGTTGAACTTGTGTGGGCCTTAATTTCTTGTTTGATCAGCCCACTACCAAGCTTAGAAATTGATAGGATCCTTCCTACAGCAACTTAGCCTAACCCGAATTCGTGGCTTTATTATTTGCAGCCCAAAGGCTCTGTTTGGTTTAACATGTGAGTTATGTGGGCTTCGGCCCAAAAGTTTAGACTTAGGTGGCTTCTTTTTCATCCCAATTTGGTTTATCCATTTAGTTCTAGGCCCATAAAAAAATCCACCTAAAAGTAATCATTGAGACATGAAAATCAATCACGCCTTTCCATTTTGGCCCAAAGCCCATCCTAGTCTAGGTAAACTTTCTATTTGGGTCCTAGCCCAAAATCCTAGATCTGGGTACCAACTGGCCCATTCAGAACCATCTGCTTTCGACTCATTTAAATTCAGGATAGTTTGCGCAACTCATCTATTCCAGTTTCTGGCCCGTAGGCCCAACAAGAACTTCAAAATGAATCTCGGACTTCAAAGTTCCTCTCTCGGCCCAGTGGCCCATTCATACTTCATACAGTTTCCTTCGGCCTGTGTGCCTCACTTCCAGATTAAGGGCATTCAGGCCCACACATCTATTCTAGTCTAGAAGTCCCTCTGACCCGTATGTCTTACTTCAATCCCAAATCAATTCGGGCCAAGTGCCGCATTCCCAAACACATTTTGGCCCAAGTGCCACATTCCCAAATCATTCCGGCCCAAGTGCCACATCGTCAAACACTTTTTGGCCCAAGTGCCATAATCTCACAACACATTCCGGCCCAAGTGCCAACCCATTTATGAATCATTCTGGCATGTGTGCCTCACTTTCAATTCTTCCAGGCCCGAGTGCCTAATCCACATTCATGAGACCGTTTCAACCATGCACCTCACATTCAGGCCCAAGTGTCTCATGCGTCACCCATAGGCATTCCTAGTTCAGGTATTGCGAAGAGCCTACTAAGAGTCCAAGAAGAAGACGAACACAATCATCTTAGCAACGTCCCAGCGGTTAAGAGCTCGAGTCTTTAGCATGCCGACTTCAGACGGTTCAGTAGGATTCAGATTCGACAAAAATTTTAGGGTTCCCATGCATTCTACTGCATAACCTACCATAACACTCATTTTTCAAATGCACCACTCATAGCTTTCAAAGAATGATCATTTTCAAACCACTAATAAGAAGCATCGATTTTGTTAAATCATCTTCTTCCTCATGGTCACAAGTGAATGACTTTTTCAAGTCTAAATGGTAAAAAAGGGATTCTATTTTACGTAAATTTCTTTTACGAAAATGGTTCATGAAATAATTATTTCCCGAGAATGGAATGCAAAGACCTGTATTTTGTCTCCCAAAATTTGAACATGCCTTGCCAAACATCATAACTCACCCCAAAACATCCAACACAACCCACGAAGCGGTTCCAAATCCACATCCTTTAAAATGTTGTCATAAACCCCAAATCAATACTGGGGGCAATCTGAGTTTACGTTCGTCATCTTTCATCTTTCGTTTAATGTACGAACGAGTTTCAGAGTGAAAATCTTACGAGAGTGTCTTGAGCGGAAAAACCATGAGTGAAAGAGCGTGTCATTTGTACACGACTTTGGAGAGACCACATTTAAAGGTGAGGTAAACGGCATGACTCCAACCGAAGGAGATAATTTGTAAATTTATACCTAGACCTGCGAAAAGTAACAAAGAGTGGATACATGACTATCAGGAATGACGAAGCACCTAGGTACAGCACCACATAGCCAAAAGCTTGTGAACCCTGACATTAAACCCTAGGCACCCCCGCCGAGCCCTTCATATATCCCCTTTTTGATATTATGAACTCCACAAAATAACCCAGCCGATGATGAATTTCCAACCAGGTGACCAAAGGAAGCGAGGAGCCCGAGTCTCGGATAACATCTTCATCAGTTCAAAGAAGCAGCGCCGCTATGACAAGGTGATCCGTAAATGGTCCCAGAGTGACATAAGATCCAAAGAGCTCACATCAAAACAGCTCTCGAAGCCTGAAACCGGGAAACACAAGAACCCCGAAGGCAAAGTCAAGAAAGGATAAAACAAAGAGGCAAATCCGAAATGCCTCAAGGAAAACTGAATGACAAAAAGAGGAGAAATGGTGTAAAGGATGATTTCAAAAGTCCAAGTCCAAAAGCTCAAAAGCAACGTCAACATGAAGTAGCTAGACGACTTCAAGGCATGGAAGATGATTCCGAGAGAAGACACAGGGTACAGTTTTGGTCACCCGTTTCGCTCCACATACCTAAAATATCCCTCCAAGGTCCCGTTGTCTTTCATCACACCCCATGGCCACGTTATAAGCTTTAAAGACTTCCGACTTGATAGTTGTGTGTCCAATCACGTGAAAGTAACAGATCAAATGTGTAAATCCATCAAATGTCGAATTCAATGGTCTAAAAGTTATGTCTTTGAGCGAGAAATGAGTGCAAACACCAAACACGTCAAGTGTAGGTTAGGAAGCACCACGTCAAAACATAAGCCTTAACCCTGTGAGGACGAAACTTGTTCGCATGTTTAATCCAAGAAAATACTGGGGGCAATCGATCGGAACGATCGATTGCCATGAACTCTAGCTCAGATTGTCTTAAGGGAAAAATACTGGGGGCAATTGTTGGTTCCAACAATTGCTATGACAACACTAACTGGAACCCAAAGCTCAAACATTACCACCACCATCCCACCACAGGCACACGTAAGCCCTTACCACCACACATCAAACATCACAGGCCCACATAAGCCCTTACCTGCACATCAAGCACCACAGGCCCACATAAGCCTTTACCTTCACACCGCCACTACACAGGCCCACATAAGCCCCTACCTTCACATCATACACCATACCCTACCGGTGGCATGTTCATCTCATAGGAGATAAATTACAAGTCCGAAGTCTATAGTTAGGAAATGATAATTTAACTTTCCTTTTCATTAAACAGAATTTTCTACAAACACTGCCACGTTTGGCACCTCTTTCAACAATTTCTTGTCTTGAACAACTTTCCTTCAAACACTTCGGTTTCATAAACCTCATCATGGCCACATTTGGCACACTTTCTAGCAATGTCTTGCTTTGGACAATTTTTGATCCTTAACGTTGCCATGTTTGGCACATTTTCCAATGGTTTCTTGTTTTGGACAAGTTTCCTACATACACTTTGATTGTATTTTGACATGCACATCATCATTGCCACGTTTGGCACTTTCATAATCAACTTTCATCATGATCATTCGCATAAAATTTACCTTGCATCCATCCGTACGAGGCTCCTCAACATAGACCAGAGATATAAATTCTCACTCGAAGATACAGATTCTTTAGAGATACAGATTCTCGTCCCAAAGATACAGATTCTTCTGAGATACAGATTCTCACCCCAAAGATACAGATTCTTCATAGATACAGATTCTCACCCCGAAGATACAGATTCTTTAGAGATACAGATTCTCACCCCAAAGATACAGATTCTTCAGAGATACAGATTCTCTCCCCGAAGATACAGATTCTTCAGAGATACAGATTCTCGCCCTGAAGATACAGATTCTTCAGAGATACAGATTCACGCCCCGAAGATACAGATTCTTCAGAGATACAGATTCTCGCCCCGAAGATACAGATTCTTCAGAGATACAGATTCTCACCACGAAGATGCAAATTCTTTAGAAATACAAATTCTCACCCGCGTAGAAGAACTCACCTGAGTAGAAGAACTCACCCGAGTAGAAGAACTCACCAGAGTAGAAGAACTCACCAGAGTAGACGAACTCACCTGAGTGGAAGAACTCGACCCCACACCAATTTTTGATCACTTATAGGTAGTCAACGCCTTAGAATAGCTTGACATCATTTCATTCATTATAGGTAGTCAATGCCTTAGAATAGCTTGACATCGTATCATCCTTATAGGTAGTCGGCGCCTTAGAATAGTCTGACATTACTTCATTTTTACCTTTATGTGGTCGACGCCTTAGAATCGCTCGACATCCTTCCACTTTACTCATAGGTAGTCAGCGCCTTAGAACAGCTCGACACAACTTATCGGATTTCAATTGCATGTGGGGTCTTTTAAGATCCAAAATTATGGGGCATCACTCAAGCATCAACTTGCCTTTTCACTTCCATTACAAAAACTAGTTGACGGGGGGCAATCAGTTATACCCAAAATTTCAACCCCCCCGGAAGAGAGTCTCTACCAATAGGCTAGTAGCGAGGGTTCCCAGTTCGATCGACACATTTCAGAGTACCAGGGACAGCTTAGTCATCTCCAGGGGCATTTTCGTAATTTTTCAAGACTCCTAAGCCCTCTATAGGCTTTCTCTCTACTTCAAATAAGGGTCAAATCAATTCAAAATGCTTTGAAATTTTCACCCATGATAGAGGATAACATTTGAAGCATAATGGCGTTGGAATTTTGATTTTTTGAATTTCCAAAAATTTTCTAGCAATTTCTGATTGAATCTGATGAGAAATTGAATTTAAAAATATTCCAATATCCAAAAATTTCGATTCCACTTTAGAAAAATCAGAAATATCATCCTTTACCCATGTGTAAAATATCATAATCAAATTCCTTTTGGAAGCCCTTGAGCTAAAACGTCGGTAAATCTCGGTTTTTACCAGATTTTTCTATCTTTACGGAGGCCTATATAAGGAGCCTTATCCCATGATCAAATCAGAACCTCAAGAACCCTAGACTCTCAAAGAAGGCATCCGTCTCATTCTCTTCACGTTTTTACACAGCCAAGCACCAAAATCACATCAAAAATCCCCCGAAATCACCATCTAAACACATTTTTCAACTCCCAACACATCAACAATCATCAAACATCAACCAAACCACCTCCAAAACGTGAAGAACATCATCAACAATCAACAACCAGAAGCTCGGGTCAAACTCAATCTGGAAGACAAATACCGACGTGAAGAATCCTTGTAAATCCGAAGGTAAAACAGGTAGGAATCCCACTTTCCTAAGTCCCTATGACTTTATCAGTTTTATATCGAAATTTGGAATCAAACTAACCTTTCGTGGCTTCTGAGTTGCTTTTTGTTTAAGCTTCTGCCCAATTACTTGTTCGTTAAGTTTCGCATTGAATTCGATTTCAAATTGAAAACTTTCAATCACTAACGTCTTGTACATCTTTCAGGCTACACACCCATAAAATTTGAGCTCAATACACCGTCGGGAACCTCCCAAACGCCACCGTCCGAGGGCGGTCCGCACCCACGGACGCTATGTCCGGGGTCCCGGACGCCTTGTCCGTAAGCCCGGACACCCCCGGATGTTGGCGGTATTTCAAAATTTTCAAAAATTAGGTTTTCTATAATAATGTCCGGGCCCACGGACATCCTGTCCGTGGCCCCGGACTTTTCAAAATTGCGTTTTTTGTTTAATTCGACTTTTATGTTCACATAGGTTAACTAGGGTCCGTGGGTTCGGACATTAGGTGTAACACCCCATCCAACAATAACACACTTACAATAAACTGCAGCGGAAAAACAACCTCATAACATTACTTATCTCGTTGGTGTTACACGCCGTTAGCCACCCACGTGGCTAACAAGGCTAATACATACACATTGTACCGGTCTGATGGGCTAAATTCCCGAGCAACTACACAGTATTATCCCTTTCCATTAACAACAACAACAACATACACCTTTCAACTATACCGAGTATTTATAAATTGATGCCGACAACAATTTCGGTCTTACTACACCTACTGTATATATTTAACTTACAAGATTACCCATGTACATCGACTACCCCGTCCTACTCTCGAACGGCTCCAGCTCTTGTACCTGAATAAGAAAAGAAAGGGTGGCCCCCAAGGGGCTCAGCACCTTTGCTGGTATGGTAATCCCGCAGCCCACATGCTACCGGGCCACGCACAACTAATTGTCGTCTTAGCATGCAGTTGATTATTTTTAAATCATACATGCAACTGTAAACATACAACACATAATCATTTCGCCTCAACGGGCTCAACAGACGGATAATATATCCTTACTTAATAAGTCACTCATGGTATTCATTATCCCTAGAGTGTTCCTCCTCTAATGGAGCTACTTCCTTAATAGACGACACTTACCCTTAAATCGGGTTATCCTTAAACGCCTCTTATCACAAACTGGGAATCATATCCATGATCCACACACTCCACATTATACAACCTATAACATACACTACATACAACACTTAACAACACTTTGCACGTTTCCACGTGCACAACATAGTACCGCAATAGATATTGCATCACAACAAAATACATAACATAACGGGAATGGTTCTCTTAGGAACCGACCCAAACATTGTTTTACACTGGTGAGCCTAGAGAATGTTGCCAGTCTCATGATAAGCTCGTTATACAATAGCAACAACACTCATTACCGTCCTAATAGTCGGACGAGTAACTTAAGTTAAGGCGGTTCGGGTTTGGAGGCCCGAACACACCACACAAACACATGTTCCCCCTAAACCGATCATAAGTCAGAATAGCTAAGCTTTGGAATAAGCTAATGGGAGATCATAACCCGTGAGGGAAACAACCATAACAAAGAGAAGGGTAAGGCTAAAAAGGATACCCTCTCCCAAACAACGCGCGACCGGCCAAACCGGATTCCTCACCACTGTTAGTACATACTTACTTTAGATATTAATTAGAACCCCACTATGGAGTCTATCATAACTACACACCATACAGTTACAACTGGGTTAAACACACAAGGAGATCCCTACATTCACATACATATCACACAATTAACACAGCATAGCCGTGGTTAGTACGTCCCATGGTTCGGGTCGTTTACTCCGAATACCGAATTCTCATGTGATCCTAGACTCAGTTAACTAAGGTTAACACTTCCGAGGTTAAATGGTATCGGAGTTGTACACGCCTCATAAATGAATTACTGTAAACTCATTACATGTTTAATCTTACAACGTGGCAAACATACAGAAAAACACATTGGCATACAAGCCGGTGTAATCCGGTAGGACACAGGTTGCAAGAAAACCATACCTGTCACCGGAGTCCACTTTACCACGTCCACTTACGTTCCTCGAGCAATTCTCGAACAACTGATAACATTACATGTATTTTTATTAACATCGGGGTTGCTTGATTATTTAATGTCTAATGCTTATAACTTTCCCCGTTAACTTAGTCGAATAACTTCACATTTTAACTTATTTTACCTTTACATTTTAATACAACTTTTCACTTACTTAATTGCCATTAAAACTCACCTAACATGTCCTTAACAGCTTTATAATATCATTACTAATCAATCCCCATCATTACATATCATTTCCTAACCTTAAACAACATTTTTGGTCCGACCGACCTTACCGACCGAACTTGTCCAAGTTCGGTCCATTCCAGAACACATTTCCGTCAAAATTTTCTACTCCGACTGACCTTGTAAGTTCGGTCGCATGTTCGGTCTATTCCCGAGAGTTTCTTCCCTTTGAAAATTCAAGCCCGACCGAACTTGCCAAGTCCGGTCCCATGTTCTGTCGGTTCCAGAAAGTTAATCCGTACACAAAATACAAGCCCGACCGACCTTGTAAGTCCGGTCCCCAAGGTCGGTCCATTCCAGAAACTAATTCTCGCAGGGTAAACTGGGCTCGACCGACCTTGCAAGTTCGGTCGCAAGTTCGGTCTGGCCCAGACCCTTGTTTTCCTTTTCTCATTCAACTCCAAACTTCACCACATATAACCTAGTACACCCTAACCTCATTTGGGCACTTCAAACACACCTTAAGACATCCTCAACACTCATAAACTCATTTTCTAATTCCTTAAGCCTTTACTTATATCTTCACAAAATTCCTAACACTTACAATGTTTTCTCCTTAAGATTTCTAGGTGGTATTTCACCTATAATGACCACTATACCAAGGTGTTTCCTCTACACCTTAACATCATCTCTCAAACTTCTTCTTACTAACTAAACCTCCTTTTTCACATCTTACCTAAACATCACTTATTCCTTGGATATCAACATTACCTAAACCTTAAAAACTTCCTAGTTCACCAAAACTTTCTTAACACACTTAGAACTTCTTACACATTTTCCAAATTTTGCCATAGCTTCTCTTGTATATACTCACATCCACACACTTAGGTTTTACCTTATTTCATTCAAAAACACCTAAAACCATCAAGAACACCATCACTCACAAGACTTCACCAAATTTACACTACATCACAATATAGTGCACAATTTAAATTGCTTGGCACTTAGGCCCTTAAACAACATGGCTCTTAGGCCCTTAAATTGCATAAACCATAAACACTGAATTTCCCACATAATAATGCCTTTGACCTGCAAATACACCCAACAATACATATTCCTTTAATAAACTCCTTGAGAGCATTTCACTAGGTCATTCACCATTGGCTCCTTAGGTATTTTATTAAGCAAATCAAGCTCATTTTCCTAAGGCATTTAAACTACATTGAGTTAGCTTGTTTACCTTTTTTTTTTCCTCACAAACTTCATTCTTGTTTCCTTGTAAAAACGGTGGGGTGTTTGGTTGTTTGTCAACTTCTAAACAATGCACAAATAATAGAATGAGTATTCAAGCATATGCTCATCTCATTGTAAAACAGTAGACACATAGTTTTAACCATTAAGGTAATTGTTTTACCTTAGAATTGGAAGAGAACTTGAATAAGTATCAAGAGAGGACTCCTCCTAGCCCTTGGAAGATTCAAATGAAGCTAAAACAAGCAAGGTAAAAACACCATGGTGAGGTGAATTTTCGGCCATGTACTAAAAGGAGAGGAAACTTGATTTTTCTTTGAGATTCCTTACCTAGAAGCAAAGGAGAATAATAATGTGTAGAAACACAAGCTGAAGCTCCATCAATGGTGATTCTCCATGGCACCAAAATTGAGCTCTTGAAGATTTGAAAAGGTAGAAATGTAGAGCTTGACCTAACTAAGACAAATATGGTCTTAGAATTTGATTTGGAGCATGGAGTTGGATTTGGCAAGGAAATGAAGATGGAGAAGAGAGGAGCTGTAGCAAATCGTAAATGGAGGAAAGGAGAAGGTGAAGAAACCGTGTGAAATGAAAGAAGAGAAGGAAATGAGAGGTAAGTTTGCTTTTGGAGATATTTATGTTATAAAGCAAAATAGTACTTTACTTTAAGCTTTACTTTACTTATTTGATTTCTTTTACATGTTGGTGACTCACACCATGAAAAACCGGCCCCCATATACTTAGGAGGGTATAATAGTCTTTGTTGACCAACTTAATTACTTATAACAACATATGTTACAAACTAGCTTAAAAAGGTTACTATTCATAAAACAAGGCACATAGAAGTGAAATTTTGATTTCCCATTGATATAGACTTCCAAATGTGATACTATATAGTACACATGTTAATTAAAGAGTAATGATAGACATTTAGCCATTCAAAACTCGTTTACAAGACAATTTTTCAAAAACGTGCTTTAAGACTCCTTAAAGCACTTTTTGTGTTTTAACTTGTTTTCAAGCTTGGTTTTCTTTGGTAATTGATTTAATATGTTCATTAACATATTTATAAGGTATAAGTATGACCATTAGGTCTTTTACAAATTTATCCCAAGCTTAGAGCACATTTTTGCTCTTATTGACTTTAAGGTATTTATTTGTGTTTTGTTTGGTTTCATTGTCTACCAAAGCTTCCTAAGGACTTAGTTTGCCTCGTTAAATCATACTTGAATATTATTAAGTCTTGGTAGGCTCTTTGGGTCCTAACCAAGTTCACTCATAGCTTAGAGCATGTTTTGCTCAAACTATGTCTTAGTGCTTTATTGCATTTACTATGGTTTAAATTGTTCACTGATGTTTCTAAGGCACTTTTTAGCCTTCACATACCATAGTTTAAATGTTTATTGACATATCAAGGTTTGGGGTATTTCAATCTACCCCCCTTAAAAGAACTTCGTCCTCGAAGTTCACACTTCCCACACATCCTTAGATTGGAATACGGGGATTACTTACAGAAATAAACTTCTATAATCAAACACACTTTACATCACAACCTCGGACTTAATGGTCCGGGCAACACATTCACATCCACACATAACACAACATATTCACATGATAACCTCGGACTCAACGGTCCGGGTATCTTAACAACACACTTACACATACATAACAACCCCTTTGACTCACTGGTCTAGGGTAACATAACAACATTAGACACATAGGTCCCGATAACATAACAGTCTTTAGACACATAGGTCTATGCAACACAACACATTTAGACTCATAGGTCTTGATAGCATACACTTTAGGAAATCCAAGTCAAAACAACATTTATTACACATACCACACAACATGTCATAGCATGTATAGCAATCAAAAATATTTTTGATATACACTGTGATCCCGCAGAACCCGGTCGCGATGGACAACTTCCGTCCCCGTGCCTTTGGGAGATTAAAACAATCACTTAAATTTGAAATTTTTCCTTGTGAGGTTAAGTAAGAAGACTTTAATTATATAAAGTATCTATCAACGTTTTATAAATACCAATTGAAAATCCTTTTGAAAACACACACAACTCCAAGTCCAACTTAAGCTCTTTGCTTCTTTTCTTAGCGTGGTTATTTGTGACCACTTATAGGGAGTTTCAAGAGTCATCCAACACTGATGTGATCAGCATCAATGTTGAACTATCCCTCCACTCCACTTTGTGTTCAGCTTCCCTTGATCGCATGCAAATCAAGTTCCACTTCCCACTTCATTTTCAAGCATCAACTAAGTCACTCATTTCCAATTTTCTATCTTTTAAATCATTCTAATCATGATCATAACATCTCCAAAGGATAGAACTCCGTCTATCAGTTACCTCCATTCACTTTAATCATGTTGCCTAGGGAATCTCATTCTCACTAGGTTCTATGTCGGTATCATGCCCTTTCTTGAATCACTATATAGTATATATATACACATATATTTTATCAAAATACAACACATAATTTCACATTTATACACTGTCGGGGTTTGTTCCCCCGGGAGTTTCTCTACTCCCTTACACTTATACTTTCACATACATCCGTTAACACAATAAACATACTTATCACAATGGCATTCGCATCTTCTGTGCGCAATCACCACAATTCCACCATGATGAATGTGTATGTTTATGTAACACACACACCAATCATCAAAACAAATTATTTGTGCTATACACACCATCGTTCACGTACACTTGTACGGTAGTACACACTAAGTGGTTTTGCGCTCTACCCCCCTTAAAAGGGATTACGCCCACGTAATCAATCACTAAACATTGGCTTAAATGTTCTGCCGTCGTGAAGTGTTTTAACTTTCACGCGGTCTATTATACAATGGATTCTGATTAGAGGATCTTGACCATATTGGCGGTTTAGTCCATAAACCAAGAATTCTCATTGGAGTTCGCTTAAACTCTTAGTCGGTTTCGATTCTGGCCTGTTAGGCTTCTAGGCGTTAATAATTAGCCATTCTCTCATGTTCACCATGTACATTCAACACTTGAATCACTGGCTCACTAGTTTCTGCTGCGAAACTTTAATAACTGTAGAGCTTAATTGCCCCATTTGTTATTCTTACTGTATTGTACATCCCCAATTGTCACCTTCATCTTGGTAACAATGGTTTCTCAACCGACGTGTGGTATCTTTTACCGTTAGCGAATTCGATGAGTTATAAACTTTCTATCCACTTCCATAATAATTGACTGTATATGCAGCTATGTATTTCACAACGATTGACTTGTTCCCTTCCGACTTACAGTCGGTTGAGATTGAGCTACTACCTAGTGTGTAGTGCTCTCTCAGCTATTTACAACATTTGGGGTATATTCCATACCGGTATTTGGTAGTTAGTGCTACTGTAGTCACTTACTGTTATCATGCCTCCACATTTGGTTTTATACAAGTACTCCTTTATCGGTGCGGCCTTGCATTTCCTATGCATCGGCCATTAAACATTATTCCCCCACAATTAACATGTTTCCCATTCCTAGCTATCCCACTCGATCATTACTGCGCAAGTGCAATACCAAAACACTCAGTCATACAGAGTGCAGAGGCATAAACTCTTGACAGTAAATCCCTTATGTGATTGCAGTAGGAATTCACACTGAGTTCCTTATCACATAGTACCGACCATTGGCTTACTGCCCAGTCTGTGTATCATCACTTGCTTGCATGTCCATTGAGTTTAACTCATGACTGGTCTTATCTGCCACATTATTACTCAATAACATTGATACAACGGTCGCCAGCTGCGAACCGTGCTCTTACCCATTGCATAACAATAACTTACATGGTATTTACTGTCACATTAACTTCCACACCCATACTTATATTATGGTTCGTCATTCATTTGGATGACTACTGTATGCTCCTTGAGCATCGATCATTCGAGTCACAAGCCGGCATTATTCAGCTCGGTGTTTCACTTTATACACACGTACTACTAAGCTAACTGCTCTCAAATTAATAATATTGTCCATCCTTAACATATTTCTTGAGCTTGGTTCACATAACTACCGCTCCAGCGGTTTCACAGCATCGAGAGGTATCCCCACTCTTAATGCAGTGGTTCGTTCTCCACTATATTCACTTATAACATAAACTTCTGCAATCAATCTAATTTACATAACACATGTTGCTTGTGGCTTACAGGCCTTATTGCCTTGAGCTGCGCTCGTTGTAGGCTGTCCACATACATGTACTTCTTTGTACAACATTACATAGTTTGGATATCGTATTGAGCTCCATGACAAGGTCGTTGCATTCCGTTTCCTTTCATGGGATGCCCCTCAGGTTTGTCAGTCCTTCTCCTGACAACTTATGTCTAAACTGGGTGTTAGTTTCAACCCTCGTGTTTCTGTCATGTATTTCATTCAACAATTGTTGATGCGAACACCCCTCAAGGATTGCTCCTGGGTGTTGCTATGTTATGCCATTACATTTGGCTCACACTTATTGGTACATTCCGTTAGCCACGCCGTTTGAGTTCTTAACTGGTTTATTATCTCCTCCTGTGAAGATCAGCTTTTCCTAGTAGTGTAGGTACTCATTTTGGGAGTTTCATCCCGTTCATTGCACATTAATGTGTCCACATTAGGCATCTGCCTTGCCATGCACAGGCTGGGTCTCGTTCCAGCTATCATGTTTACTCCCCGGAATTCTTAAGACATGTGTGATGTCTTTATATAACAGTTAGTGCACTTCGCACCTCTTGACTCTTAAACATATCCTTGAAATGAATTCACTAATTCCTTTAGTCTAGTTATCTCAACTGGGTTCCTCTACTTCAACCATTCATGGTAATCCTTAGCTATTGTTTGACTTATACTGCTGACCGTAGAACGGAGTCGACTACTTCCTGTGTTTCGGACTCCACTCGTATACATATGTGAGGTACCATACTGATACATTGCTACTTACCCAACTAACCCATAAGTAGGTCTGCCAGGCCCACAAGCTCCTATCGGAGTGCGGTCGTCCCACATTTCAGTTGGTACACTCGTAGTGTCCGTCACACGCCTAGGTGAAGTATTCTGTTGTCAACTCCCTTATATTGTCCCCTGACAATATGCGTCCCGTGCTTCCCGAACTTAATCGAGGGAAAGTTTGTCCACTGTTGTATCTTTATCAACTGCCCTTGGGTTTTCTTACTGGTTTGGTTTAAAAGAAGGTTGGAAAGAAGTGTTGGTTTGAAAGAAAATCTGGTTTTGAAAAGAAAAGGGTTAGATAAATCTGGGTTTGAAAGAAAATTTTTCATGGTTTCACAACATCTTCTTACCTTAGCCAAGTCTAGCTTCTTGCTGACTGGTGTACTTACAATTACAGAGGTTAGGCTATTAAGCCCTTCCATGGTTACAATGATCTCACTTAACTTCATGGTACTTCAAAGTACTTGTAGTGGTTATAAATTTCCCGAACAGCCCTGTTATAGCAGCACTTGCTACGGCAAGTGCGCCATGCTAACTGGCTATCGGTTTAACACATACCGGTTGTGGTATTGTTTTTACCCGTACTGTCATCAGTGGCCTTGTTGGCCCTCACTGATCTTACTGTCTTGACAATAATAATCATCAACTAGGGTGTTTCCCATTCTGGGAGACCCCCTTTTCTTTTGTATTGTTTCCTCTTCGTAGCCCATTCCACGTATTTGTCGTGGTTACTGAGACTTGTCTCTTGTTTGGGCACTACGTTGTAGTTCCTTTGTCGGTTGGTATACCGTTGGTGTATTATTTAACAACTGTGGTCCCGTAGACACTCGTCTCGGGTTTCACTAATCCACTTCTTGCCTGTTGCACTACTGGTTGTTCTCGACTGCTCGGCATGTCGACCCAGGTTGCCGGAAATTCTATTCTTCTATACACTGATTCTTCACTCTTCGCTATGGAATGCGATTAACACTGTTTAGATGGGAACCGTCTCCGGGATTCCCAGTTTTCGGGATCTACCGTATGACAGGTTCTCCGTACCCTTAGAGGTATTCAATAACAGCCAGATCGGGTATTCCCGAGTATGAGAGGACTTTCATCTCTCTGGCGTTGTTCCCCCAAGTTATATACAGGGATTGTGGAGGGCGGGAAGGATATAGTAGGTTTCCAAAGTAGCGTACCTCTCACGCTATCACTCAACCCTTAACCCAAAGTACTTAAATCCTAACTCGGTACTTCCTAAGCTCGGTAATTCAGTCATCAGAGCGATACTTCGCTCTGATACCACTTTTTGTAACACCCCATCCAACAATAACACACTTACAATAAACTGCAGCGGAAAACAACCTCATAACATTACTTATCTCGTTGGTGTTACACGCCGTTAGCCACCCACGTGGCTAACAAGGCTAATACATACACATTGTACCGGTCTGATGGGCTAAATTCCCGAGCAACTACACAGTATTATCCCTTTCCATTAACAACAACAACATACACCTTTCAACTATACCGAGTATTTATAAATTGATGCCGACAACAATTTCGGTCTTACTACACCTACTGTATATATTTAACTTACAAGATTACCCATGTACATCGACTACCCCGTCCTACTCTCGAACGGCTCCAGCTCTTGTACCTGAATAAGAAAAGAAGAGAAAGGGTGGCCCCCAAGGGGCTCAGCACCTTTGCTGGTATGGTAATCCCGCAGCCCACATGCTACCGGGCCACGCACAACTAATTGTCGTCTTAGCATGCGGTTGATTATTTTTAAATCATACATGCAACTGTAAACACACAACACATAATCATTTCGCCTCAACGGGCTCAACAGACGGATAATATATCCTTACTTAATAAGTCACTCATGGTATTCATTATCCCTAGAGTGTTCCTCCTCTAATGGAGCTACTTCCTTAATAGACGACACTTACCCTTAAATCGGGTTATCCTTAAACGCCTCTTATCACAAACTGGGAATCATATCCATGATCCACACACTCCACATTATACAACCTATAACATACACTACATACAACACTTAACAACACTTTGCACGTTTCCACGTGCACAACATAGTACCGCAATAGATATTGCATCACAACAAAATACATAACATAACGGGAATGGTTCTCTTAGGAACCGACCCAAACATTGTTTATACACTGGTGAGCCTAGAGAATGTTGCCAGTCTCATGATAAGCTCGTTATACAATAGCAACAACACTCATTACCGTCCTAATAGTCGGTCGAGTAACTTAAGTTAAGGCGGTTCGGGTTTGGAGGCCCGAACACACCACACAAACACATGTTCCCGCTAAACCGATCATAAGTCAGAATAGCTAAGCTTTGGAATAAGCTAATGGGAGATCATAACCCGTGAGGGAAACAACCATAACAAAGAGAAGGGTAAGGCTAAAAAGGATACCCTCTCCCAAACAACGCGCGACCGGCCAAACCGGATTCCTCACCACTGTTAGTACATACTTACTTTAGATATTAATTAGAACCCCACTATGGAGTCTATCATAACTACACACCATACAGTTACAACTGGGTTAAACACACAAGGGAGATCCCTACATTCACATACACATATCACACAATTAACACACGCATAGCCGTGGTTAGTACGTCCCATGGTTCGGGTCGTTTACTCCGAATACCGAATTCTCATGTGATCCTAGACTCAGTTAACTAAGGTTAACACTTCCGAGGTTAAATGGTATCGGAGTTGTACACGCCTCATAAATGAATTACTGTAAACTCATTACATGTTTAATCTTACAACGTGGCAAACATACAGAAAAACACATTGGCATACAAGCCGGTGTAATCCGGTAGGACACAGGTTGCAAGAAAACCATACCTGTCACCGGAGTCCACTTTACCACGTCCACTTACGTTCCTCGAGCAATTCTCGAACAACTGATAACATTACATGTATTTTTATTAACATCGGGGTTGCTTGATTATTTAATGTCTAATGCTTATTACTTTCCCCGTTAACTTAGTCGAATAACTTCACATTTTAACTTATTTTACCTTTACATTTTAATACAACTTTTCACTTACTTAATTACCATTAAAACTCACCTAACATGTCCTTAACAGCTTTATAATATCATTACTAATCAATCCCCATCATTACATATCATTTCCTAACCTTAAACAACATTTTTGGTCCGATCGACCTTACCGACCGAACTTGTCCAAGTTCGGTCCATTCCAGAACACATTTCCGTCAAAATTTTCTACTCCGACCGACCTTGTAAGTTCGGTCGCATGTTCGGTCTATTCCCGAGAGTTTCTTCCCTTTGAAAATTCAAGCCCGACCGAACTTGCCAAGTCCGGTCCCATGTTCGGTCGGTTCCAGAAAGTTAATCCGTACACAAAATACAAGCCCGACCGACCTTGTAAGTCCGGTCCCCAAGGTCGGTCCATTCCAGAAACTAATTCTCGCAGGGTAAACTGGGCTCGACCGACCTTGCAAGTTCGGTCGCAAGTTCGGTCTGGCCCAGACCCTTGTTTTCCTTTTCTCATTCAACTCCAAACTTCACCACATATAACCTAGTACACCCTAACCTCATTTGGGCACTTCAAACACACCTTAAGACATCCTCAACACTCATAAAACTATTTTCTAATTCCTTAAGCCTTTACTTATATCTTCACAAAATTCCTAACACTTACAATGTTTTCTCCTTAAGATTTCTAGGTGGTATTTCACCTATAATGACCACTATACCAAGGTGTTTCCTCTACACCTTAACATCATCTCTCAAACTTCTTTTCTTACTAACTAAACCTCCTTTTTCACATCTTACCTAAACATCACTTATTCCTTGGATATCAACATTACCTAAACCTTAAACAACTTCCTAGTTCACCAAAACTTTCTTAACACACTTAGAACTTCTTACACATTTTCCAAATTTTGCCATAGCTTCTCTTGTATATACTCACATCCACACACTTAGGTTTTACCTTATTTCATTCAAAAACACCTAAAACCATCAAGAACACCATCACTCACAAGACTTCACCAAATTTACACTACATCACAATATAGTGCACAATTTAAATTGCTTGGCACTTAGGCCCTTAAACAACATGGCTCTTAGGCCCTTAAATTGCATAAACCATAAACACTGAATTTCCCACATAATAATGCCTTTGACCTGCAAATACACCCAACAATACATATTCCTTTAATAAACTCCTTGAGAGCATTTCACTAGGTCATTCACCATTGGCTCCTTAGGTATTTTATTAAGCAAATCAAGCTCATTTTCCTAAGGCATTTAAACTACATTGAGTTAGCTTGTTTACCTCTTTGTTTTCCTCACAAACTTCATTCTTGTTTCCTTGTAAAAACGGTGGGGTGTTTGGTTGTTTGTCAACTTCTAAACAATGCACAAATAATAGAATGAGTATTCAAGCATTATGCTTCATCTCATTGTAAACCCTAGTTACACATATTGTTTTAACACATTAAGGTAATTGTTTTACCTTAGAATTGGAAGAGAACTTGAATAAGTATCAAGAGAGGACTCCTCCTAGCCCTTGGAAGATTCAAATGAAGCTAAAACAAGCAAGGTAAAAACACCATGGTGAGGTGAATTTTCGGCCATGTACTAAAAGGAGAGGAAACTTGATTTTTCTTTGAGATTCCTTACCTAGAAGCAAAGGAGAATAATAATGTGTAGAAACACAAGCTGAAGCTCCATCAATGGTGATTCTCCATGGCACCAAAATTGAGCTCTTGAAGATTTGAAAAGGTAGAAATGTAGAGCTTGACCTAACTAAGACAAATATGGTCTTAGAATTTGATTTGGAGCATGGAGTTGGATTTGGCAAGGAAATGAAGATGGAGAAGAGAGGAGCTGTAGCAAATCGTAAATGGAGGAAAGGAGAAGGTGAAGAAACCGTGTGAAATGAAAGAAGAGAAGGAAATGAGGAGGTAAGTTTGCTTTTGGAGATATTTATGTTATAAAGCAAAATAGTACTTTACTTTAAGCTTTACTTTACTTATTTGATTTCTTTTACATGTTGGTGACTCACACCATGAAAAACCGGCCCCCATATACTTAGGAGGGTATAATAGTCTTTGTTGACCAACTTAATTACTTATAACAACATATGTTACAAACTAGCTTAAAAAGGTTACTATTCATAAAACAAGGCACATAGAAGTGAAATTTTTGATTTCCCATTGATATAGACTTCCAAATGTGATACTATATAGTACACATGTTAATTAAAGAGTAATGATGGACATTTAGCCATTCAAAACTCGTTTACAAGACAATTTTTCAAAAACGTGCTTTAAGACTCCTTAAAGCACTTTTTGTGTTTTAACTTGTTTTCAAGCTTGGTTTTCTTTGGTAATTGATTTAATATGTTCATTAACATATTTATAAGGTATAAGTATGACCATTAGGTCTTTTACAAATTTATCCCAAGCTTAGAGCACATTTTTGCTCTTATTGACTTTAAGGTATTTATTTGTGTTTTGTTTGGTTTCATTGTCTACCAAAGCTTCCTAAGGACTTAGTTTGCCTCGTTAAATCATACTTGAATATTATTAAGTCTTGGTAGGCTCTTTGGGTCCTAACCAAGTTCACTCATAGCTTAGAGCATGTTTTGCTCAAACTATGTCTTAGTGCTTTATTGCATTTACTATGGTTTAAATTGTTCACTGATGTTTCTAAGGCACTTTTTAGCCTTCACATACCATAGTTTAAATGTTTATTGACATATCAAGGTTTGGGGTATTTCATTAGGTCCGTAGCCACGGACGGAAACAAAATTTGACCTAATTCTGCCTCCGAAACCCTAGTTTAGGAATCTTTAATTTTACTTTAATTTTCTGTCAAAATGCTAAAAAACACAAAAAAACAGAAGCTCGCGCACTTAGGTTAAAACGACTGTTAATAAGCCGTAATTAAACTAAGTAGAGGAAAAACGACTTCGAGGGGTAATGAAAGTAATTAAACCCTTAATAAGTTGTACACCAAGCCCCCGAACCTGAACTCTTCTTTCCTAATTTGATCTAGGTAAAAATTAGGTGGCGACTTCTAATTGGTTCCAGTGAGCTAGCTTAGGTTTTAATAATTTTTGTTATATGACATAGTTATTAACCTTAGGTTATAAATGGACCTAAAACCCGCGTAGATCCTAATCAGCTTTAATCAACATAGGATAGGGTTTAAAATCGAGGCTCACAAGGGGGATGACTCACCCTTTTATAAAAATCGGCCCCCTCTTATATTTAGGCTGATTATATGACTTTATTGACCAACTTACACACTTATATTGTGTAACACCCCTATAATGATAAAACAACAGCGGAAAATAAACTAAAGGTGCTACAGACCATCGGGCTCCAAACACCCGGTACCAACCTCACCAACTACAACCATTACAATTAACTAAGTTACGGTCTGAACTTCGAGAAAACTTAACATAAACATAACAATAATAAGATACATTCACTCTCTATAGACCTAATCCCATCCCAATCACTCATGCTCCTCGTGGCCACCTGTAAATCAATTTGTACCTACAAGATGAAACCAAGTAGCCCACCCAGAGAGGGGTGAGTCAGTTCCCTGGAATGGAACTGGTACAATTCTCCAAAGCAAAAGTTTAAAACATAACTCTTCAAAATAAACAGTAACTTGAATCAAACTCTTGAAAGTAAAACAGGGAAAGGAGGCACTTCAAAACAATCAACCATAGAGAAAAGAGAACAAGGTAAGGATAGAGACAAAGAACTTAAAAACCAAGTCAACCACTTAAGAAGTCACACCATATAGTTAGTAAGCATCCAATGCTCAAGTTAGAACCAATTCCAGTTAGGAGTAGAAAGACTCAGGTAGTCACAAAGGACTAGGAATGATATGAATACCCATAACCCGTGGTAGACAGTTTATGTCCCCACCATCTCAGAAAACTGAACCCCATAGACAAAATATACTCAAGAGTGGAATAAATTCAACTGGGAGAGATGGCCCCCACCGCCAAGTACGTCCTTTTAGGATAGGGGATATACAGCCCCTCACTGTTTACTGTGTCCACTAAGGATAGGGGATATACAGCCCCTCTCTGTTAACTACGTCCACTAAGGACAGGGGATATACAGCCCCTCTCTGTCTACTACGTCCCTTTTGGGACAGGGGATATACAACCCCTCACTGTCTATCACGTCCCTTTTGGGACAGGGGATATACAGCCCCTCACTGTTACCATTGAAGACGCGCGCACGTCGAAACCTCAAGAACCAGCTCATGGATAAAACGATATCCAGAGTCAAAAGAAGAATTTACCAAAATTGACCTTTTCCAAATTCCCACCAGATCACTAACTACCCAGAGCAATACCAAAACACTCAGTCCTATAGAGTGCAGAAGCGTAAACCCTAAGCAGTCCATGTCTAATGGAACAACTAAATAGAAGGAACCAATACCCAAGTGAGTTTCACATTCAAGGCTTAGTTAGTCACACAAGCTGAGTTAGCCGCACAAACAGTTTCCTTTTGAAATCCATTCAAGCTCAGATAGCGTTTTCCAAAACATTCCATAAAGCCCATTAGCAAAAGTATCTGAGTACGAGAAATCGTACCTGGATAACGTTGTAGCAGTTCTAGTCAACTTGCGCAAACAATCAACAATACTCTGAAGAATATTAAAGATAATTTACTATCAATAACCTGTACCATAAGTTAAACTTAAATAAATTCCTCTCTCTTATTTCCAAATCTCAATTATCCTATAAGCCCTCGCTTAAATGTTATGTATAACCTTTGACTTATTTTAGAAGGTTGTATAGCCCAAGGTTGTAGGATCAAGGCATGTATTTTATTAACACCTGCTAACTGTCCACTCCTATCCACTTTATTCATATTTAACCACAATCCTCACATTCAAGACTTTTGAGACCTTAATATCATAAATGTGTTTATATTATATAATTAAATCTAAGAATTTCAATAATAATCTAAAGCTCAATACCTTTATTCTTAATTTAGAATAAACACTATATTATGACCTATGATGGACTCATCTCAGAATACTATACTATTATCTCACAATGTAAAGATTATGTATTTAAACAATATCTACTAGATAATCCACTATGATTAAGTCCTTTCCTTAACTTAATTAAGATCTACATCTTGTATATTGGAATCATAGGGTTGTAGACGCGTTTTAGTAAAACTTAATTGAACTGCTAAACTCAATTATCTCATCTTTAGTTCAGAATGACTTTTAATTACAACCATCTAATAACCTTGCCATAAGATGTTAAATAGCTTCTCATCTTGAATAACTATACTATAGTTAACTTAGTTTTAACGAATAATCCTACATTTAGTATTCACAAGTTTATATTATATGTTTTATTATTACCTATACAATAAGGTGTTTAGTTAACCTTTTATGTATCCTTACTTACATTTAATTTCCTAAATGTTTTATTTTTACACACGTTCCCCCCATAGTCTATGTACAATCCTTTTATACTAAACTTCAATAAACTTAAGTCTTAAATACGTTTTAAATTGTTTTACAACCCTAAGGTTTCAAAGGAATAACTTAATAAATTAATTCCCTTTATTATGTTTTAGGATAAGCATTACATATTAACATAAGGTAAAATTTATCTAAGAGTTAAACTCTGATTCTTAAGTGAAATTGTTAATTATGTAATAAGATAATATATTCTGAAAAATCCCCATACCTTATATTCAAATGATATATTAATATTTTCAATGTTGTAAAGTAGTTCAATATGATCTCTTATATAACCTAGTTTCATGTAACTAAAGGTTTTAAGGTTTTAAGTATCTGATTCCTATTTACAAACCTTTCATAAGTTCTAACTACTTAATACATCACTTAATTATAAACTTACATCCTAAGTATTGGTAATTAATGTTATAAACGTATTTCATATGGCTTAAATAATCCTAAGAACTCAAGGACTATTATTCAGACTAACTCCCTAGTCATATTTAACATAGTTTATATCTTAATCCCTTTAAATTATTTTACCTTAAGACATTGAGTTATTATTCAATATTATAAATGTTATGAAATGATTAAATCTAGACTTATTAATCCACTTCTCATTTAGATGTAGAACTATTTCATTTATTTTATTATTAATTATATATTAAGATCTATTGGTGTAACATTTTATGTAACCAAATTACAAACTCTCCTAAATTAATTTCTTAACCCAATTATATATCTACATTGTGGTCAATGACTAATAATATACATGTGTTTTAATGTGGTTTATATATAAACCTTGGAAATTCAAAGGTAACTCTTTAAGCCTAATACATAAATATAATTTAATACCACCTCATATAATATTCTTCTATTAGTATTATGTAGAGGTTTAGTTTAACTTATTAATTCCTTCGTATTATATTTCCTATAAGGTATTTAATTTCTTTTATTTATGTTTAATGTGTATATATTTATATATACCAGGATTTGTTCTAAACATTATTTATGTAGTTTTATTGTATTTAATTATTTCTATTAACTTTTACACATATTAACATCTGATATATGGTTTACAAATAAGGTATTTCCTCAAGCTTTAATTAGGTATATTAACTTCCACATTATATACTAAATAAAAATGTAGACTAGTTTAATTCCTTGATTAAATATAAGTTTCTATTTTACTACTCTCATATAAGTATATATATATATGTAAACAATTTTTACTTCACTTAAAAGATAATACCCAAAATATTTATAAACATACTGGTATAAAATGTTAATTTAGGTTTTCTTATTTTCCCTAACCTGAAAAGCTTATTAACAAACCATACTTTAATTTTTGTTACATTAAAAACCATATATTATAAGTTATTCTTATGAAAATTTCATAAACATAATTTTTAAACCCATTTACCCTTGTCCAAAAATTCCCAAATTTAATATATAATAACTATGACATTTTAGACATATTATAAAATTTGTATTTCATAAAAATATCTTTTTAAATTAGCCAAATAATTCCAGAAACCCGTAAATTGCAAAAATCATAACTTACGTTTAAAAACTCCAAAACCATATTAATTTACATCAAAATAAACTAGATTTTATAAGGAATCTATGGTTAAAATTTCGTGACAAAATACATTCGGGAAGGCATTTAAACACATTCCACAAGTTAGGGTTTATTTCCGAAATTATAATAAAAACTTATACACTTAATTTGAAACGATCTAATCTCAGCCGTCCGTTTCTTATAACTACAATCGGACGGCTGCTGAATGCCGAGTTCTTCAGCGATTCCCAAACCCGATTCGAGTACTAATTCACCGATTTCTCACAATCTACAGAACCAAATTGAGTGATTCTTCCTCCATTCGTTTCGAAATTAAATTACGGTTCTAATGACACTAATTTCACCACTTATGATGCGGTATTCCGCAAAATCGAATCTGGGTTCGAAGTTAGGGTTCCTAATTCAGTTCGAAACTTGATTTGATCAATTCTCCTAATCTAACACGTAATTGATGAAATTGAGACATGGGTTAGACCGGTAATGTGATTACAAATGACATTAACGGAGCAATTGGATCGGAAACTCACCGGAGTTGCAATAACGGAGGAATTCGAATTCGGAATTCTGGAAAGGTTCGAACTTTCAAGCAGTTCACGAGGCCGACTTTGAGGATCTTTAACTTGCAGTACAGATCGAGTTAGGCTATGTGTAAGGGCTTAATCGAAAGAGTAAACTTACCTCTACATATTTATAACAAGAACTAACTCTAACTCGCAACACACAAGAAGAAATTAAGGTCGAAAGTTGCGAGTTTATACCTTGCAGTTTTCTATGATTTCATGCGATGTTGAATCGGAAACTTTAGGAAACTATATCCCCAAACGGTTACAAATCAGACTTGGGCATAAACATGAAAATTGTAGAGGGATTAGAGATCTTCAAAACAAGCTAAAGAAATCAAATTTTGGTTGAGGGACGAAGAAGTTATGATCGAACGAAAGTTACCTGAATTCGAGAAACTGGAAAACTGGGTACAGGTTTCGCAGGTAGGCAACTTTAGATCGGATTTGCGGCTGATGTATAATGAATTAGGGTTTGTGTGAGTAATGGTTGGAAAGAGGACGTTTTGGAGAAGAGAATGAAGAAGACGACATTGAAAAATATTGAGAGATGAGTGAGATATGGTCGTCCAAAGTTAGGGCAAAATACTGGAATCTGTTACCGAAATTCAAGGAGATAGAAATCGCCTAAGTCCTGGCGCGTGTGAGCTTGACACGTGGCAGTCATTAAAATTTTGGCTCTAAACTTTTATCCTATCATAACTTTGGCTAGGATGATCCGTTTTTGACGTTCTTTTTATCAATCTTCATGGTTTTACATAACCTATTTATTGGTATAGGTTTCATGGGCTGGTTTGACCATTCTCAAAAAGTCAACCCTAGCAAGGCTTAATAAGCTTTAAGGTTTCTAGAATTTTATATTGACTTTTATGTTCCAAATCAATGCTCCCAATATTTCTAAAATCTTTATAATATAATTGGAGTGTCTAGGAATTCTTCCAAGATTTATTGACTTATAAATCTTGTTATTAAATTCATAATACTATATAATAATATATAATAATTAAATATTTAATTGTATTCTTTAGAGTTAAATAGGAGGAATCCCCTAAAATAATTTCCATAATTCCATATAATATTAATACTCATAATTCCATGCAATAATTTAATATTCATAATTCCTTATACTAATTTAACATTCATAATTCCATATAATAATTTAATACTTAATAGTATTATTAAAGGTTTAATAAAAGAAATCCCCTAAATTAATTTAAATTAATTTAGGGGTATTTCAGTATATCCCCCTTAAAAGAAACTTCGCCTCGAAGTTTAAAAATCAACTAATAGGCACTCACACCGCTTCGGGTGTGCTGAGACAATAATAATTCCAATGAAATTCCATACCAATCCAATCCTTTATTTCCATCCATTTCCATAACATCATTCCACTTGAGATTACTCAAAATCAAAAAGAACCCAGATATACCAAGACATAGCATGATGAAAATCAACAGTCACATACTGTGTCATAATGTAAAAACCAAGCACATACAAACACCTCTCATCCTACTAATAAGGCAAATGGCATAATCTGGATGAGGTGACGAAGGAAGAGTATGCCAGTATATCCCCCTTAAAAGAGCTAAGGTACGGCGCCCTCGTACCGCTACTAACGAGAACCACAAAAGGATAGGAAAACATCATGCGAAAAGATGTGGGTACTTCACTCAGAACACACTATCCAATAAGGAGGTTTCAAAAACCAATCACAACAACATGCATGGACCATATTAGACTACCAAACATTTAGTTTTTGTTTTCTTTAATTACTTGATGTTTATTTCAAACGCCACATTCAAAGAATTCAACACCTAATTAACCAGCTTTGTTGTAAATTTTATTGCACCGTTGATTTTATCTGCGATCATATATATATATATTTATATCTCTTGATTGTTTTGTATTTGTATTTTCTTAACTGTTATAAAATTTTATTTTATGATCCTTATCCTTTCATCTTAGGACCGGTACGAATTATACGTCATTATATGATCATCTTATCATATCAATTATATTAACAAGCTATAAATCAGGTGTAACATATTTGAGTAGTTTAAAATAATATTTCGGATCATTTAATAATCCTCAATAATCTTCCAAAATTATCTTCAAGGGTTTATTAGCCAACCATATGTTAAAACTTTATAAAATAAATATTTTCTGTGACTTTCAAGTTTCAATTGTTTTTATAATTACTATAGTATTTTAGACGAACAATTAAGTATCTACTTCATAAAATTTACCTATTATATATTTACATAATTTCACACAAGGAAGAGTTTTATGAAGTTCTTATTAATTATAATGTAGCTCCAAAAATCTGATTTCTTTATTTTAATTTTTTTTTAAGGTAGGGACTCTACACATAAATTTTTGAGTCAAATGAATTATTCTAATGAAAACTCACTCACTCTCTATAATTATTTTTCTAAGGGTTTGTTCTATGTAGGTATTCCTCTGATCATTAAAACCTAGTACTCTCTTAGATAATGGTGGCTTTTGGTAAATATCACTCTTAGTGTGTCTTTTAAAATTTTATACATCTATAATGTTAAACTTCCAAGTAAACATGAGAATTTCCAATCTTTAAGTAACTCAAATTATTTTTTTTAAGATGTTCAATACTCAAGTATTTAAGGATCAATGATATTTAGTTTAGTATTACTCTTCTCTTCACTCAATCTTTAAGTAACTTATTTTATTGGTTTTTTTTATATTCAACCAGGGGTAGATGTTGTATCTTGGAGTACCCAAACTTAATCCCCTTCCTCCATATAAAGGTATTTTTCACCAAAGATTTAACTCAATAAACCCTTTACATTTATGAGTTTTAATACCGGATCTTAAGATACAAATTTTGATTTGTTCATTGTGGTTAGCAATGAAATATGCCTAGCTCAAGATTCCATGATGGTAACGTCTTACCACCAATCCTCCTCAAGTTCAACACAATCCATCACTTGCGTAGAAGATTATATACGGTTAGATGACAAGGCTTGTCTAGCCCCTAGACTTCCAGAAGTGGGTGTGCACCCCCACTACTTTCAGCCTAGGAGTTCGTCACACCAGGCACTTCCTGTAGGGTGTTAGGTTTAGGTGTTTTCTTTCTAAAGTTAACATAGAGTTTTAGTGTGTTTTACAGGTTCAGATGTTGATCTTCTAATATGTTACTAGTTCTTGTTAGCTTAATAATTTTCTAGACTTAAGATTTATCTTAAACATTATCTTTAGGTAATAAATTGATACCAAGTAGTTCATGAGATTTATTTTCAAGCTTTAGAGAAGTTGAAGTACTTATCACTTAGTTATTCAAAGCTCCATTTGTATACTATTTTCAACCAAAGGTATTCTTTAAAGTTCTAGGGACATGTGTACTAGCTTTTAAAGGATTGCATTTTTAGCAATGTATTCTCCATAAGTATGCTTTTGAAAAATAGCTTAATATTTGATTTATCCCAACCAAAATCTTATCGTACTCATATACGATGTTCCAAACTTATATTATATATATATATATATATATATATATATATATATATATATATATATATATATATATATATTTACTGTAGTTTAACGTTTGAACGGTATAACAGCACACCACACCCAACAGACATTCATAAAAGAAAAAGCGTGTAAAGGAATCATTCACAATTTCAAGAAGGGTTAGGAGTCGTGCCTTACTGGAGTCCTCACTTCCCAATTCTACCCCAATTCCCCAGTTTTAAGTGCACCTATATTCTAAGTATTTCACCGGCTTGTTTTCTCGGGTTCAGAGCGTAACTACGCTCTGATACCACTTTCTGTAACACCCCTATATGATAAACACAGCGGAAAATAAACTACAGGTGCTACAGACCATCGGCTCCCAAACACCTGGTACCAACCTCACCAACTACAACCATTACAATTAACTAAGTTACGGTCTGAACTTTGAGAAAACTTAACATAAACATAACAATAATAAGATACATTCACTCTCCATAGACCTAATCCCATCCCAATCACTCATGCTCTTTGTGGCCACCTATAAATCAATTGTACATGCAAGATGAAAACCAGGCAGCCCACCCCGAGAGGGGTGAGTAGTTCCATGGAATGAAACTGATACAATTCTCCAAAGCAAAGTTAAAAACATAACTCTTCAAAATAAACAGTAACTTGAAATCAAACTCTTGAAAGTAAAACAGAGAAAGGAGGCACTTCAAAAACATCAACCATAGAGAAAGAGAACAAGGTAAGGATAGAGACAAAGAACTTAAAAACCAAGTCAACCTGTAACAACCCCAACTACTAACAACACACTTAACAACATACACAGCGGAATTCATAACTCACAACATCACTTAACTCTTTGGTGTTACACGCCGTTAGCCACCCACGTGGCTAACAAGGCTAACATACATACATTGTACCGGTCTGATGGACTAAACTCCCGAGCAACTACACATAAATCTCGTTCCATGTCCAACAATCATTATACCTACATTACATACAGCTGTACCGAGTAATTACCAACTAACGCCGATACATTTTCGGTCTTACTACACCTATAATATATCCACAATTCTCATGACTACCACATACAAACCACTACCCCGTCCTACTCTCGAACAGCTTCCAGTTCCTTGTACCTGAAAAGTATGGGAGCCCCCAAAGGGGGTCAGCACCTTTGCTGGTATGGTAATCCCGCAGCCCGCATGCTACCGGCCACGCACAACTATTTGTCGTCTTAGCATGCGGTTGATTTATTTCAAACATGCACAAACTCACACACATATCATGCTTATGAGCAAACATCCATTAATAGAATACAGACACAAGGTTAGCACACTCAACATAACAACATACTTCACTTTATATCATACACAACTTAATTTCACTCTTCTTAGAGTACATGAACTTCACTTAGGGAGTGCCGGGGTGATATAAGCCCGAGCACAACATACATACATTTTCTTTACTTGAGTGGCGGCCTCATATAGGACCGATCACAACATACGTAATTTCCCCTAGCTCCAATAGTGAGGTAGGTAAGCCTTGGTTAAGCTTGTGGGTGGTTGTAATTCAAGGAGGAAGAACAACCGTAACATAACAAAGAGGGAGTCGAAGCGAACTTAGGCCTCGACACCCTACCAACATTATACATAATTTCCCTCCTAGCCCGATGTGGAGGTCAGGTAGGCAAGCTTTGGCTAAGCTAGTGGGAGGTCGAAATCCAATGAAGGAAAACAACCCTAACATAACAGGATGGGATGTATTAACTCCCAAACAACACGCGCGACCGGGACAACCGGATTCCTCTCCATACATACATATACTTATTAGTTAAGGGTTCCCTTATGGAACTTATCACATACATACATCATATAGTGTTACTAACTCGGTTAGACACACAAGGGAATTCATATCCCATTTCGACAGCACGGATAACAGTATTCAACAACAACAACATATTAAACAAGTCACATACATCACACTTTAACCACAACATACACTAACGCACGGATAGCCGTAGTTAGAACGTTCCAATGGGTTGGGACGTTTATTCCGAATACCGATCTCTTATGTGAACCTAAAGTCGGTTAACTATTATTTAACACATAAGTAAGGTTAAGCGGTATCGGAATTAATTACGCCACAATAATGAATTACTGTAAACTCATTTCATGCTTTATCTTGCAAGGTGGCAAACACACAGAAAAACACATTGGCATACAAGCCGGTGTAATCCGGTAGGACACAGGTTGCAAGAAAACCATACCTGTCACCGTGGGGAATTACTTTACCGGTGTTCTCACGTTCCTCGGTTCACACTTGTTCCTCATGTCATACTCTTGAACCATTATTTAACATGTCAAATGGTTCAATTAATATTAAGGTGTTACGGTAGGTACATAATTGCTACTCTCGTACTTACCCCGTTATCCCGTTATTTCGGTTTAACTTTGTGTACTTAAACTCACAACTTTCTCAATCATTTCCAACACTTGTTTATACTTCCAATGGCCTTTAAAACTCACCAAACAAGGACTAATCAACATCTAAAACCATTACCATTCACTTCCCCACCATAATAACCCTTAAAAACACTTTCTGGACACTTTTTAACATGGTCCGGGTTTGTGTTCGGGGTTACAAACCCGGACCAACCCTGGAAAACACGTTCTGGACATTTTTCTATGTGGTCCGGGTTTGTGTCCGGGTTTACAAACCCGGACCACCCCCTGGGATGATCTTCTGTCGTGTTTTTGCTATGGTCCGGGTTTGCGTACCGATTTACAACCCGGACCAACCCTGGAACTGTCAAAATTTACAGTTTTTGATCAGTTTTCAACCCTTAATTCACCTCTAATCATTTCCTAAACTTTCCACATGTTTTCTACATGTTTGAACACACAAAACACTGACTAAACCTCCTCAAATCGTTGGTCAAACTCACCATTCAATTCTTGTCAGTTTACACAAGTTTTCCATTCTTCCTGTTACACTTAAGCACAACAGTGCAAATGAAACTTCTTTTGTTGTTTCATAAACTTCCACCAACCTTACTAAATCTCTTTCTCACCACACCAACACGTTCTTAGACCAATACACTTCCAAAACCCAAGCTCATACTTTGTTGTTCAAGCCTAACACTCTTATTCATTCTTAGCCAAATCCATGACTTTTCTAACACTTGTGCTACAGATTTTTGTACTACTCCTCTTAGTTCTCCAACTACCATTGCAAGGCTATTAAACCACTCCACTCAACACTACAAACACCTAGATTCTCCCGTTCAGCAAGTCATCATCACAGCACTCATTTTCTACTAAAAATTCGCCATAACCTCCCCATAAACTTAGCATCTCCCAAACCTCATCTTGTCATTATTTTTCAAACCTAATCTAGCCAAACCCACAAGGGTTCTATCAGAGCATAATGTATCCTCAAGACTTCATTAAACAACAATATAGCTCCAAAATCAAATGCATTGGCACTTAGGCCCTTAAATCAACACAAGTTCACAATTTTCTCTTAAATCAACTTTACACACTCCCCCACATAGATTCCAACTCATAATTTGGGTTCATTTATTTGATTACCCATCCCAAATCCTAAAGCAATTTAAAACAAGCCTTAAGGTAGATTTCTTACCTTCACTTCACAAGTTCTCTTTTAGTTCTCCTCTTGCTCCTCCACTTCTCAATTTCGGTCAAGTGGGAATGGAGTTGCCAAACTCCATCCCAACATTCATTAAACACAAAAACGTACTCAATTAATCATCTAAACCCTTAGGAAATTTTAATTCAATCAAAGGGCTTAAAACACAAAGTTAGGGTTTTACCTTTGTAGCTTTTTGAGAGGGGTTCTCACCCTTGAACCAAGAAGGGGGTTATCCCACCATTGGAGGGTTGGAATGAAACTCCAAAATAAGAAGAAACAAGGTGTGAGAATGGGCAAGAATCGGCCAAGGCATGAAAATGGGAGAAATGAGTTTCTCTCTTGAAACTTTTTACCTTGTTTGAAAGAGGAGACTCCAAGCTACAAGATGGTGTTTTTTCTCTTCAAATGGGAAAAACCCATGGAAGCGAAGTTCTTCATTTTCGAATTTTGAAAAGAGGGAATGATAGAGGATGATGAGAGGATGAATAATATGTATTTATTTTTGTGATTGGAGCTTTAATAAAGCTTGGGCTTAAGGTTGAAGTTGGAGTAGCCATGGAAGAAGGGGGATGTCGCAAGGAAGAAGAAGGAGAAATCAGAGGGGAGAAAGAGAGGGCTGTACGTGAGGAAGAAAGGAAATGAGAGGAGAGAGAGTGAGGGTGGGGGTATATGTTTACTTTTTCACTTTTTCACTTTTTGACTTATTTAACTTGTTAACTAGTCATGTGTGAGGGGCTATCTATTTTAATAAAACCGGCCCACTAATATATATACGCTGGAGCGTTTTTCGTCTTTTATAGAAAACGCTCGTTAATTTACCCGGTTTAGCACTATTCACTAACCGGGTCCGGTTTCCGGAATCTTCTCGTTTCTTTAATTTTAATGGTTATTAAACTCCCATTAATGTTTAATTATAGTTATAGAATCAACTATAGTTTTTACGGGGTCATTTAACTGTTTAAAGTCACGTTTCCGGGTATTTCTCGAAAAACGCGCTTTAATACTCCGTTAGCGTTTTATCGCATTATTTGGATCCGTTTTCTTCCGGAATTTTTCCCACATGTTCTTAGTATGTAATTAGGGTATAAAAATATATTTATAACCCTAGTGAAGGTTATATGCCTCCTAAAATAATTAAATATGTGTTTTCACGTTTTTTGTCTTTTACGCATTTTCTTTTTCTTTTTGGTTTTTCATTTCTTCACCAATGATCTTAAGGACTTAATTAGCCTTAGAAAATTATAATTACACAATTAATTAACACATTAAGGTTTGGGGTATTTCAATCTACCCCCCTTAAAAGAACTTCGTCCTCGAAGTTCACACTTCCCACACATCATTGGTTAGAATACGGGGATTACCTGCAACATATGACTTCCATAACAACATACTTTACATCACACCCTCGGACTTAACGGTCCGGGTACATATACACATCCATACATAACATAACATACTTACTTAGTAGCCTCGGACTTAATGGTCCGGGTACCTTAACAACATTGTACATACATAATAACCCTTAGACTCTTAGGTCTGGGTAACATAACAACATTTAGACACATGGTCTAGGTAACATAACACTTCCGGAATTCAATCACATTAGGACCCAAGGTCCAAAATAATAATTACTACACATACCACACGACATGTCATAGCATGTATATCAACCAGAAATTCCTTTTCCATCTCTTCATGGGTTCGAGACCCATGTTGAGTACATATACACTGTGATCCCGCAGAACCAGTCGCGATGGACACTCTGGTCCCCGTTCCTTTGGGAGATCAAAACAATTGCACACATCTTTAAAATATACTTCTCATGTCACCGGTCCGAAGACAATGGCTCGTACGTCCTCAGCTCGTGAGCAAGTAGTAGCAAAATACCCTCTATGAGGTTGAGTATAATGAAATCCTTTATTGGAAGGATACAAGTTGAAAATCCTCTACGAGGTCACATAAAGGTAGTCCTTCCTTTGAAAATACCACTTGAGGATCTTAAAAAAATATTTATTGAAGTCTTGAAAATACCAATTGAAAAAAATTTGAAACCCAATTTAAAATTCCTTTGAAAACTCAATACAACTCCAAGTCCCATTTATTGCTAACCGCATCTTATTCTTGATGTGATTATTTGTGACCACTTATAGGGAGTTTCGAGAATCACCCAACCCTGATGTGATCAGCATCAGTGTTGAACTATCTCTTCACCCCAATTCGTGTTCGGCTTCCCTTGATCTCATGATAATCAAGTTTCACCTCCCACTTCAATTTCAAACAACAGCTAATTCAAACATGTACCATTTTCTATCTTTAATCCTTCTAGTCATAATCATACATCTCCAAGGGATAGAACTCCGTCTATCAGTTATCTCCATTTACTTAAATCCAGTTACCTAGGGAATTTAATTCTTACTAGGTTCATATCGGCTTCATTCCCCATCATAAATCACAACGCGTATATATACATATATCCATATATATTTTTTTATCAAAATATAATACACAATATTACGTTTGGTAAACATATGAACATATACTGTCGGGGTTTTAATTCCCCGGGAGTTTTCTACCCCCTTACACTTATACTTTCACCTACATCCGTTAACATAATAAACATACTTATCACAAAGGTATTCACATCTTCAGTGCGCGATTACCATAATTAAATCATGAATGAATGCATATGTTTATGTAACACACACACCAATCATCAGAACAAATCATTTTTGTGCTATGCACAACATAATTCACGTACACTTGTACGATAATAGACACTAAGTGGTTCTACGCTCTACCCCCATTAAAAGGGATTACGCCCACGTAATCAATCACTTAATCACTGGTTCATAACAGTCTACCGTCGTGAAGTGTTTTATCTCCACGCGGTTTATTACACCATGTGTTCTGGTTTAAGGATCTTAGCCATATTGGCGGTTTAGTCCATAACGAAGAATTCTCACTAGAGTTTATTTTAACTCTTAACTAGTTTCGATTCTGGCCTATGAGGCTTTTTGGCATCATTAGTTTGCCATTCACTCATGTTCACTACACACATTTAACACTTGAGTTGCTGGCTCGCTACTTTCCGCTGCGCAACTCTTGGTAACTTTAGAGCTTAGTTTGCTCCATACATTATCCTTACTGTATTATGCATCCCCGATTATCACCTTTATCTTGGTAATAACGGTTTCTCAACCGACGCGTGGTATTTCTTACCGTGAGCGAATTCGGTGAGTTACAAACTTTCTATTCATTTCGACGATAATCTATTGTATTCTACAATGATTTACTTAATTTTCTTCCGACTTACTGTCGGTTACGTTTGAGCTACTACCTATTGTGTAGCACTCTGTCGGTTATTTCCAACACTTGAGGTATATTCCATACCGATATTTAATAATCGTGTTATTGTAGTCACTTATGCCAACCAAGTATCCTTTGATTGGTACTACCGTGCTTATCTTATGCATCGGTTTTATCACATCATAAGTCTTGTTCTTCTATCACATTTAACATTTTCAGACTTCCTAGCTATCTCACTTGATCATTACCGCGCAAGCGCAATACCAAAACACTCAGTCATATAGAGTGCAGAGGCGTAAACTCTTGACAGTAAATCTCTTATGCGATTGCAATAGGAATTTATACAACCCTTATCACATAGTATCAACTACTGGCTCATTGCTCAGTCTGTTTATCATCACTTACTTGTATGCCCATTGAGTCTCACTCATAACTGGTCTTATTCACCACATTATTATTTAACAATACTTATACAACGGTCGCTTACTGCGCACCGTGCCCTTACTCATTGTATAACATTAACTTACACTGCATCCGCTGTTATTTTAGCTTTCGCACTACACAGCGTTTCGCCATTTATTTGGATGATTACTGAATGCTTTACTCTTCGAGTCTTTGTGCTCACTGAGCGTTGTTCATCACACATTTAGCATCACACACCTATGGTGATTGTTATCAGACGTATTACTCTTCCGGTCTCCACAACTGGTGCAACACATCCTTTCGTATTATTCCTACTCTCATCATTCTTGGGTAATAGCAACATAGTCAACTCTTAACATATTCCCTGAACTTAGTGGACATAACTACCGCTGTTGCGGTTTCACATATTACGAGGTATCCCCACTCTTTAAGCAGTGGTTCGTTATCCGCTTTACTTACTTATATTACATAAACTTCTATGATCAATAACATTTTCTTAACACATTCTACTTATGGCTCATCAGCCTTATTGCCTCGAGCTTTGCTCTTTGTAGGCTATCCACACACATTTACTTCTATGTACAACATTACATGGTTTATAGGTTTCATTGAACTCCATGACAAGGTCGTTGTTCCTTTCATGGTATGCTCCTTCAAGGATGTCAGACTTCCTCCTGACGACTTATGTTTAAACTGGGTGTTAGTTTCCACCCTTGCGTTTCTGTCACGTTATCTTGTTCAACCATTGTTGATCCAACCACCCTTTTAAGGATAGTTCCTGGGTGTTACTAGGCCATGCCATTATATCCGGCTCGCACTTATGAGTACGTTTCATTAGCTACATCGCCCTGCGTTCTTGGCTGGGTTAAATGTCATTTCCAGTGAGATTGATATTCCCTTAGTTCAAGTGATCACTTCGGGAGTCTCATCCCGATCATTGCACATTAACGTATCCATAGTAGGCATCTGCCTCACCATATGTAGGCTGGGTACTTACTCCTCTATTGTGTTCATCCATCCAGATCCTTAAGACATATGCTATGTCTTTACTTACTAACCAGTGCACTTCGCACTAGTTCACCTCTAAACATTTCCTTAAAATAAACTTACTAATTCCTTTAGTCTTCCTTAACTTAACTGGGTTCCTTTATTTCAATGATTCGATGCAATCCATTGCTCTTGCTTGTCTTTCACTTCGGACCGTAGTATGGAGTCGACTACTTCCCGTGTTCCAGACTCCACTCATATACATACGTGGGGTACCCTGCTGATACATTGCTACTTGCCCGACTACCCCATAAGAGGGTTTGTCAGGCCCACAAGCTCCTATCGGAGTGCGGTCGTCCCACATTTCAGTTGGTACACTCGTAGTGTCCGTCACATGCCTAGGTGAAGTATTCTGTTGTCAACTCCTCTTATATTATCCTATGATAATATGCATTCCATGCTTCCCGAACTTAATCAAGGGAAAGTTATTCACTGTTGTATTATCATGAACTCCATCCATTTCCTCGGGTCGTTACCCTTGGGTTTACCGGTTTCCATCCGGTTATTCGAAAGTAAACTGGGTATAACTTACCTACTATGTGGCACTGAGGCCTGTGTAGGTCTTCTGGTTTGGTTTAAAGAAAGTTAGAGATAAAATGGGTTTGAAAGAAATTTTGGTTTTGAAAACGGTTTTGAAAATGAATTTAAGTTGAAAGAAAAAAAATTTCGCAGTTTTACAATGTTTCCTTGCCTTAACCAAGTCTAGCTTCTTGCTGACTGGTATATTTCCAAGTACAGAGGTCAGGCTATTAAGCCCTTCCACGGTTATGATAATCCCACTTAACTTTAAGTGCTTGTAGTTGTAAAAAAAAAGAAATCTCCCGCACAACCTTGTTGTAGCAGCACTTGCCATGGCAAGTGCGCCATGCTAACCGGTTTTTGATTCAATACACATTGATTGCGGTACTGCTTTCGCCCGCTCTAACATCAATGGCCTTGCTGGCCCTTACTTGATCTTACCGTCCTAACAACAATCCTCGGGGACTTCTCACTGTCTGCACATAATAACCATTAACTAGGGTGTTTCCCATTTTGGGAGACCCCTTTTTACTTAGTATCGTATACTCCTCGTACTATATTGTGGTTCCTTAATCAGTTGGTATACCGTTGGTGTATTAGTTAACATCTGTAGTCCCGTAGACACTCGTCTCGGGTTACATTATCTCGCTCCTTGCTTGTTGCACGTTTGGTGCGTTGCAAGCTGGTTGTCCTCGACTGCTCCGCATGTCGACCCAGGGTGTTGGAAATTCCATTCTCTTGTGCATAAGATTCTTCACTTTTTGCTAACATGAGCGGTTAATATTGTTAAAATGGAGACCGTCTTCGGGATCACACCTTTCGGGATCTACCGTATGACAGGTCCTCCGTACTTACAGGGGTAAATAGCAACTGCCAGATCGGGTTTTCCCGAGTAAGAGATGACTCTCATCTCTCTGGCGTTCTTTCCGAGTTATAGAATAGGGTTTGTGGAGGGCGGGATGGATACTGTAGGTATCCAGTACACACTGGTATTTCCCTAACTAGCGTACTCCTCACGCTATCACTCAACCCTTAACCCAAGGCACTGAACTCTTAACTCGGTACTTCCTAAGCTCGGTATTTAGTCATCAGAGCGATACTTCGCTCTGATACCACTTTTTGTAACACCCCAACTACTAACACACACTTAACAACATATCGCAGCGGAATCATAACTCACAACATCACTTAACTCTTTGGTGTTACACGCCGTTAGCCACCCACGTGGCTAACAAGGCTAACATACATACATTGTACCGGTCTGATGGACTAAACTCCCGAGCAACTACACATAAATCTCGTTCCATGTCCAACAATCATTATACACTTACATTACAGCTGTACCGAGTAATTACCAACTAACGCCGATACATTTTCGGTCTTACTACACCTATATATCCACAATTCTCATGACTACTACATACAAACCACTACCCCGTCCTACTCTCGAACAGCTTCCAGTTCCTTGTACCTGAAAAGTATGGGAGCCCCCAAAGGGGGTCAGCACCTTTGCTGGTATGGTAATCCCGCAGCCCGCATGCTACCGGGCCACGCACAACTATTTGTCGTCTTAGCATGCGGTTGATTTATTTCAAACATGCACAAACTCACACACATATCATGCTTATAGCAAACATCCATTAATAGAATACAGACACAAGGTTAGCACACTCAACATAACAACACTTCACTTTATATCATACACAACTTAATTTCACTCTTCTTAGAGTACATGAACTTCACTTAGGGAGTGCCGGGGATATAAGCCCGAGCACAACATACATACATTTTCTTTACTTGAGTGGCGGCCTCATATAGGACCGACACAACATACATAATTTCCCCCTAGCTCCAATAGTGATGAGGTAGGTAAGCCTTGGTTAAGCTTGTGGGTGGTTGTAATTCAAGGAGGAAGAACAACCGTAACATAACAAAGAGGGAGTCGAAGCGAACTTAGGCCTCGACACCCTACCAACATTATACATAATTTCCCTCCTAGCCCGATGTGGAGGTCGGGTAGGCAAGCTTTGGCTAAGCTAGTGGGAGGTCGAAATCCAATGAAGGAAAACAACCCTAACTTAACAGGATGGGATGTATTAACTCCCAAACAACACGCGCGACCGGGACAACCGGATTCCTCTCCATACATACATATACTTATTAGTTAAGGGTTCCCTTATGGAACTTATCACATACATACATCACATAGTGTTACTAACTCGGTTAGACACACAAGGGAATTCATATCCCATTTCGACAGCACGGATAACAGTATTCAACAACAACAACATATTAAACAAGTCACATACATCACACTTTAACCACAACATACACTAACGCACGGATAGCCGTAGTTAGAACGTTCCCATGGGTTGGGACGTTTATTCCGAATACCGATCTCTTATGTGAACCTAAAGTCGGTTAACTATTATTTAACACATAACTAAGGTTAAGCGGTATCGGAATTAATTACGCCACAATAATGAATTACTGTAAACTCATTTCATGCTTTATCTTGCAAGGTGGCAAACACACAGAAAAACACATTGGCATACAAGCCGGTGTAATCCGGTAGGACACAGGTTGCAAGAAAACCATACCTGTCACCGTGGGGAATTACTTTACTGGTGTTCTCACGTTCCTCGGTTCACACTTGTTCCTCATGTCATACTCTTGAACCATTATTTAACATGTCAAATGGTTCAATTAATATTAAGGTGTTACGGTAGGTACATAATTGCTACTCCCGTACTTACCCCGTTATCCCGTTATTTCGGTTTAACTTTATGTACTTAAACTCACAATTTTCTCAATCATTTCCAACACTTGTTTATACTTCCAATGGCCTTTAAAACTCACCAAAAAAGGACTAATCAACATCTAAAACCATTACCATTCACTTCCCCACCATAATAACCCTTAAAAACACTTTCTGGACACTTTTTAACATGGTCCGGGTTTGTGTCCGGGGTTACAAACCCGGACCAACCCTGGAAAACACGTTCTGGACATTTTTCTATGTGGTCCGGGTTTGTGTCCGGGTTTACAAACCCGGACCACCCCCTGGGATGATCTTCTGTCGTGTTTTTGCTATGGTCCGGGTTTGCGTACCGATTTGCAACCCGGACCAACCCTGGAACTGTCAAAATTTACAGTTTTTGATCAGTTTTCAACCCATAATTCACCTCTAATCATTTCCTAAACTTTCCACATGTTTTCTACATGTTTGAACACACAAAACACTGACTAAACCTCCTCAAATCGTTGGTCAAACTCACCATTCAATTCTTGTCAGTTTACACAAGTTTTCCATTCTTCCTGTTACACTTAAGCACAACAGTGCACATGAAACTTCTTTTGTTGTTTCATAAACTTCCACCAACCTTACTAAATCTCTTTCTCACCACACCAACACGTTCTTAGACCAATACACTTCCAAAACCCAAGCTCATACTTTGTTGTTCAAGCCTAACACTCTTATTCATTCTTAGCCAAATCCATGACTTTTCTAACACTTGTGCTACAGATTTTTGTACTACTCCTCTTAGTTCTCCAACTACCATTGCAAGGCTATTAAACCACTCCACTCAACACTACAAACACCTAGATTCTCCCGTTCAGCAAGTCATCATCACAGCACTCATTTTCTACTAAAAATTTGCCATAACCTCCCCATAAACTTAGCATCTCCCAAACCTCATCTTGTCATTATTTTTCAAACCTAATCTAGCCAAACCCACAAGGGTTCTATCAGAGCATAATGTATCCTCAAGACTTCATTAAACAACAATATAGCTCCAAAATCAAATGCATTGGCACTTAGGCCCTTAAATCAACACAAGTTCACAATTTTCTCTTAAATCAACTTTACACACTCCCCCACATAGATTCCAACTCATAATTTGGGTTCATTTATTTGATTACCCATCCCAAATCCTAAAGCAATTTAAAACAAGCCTTAAGGTAGATTTCTTACCTTCATTTCACAAGTTCTCTTTTAGTTCTCCTCTTGCTCCTCCACTTCTCAATTTCGGTCAAGTGGGAATGGAGTTGCCAAACTCCATCCCAACATTCATTAAACACAAAAACGTACTCAATTAATCATCTAAACCCTTAGGAAATTTTAATTCAATCAAAGGGCTTAAAACACAAAGTTAGGGTTTTACCTTTGTAGCTTTTTGAGAGGGGTTCTCACCCTTGAACCAAGAAGGGGGTTATCCCACCATTGGAGGGTTGGAATGAAACTCCAAAATAAGAAGAAACAAGGCATGAGAATGGGCAAGAATCGGCCAAGGCATGAAAATGGGAGAAATGAGTTTCTCTCTTGAAACTTTTTACCTTGTTTGAAAGAGGAGACTCCAAGCTACAAGATGGTGTGTTTTTCTCTTCAAATGGGAAAAACCCATGGAAGCGAAGTTCTTCATTTTCGAATTTTGAAAAGAGGGAATGATAGAGGATGATGAGAGGATGAATAATATGTATTTATTTTTGTGATTGGAGCTTTAATAAAGCTTGGGCTTAAGGTTGAAGTTGGAGTAGCCATGGAAGAAGGGGGCTGTCGCAAGGAATAAGAAGGAGAAATCAGAGGGGAGAAAGAGAGGGCTGTACGTGAGGAAGAAAGGAAATGAGAGGAGAGAGAGTGAGGGTGAGGGTATATGTTTACTTTTTCACTTTTTCACTTTTTGACTTATTTAACTTGTTAACTAGTCATATGTGAGGGGCTATCTATTTTAATAAAACCGGCCCACTAATATATATACGCTGGAGCGTTTTTCATCTTTTACAGAAAACGCTCGTTAATTTACCCGGTTTAGCACTATTCACTAACCGGGTCCGGTTTCCGGAATCTTCTCGTTTCTTTAATTTTAATGGTTATTAAACTCCCATTAATGTTTAATTATAGTTATAGAATCAACTATAGTTTTTACGGGGTCATTTAACTGTTTAAAGTCACGTTTCCGGGTATTTCTCGAAAAACGCGCTTTAATACTCCGTTAGCGTTTTATCGCATTATTTGGATCCGTTTTCTTCTGGAATTTTTCCCACATGTTCTTAGTATGTAATTAGGGTATAAAAATATATTTATAACCCTAGTGAAGGTTATATGCCTCCTAAAATAATTAAATATGCGTTTTCACGTTTTATGTCTTTTACGCATTTTCTTTTTCTTTTTGGTTTTTCATTTCTTCACCAATGATCTTAAGGACTTAATTAGCCTTAGAAAATTATAATTACACAATTAATTAACACATTAAGGTTTGGGGTATTTCACAACCACTAAAGAAGTCACACCATATAGTTAGTAAGCATCCAATGCTCAAGTTAGAACCAATTCCAGTTAGGAGTAGAAAGACTCAGGTAGTCACAAAGAACTAGGAATGATATGAATACCCATAACCCGTGGTAGACAGTTTATGTCCCCACCATCTTAGAAAACTGAACCCCATAGACAAAATATACTCAAGAGTGGAATAAATTCAACTGGGAGAGATGGCCCCCACCGCCAAGTACGTCCTTTTAGGACAGGGGATATACAGCCCCTCACTGTTTACTACGTCCACTAAGGACAGGGGATATACAGCCCCTCTCTGTTAACTACGTCCACTAAGGACAGGGGATATACATCCCCTCTCTGTCTACTACGTCCCTTTTGGGACAGGGGATATACAACCCCTCACTGTCTATCACGTCCCTTTTGGGATAGGGGATATACAGCCCCTCACTGTTACCATTGAAGACGCGCGCACGTCGAAACCTCAAGAACCGGCTCATGGATGAAACGATATCCAGAGTCAAAAGAAGAATTTACCAAAATTGACCTTTTCCAAATTCCCACCAGATCAGTAACTTCCCAGAGCAATACCAAAACACTCAGTCCTACAGAGTGCAGAAGCGTAAACCCTAAGCAGTCAATGTCTAATGGAACAACCAAATAGAAGGAACCAATACCCAAGTGAGTTTCACATTCAAGGCTTAGTTAGTCACACAAGCTGAGTTAGCCACACAAACAGTTTCCTTTTGAAATCCATTCAAGCGCAGATAGTGTTTTCCAAAACATTCCATAAAGCCCATTAGCAAAAGTATCTGAGTACGAGAAATCGTACCTGGATAACGTTGTAGCAGTTCTAGTCAACTTGCGCAAACAATCAACAGTACTCTGAAGAATATTAAAGATAATTTACTATCAATAACCTGTACCCTAAGTTAAACTTAAATAAATTCCTCTCTCTTATTTCCAAATCTCAATTATCCTATAAGCCCTCGCTTAAATGTTATGTATAACCTTTGACTTATTTTAGAAGGTTGTATAGCCCAAGGTTGTAGGATCAAGGAATGTATTTTATTAACACCTGCTAACTGTCCACTCCTATCCACTTTATTCATATTTAACCACAATCCTCACATTCAAGACTTTTGAGACCTTAATATCATAAATGTGTTTATATTATATAATTAAATCTAAGAATTTCAATAATAATCTTAAGCTCAATACCTTTATTCTTAATTTAGAATAAACACTGTATTATGACCTATGATGGACTCATCTCAGAATACTATACTATTATCTCACAATGTAAAGATTATGTATTTAAACAAAATCTACTAGATAATCCACTATGATTAAGTCCTTCCCTTAACTTAATTAAGATCTACATCTTGTATATTGGAATCGTAGGGTTGTAGACGCGTTTTAGTAAAACTTAATTGAACTGCTAAACTCAATTATCTCATCTTTAGTTCAGAATGACTTTTAATTACAACCATCTAATAACCTTGCCATAAGATGTTAAATAGCTTCTCATCCTGAATAACTATACTATAGTTAACTTAGTTTTAACGAATTAATCCTATATTTAGTATTCACAAGGTATATTATATGTTTTATTATTACCTATACAATAAGGTGTTTAGTTAACCTTTTATGTATCCTTACTTACATTTAATTTCCTAAATGTTTTATTTTTACACACATTCCCCCCATAGTCTATGTACAATCCTTTTATACTAAACTTCAATAAACTTAAGTCTTAAATACGTTTTAAATTGTTTTACAACCCTAAGGTTTTAAAGGAATACCTTAATAAATTAATTCCCTTTATTATGTTTTAGGATAAGCATTACATATTAACATAAGGTAAAATTTATCTAAGAGTTAAACTCTGATTCTTAAGTGAAATTGTTAATTATGTAATAAGATAATATATTCTGAAAAATCCCCATACCTTATATTCAAATGATATATTAATATTTTCAATGTTGTAAAGTAGTTCAATATGATCTCTTATATAACCTAGTTTCATCTAACTAAAGGTTTTAAGGTTTTAAGTATCTGATTCCAATTTACAAACCTTTCATAAGTTCTAACTACTGAATACATCACTTAATTATAAACTTACATCCTAAGTATTGGTAATTAATGTTACAAACGTATTTCATATGGCTTAAATAATCCTAAGAACTAAAGGACTATTATTCAGATTAACTCCCTAGTCATATTTAACATAGTTTATATCTTAATCCCTTTAAATTATTTTACCTTAAGACATTGAGTTATTGTTCAATATTATAAATGTTATGAAATGATTAAATCTAGACTTATTAATCCACTTCTCATTTAGATGTAGAACTATTTCATTTTTTTTATTATTAATTATATATTAAGATCTATTGGTGTAACATTTTATGTAACCAAATTACAAACTCTCATAAATTAATTTCTTAACCCAATTATATATCTACATTGTGGTCAATGACTAATAATATACATGTGTTTTAATATGGTTTATATATAAACCTTGGAAATTCAAAGGTAACTCTTTAAGCCTAATACATAACTATAATTTAATACTACCTCATATAATATTCTTCTATTAGTATTATGTAGAGGTTTAGTTTAACTTATTAATTCCTTCGTATTATATTTCCTATAAGGTATTTAATTTCTTTTATTTATGTTTAATGTGTATATATTTATATATACTAGGATTTGTTCAAAACATTATTTATGTAGTTTTATTGTATTTAATTATTTCTATTAACTTTTACACATATTAACATCTGATATATGGTTTACAAATAAGGTATTTCCTCAAGCTTTAATTAAGTATATTAACTTCCACATTATATACTAAATAAAAATGTAGACTAGTTTAATTCCTTGATTTAATATAAGTTTCTATTTTACTACTCTCATATAAGTATATATATATATATATGTATATGTAAACAACTTTTACTTCACTTAAAAGATAATACCCAAAATATTTATAAACATACTGGTATAAAATGTTAATTTAGGTTTTCTTATTTTCCCCAACCTAAAAAGCTTATTAACAAACCATACTTTAATTTTTGTTACATTAAAAACCATATATTATAAGTTATTCTTATGAAAATTTCATAAACATAATTTTTAAACCCATTTACCCTTGTCCAAAAATTCCCAAATTTAATATATAATAACTATGACATTTTAAACTTATTATAAAATTTGTATTTCATAAAAAATTCTTTTTAAATTAGCCAAATAATTCCAGAAAACCCGTAACTTGCAAAAATCATAACTTATGTTTAAAAACTCCAAAACCTTATTAATTTACATCAAAATAAACTAGATTTTATAAGGAATCTATGGTTAAAATTTCGTGACAAAATACATTCGGGAAGGCATTTAAACACATTCCACAAGTTAGGGTTTATTTCCGAAATTATAATAAAAACTTATACACTTAATTTGAAACGATCTAATCTCAGCCATCCGTTTCTTATAACTACAATCGGACGGCTGCTGAAAGTCGAGTTCTTCAGCGATTCCCAAACCCGATTCGAGTACTAATTCACCGATTTCTCACAATCTACAGAACCAAATTGAGTGATTCTTCCTCCATTCGTTTCGAAATTAAATTACGGTTCTATTAACACTGATTTCACCACTTATGATGCGGTATTCCGCAAAATCGAATCTGGGTTCGAAGTTAGGGTTCCTAATTCAGTTCGAAACTTGATTTGATCAATTCTCCTAATCTAACACGTAATTGATGAAATTGAGACATGGGTTAGACCGGTAATGTGATTACGAATGACATTAACGGAGCAATTGGATCGGAAACTCACCGGAGTTGCAATAACGGAGGAATTCGAATTCGGAATTCTGGAAAGGTTCGAACTTTCGAGTAGTTCACGAGTGTAACACCCCAACTCAATCCAAATGTGGTCTCGCAACTTAACAGCATATATATATATATACATGTCACAGCAAAATTCTTTACACTCCAGGACCTTGCCACAGTCTGACTACAGAATATACCGAACATTAGTACATAACAACCTTAACCAAGTACATATTCTTCTTACAATCCTCTCACAACCTATACATCTTACTAACTCAATTGTCATACGAGTGTACATGCACAACTCGTAGGTCACACTTAATCCTTAACACTTGTATCCACTTCTTACTCTCGCGACGGCCGCCTCCTGATGTACACCTGTGTAGTAAAAACAGCCCCCAAAGGGGGTCAGCACGAATGCTGGTACGATCCTCTCATGGCCCCCAAGCTAACGTGGCTACGACGACTAATTGTCGATAGCATGGAGGTTGATTAGATGCACAACATAATAGTAAATGTTGTAAACAACAATCCAATATGAACAATTAAAGTTCACACACAATGAACGACTTAAATGCGTTCCCTCAATTAGAGAGTTAATTGTTTAACTCCTTAAGTTATATTTCCTCTTAATCTTAGTCCGTCCTTATCTCACCTCAATCTTAATCTTATCTTAATCTTAGAAACAACCACCCTTTAATAAGGAGTGGATGTAGCTTATCTTAGCCTTAACAATACTGTTGGGGTAAAACCTAACGGTAAATTGTGCTAGGGGTTTAACCTAACGGCAAGTGTACCGGTCGATTATAGCAAGTTTAAATCTCGGAGTATTCCCTGAGTATCGAATCCAAGAAGGCAGCGGCTAGTTTAATTTCTACTTACACACAAAACAAATAACAGGAAATTGGGGGTTTTTGTATGTGATGGTGAATGTTGTAAAAGAGTTCAAAAAGCAATAAACAACAGGTAAATAATTGTTTTGATTTTTGTTTGATAAAGGAAATTCCGGTTTACTACTTCTCTCTAGATTGCAATTTCTTCCCCTAAGTGATTTCTACAGTATTCTGAATAAAACCCTAGAATAAAGATAATTCGTATTCGGTCTCCCGCTCCACGAATTCTAATTAGCAAAGACCGAATCCTAACTCTCGTTATGAATCCACTGTTTACTAATTACTTTAAGTGTAGTCTAGATTAATGGTCAGCTAGCGTTTAGAGGAATTACCATCTCTATACTAACCGGTTCTTTCCCTGTAGTCAATTGATAGCCGCAGTTCTCACTTATAAGCTAACAAACTGATAAACTTATTTAATTGATCAGATTAATAAGTCTAGGAATTCATAAGGGCAAAGAACTTTATTCTATTGTACTGTAGAAAATCACAAAGGTTCAGAAATAATTATTCTAGAGATACATTGTAAACCGAAATTAAAAGCGACTACTCAGCCATAGACAAAATAACAATACTCAATATAAACAACATAAGGATAGAGGGATTTAGCAGAAAAACTGATTTTAGAAGCCGTGGTCGAGTCTGCAATTTCCACAATTGTCTGAGTCACGTCCGGCTGTCTTGGGTCGGACGTAGATCCGAACACGTTGTCCTGGTGCTGTCCGGATCCGGACGCAATCCGGACGCGGGTAAATGAAGCGCTGCGAGCAGGGTTTTGTCTGTGAGTGAGGGTGAAGGTTTACGGAGAAGGATTTATGAATGGAGATGGATGGTTTATCGTGGAAGAGATGTTGTGTAGAGAGGGTAATGGAGAGACTCAGAGAGTCAGGTGCGATTTGAAATGAACGCTGAATGGCTCCTTAAATAGCCTTGGAGAATAGACACAGATTAGTGGAGTTGGTGTCTCCTTCATTTATTGAGCATGGCTCTCCGTTAATTAATACTGAGGTCTGATAATTGCGTCGCCCGTCTGATAATTGCGCCGAAAGCCCAATTATCAGTACGAGTGCGTTTTTATTTTTCATAGCTGTGTGACGTCCGGATTGTGTCCGGATCCGGACGTGACACGGAACCTCTAGATCTGAAACTCGAAACATGTCCGGATCGTGTCCAGATCCGGACGTGAGACAGCGGTTTTGGATCTGAATCTCGGAATATGTCCGGATCGCTGTCCGGATCCGGACAGGGCACAGAATTCTCGTTTGGGTCACGTCCGGCTAACTTGACCCGGACACAGATCCGGACGTGAGACGTCCGGTTCTGCATCCGGCCAGGTTGACCCGGACACGACCAATTTTTGTGTCTCTTTCCCTGATTTGTTCCCTGTTTGTCCCGTTGCAATCCTTATGATGTAAATCCTTCATTTCTCTGGGTTTTTCCTATATTTAGCATATAAAGTACATCAGTTCTCATCAAAACATCAATATTAGGAAAAACACATAATAAGTGGGAAACATTGCTTGAATTGTTACAAATTATAAGGTAATTAAACCCTGAAAAGCCTATATGTTTCACACTTATCAAATACAAACCATCCTTTAAAAAGGAATGGTTGCAACTTATCTTAACCTTACCTTATGTATGCCAACCGTTCTCTCATTGGGAACAGGTTAGCCCTTAGTTCGTTGTTTATTTTTGTAGGGCTTGGTTAACCCTAGCCAGCAGCAGGACACTTACCGGCAATAAACAACATTCTTAAATTGTTGGGGATGTAGGCTTGATCCCCCCACGCCATCTTAAAGCCACCTACCTTGGACTGGATGTCCAATGTAGCCGAGCCGGCCAACCGACCCAAGGCTACTAGTCCGAGGACTAGTCCTTAATCGGAAGTCGAATCTGCTATAGATACCGACCCCCTTTCCTTAGCATGCATGACCGGAGATCGGTCCCGGGTTTCCTCAATCAAGTTCCAGTTAGTAATAGTCTCAAGACCATGTTTGTTGGTTAACCTCTTTCGGTTTATATCAACCCATATTAGGGAGCATTCCTTAGTCTCACTCAATTCCTTACTAAACGTTGGTTAGTAAGTTCTCACGATATGTTGTGTTAGTTTTCAAACATCACACAACAATACAATAATCATAATATTCCGGTTGCATGCTTTATCTTGTTTAGTGAGCACACAAAAACAAATAGCACACAAGCCGAGGGACACCTCGTTAGCAAGCAGGTCACAAGAAGAACTGTACCGTTCACCGTTTGCCGTTCGGTTGCTTACTCTCTTCCGGAGTCCAAATTCCAAGTCCTAAAACATTCATTCAGTTTTAGGTTGTTAATCTCTTAACTCAATTCAGCTTACTTATCTTACTTAACTTACTTAACCCTTAATGATTCCAACCTAACACCTCTTAAGTCTTACAACTTAATCTACAACTTTTAAGTTTATACTTATCTTAATCTCTTAGGTCTTTACACCTCTAATCATCAATGCCCTCTTAAAGGGGTACCATTAATACCACTAAACTTCCTTAGGGTTTCTTTTTTTTTCATTTTAGGGTCGACCGACCTTACCGACCGACCTTACCCAAGGTCGGTCCATTCCAGAACTCATTACCGGTTGAAAATTTCACCCCGACCGACCTTGCAAGTCCGGTCCCAAGGTCGGTCCATTCCCGAGAGTTTCCCCGTGGGATATTTAAGCCCGACCGAACTTGCCAAGTTCTGTCCCATGTTCGGTCGATTCTAGAGACTCAATTCGTACACAAAATACAAGCCCGACCGAACTTGTAAGTCCGGTCCCCAAGTTCGGTCGGTTCCAGAAACCCCCTTCCGGTAGTGTAAACAGAGCTCGACCGACCTTGCAGGTCCGGTCCCAAGGTCGGTCGGCTCCAGAACCTTGTTTCAAAATTCCCATTTGACTCTAAACTTCTCCACAAGTTCCCCCATGTGTCCTAATACCATTTAGGCACTTAAACTCACCTTAGAACTTCTACCAAACTCTCCAAAAAAACTTCCAAAGATCTTCTCAAACATTTACTAAATTCTTACAAACATTCCTAACACTTGTCATATGATTCCTTACATTTCCAACTTGTAACATTACCAAAACTTCAACCAACCCAAGTGTTCCCTCCTTAACAGTTTGAGCACTTCATAAACATCATCTTCCATCTTCAATTCATTTACCAAGACTTCCTCAAGTCACCTTGCATATCCATGCACAAATTCCTCTCCTTTCCTTTGGTTACTCATCACTCTTAAACTCTTCAGCTTACCCATACATTTCTTTTCATCACCTTATCACCTTGACCTTGTTCTTCATTTACCTTAACCATGCAACACCCTCCTTAGACTTTTACCACTCCTTTTATGCAGCTTACTCACTATTCTCATGATCATACCCTCCTATACGTTCCTAGCCAATCTATAACCTTCTCCTTCAATCTTCACTCCCATCACCTAAGTCCACTCATTACCATCTAAACTAAAACCTTATTGTTCCACTACTAGCATCATCACTACTTAGACAAGCTTCCCAAGACTCGCATTGATATATTCCCAAGTTCATACCTAAATCACCTTAAGCATTATACACCTTCTCCTTGAAACTTATGCACAAGTCTTACATTCCTCATATCATGATTTTGGTGTGTTTAATACACTCACCAATCCTCTAATTCCTCCTAGACATCTCTAGGTCATTCTAAACCTCAAGAACTCCTTAGTTAAATCATTTCCACCCAATTTTCTTTTCATGCTCCATAGTAAACCCTAGGGCGTATTAACTCACCACTACCACTTAAACACTTTGTTTTCTACTCAAATTTCGCCATAGCTTCTCTAGCATCTTATCATGCCCAAATGCATTGTTTTCCTCATTCATCCATCTCACACACATCAAGTTCTTTCTCATCACATCTCACCACCAAACCAACTCATTCACAACAACTCATTATATTGCAATAATCTTAAATTGCATAGCACCAAGGCTCTTAAATGACATGGCTCTTAGGCCATTAAATGACTTAAACTTAAACACTGAATTTCCCACATATAAAAGCTTTCAACCTGCAAATACACCCATCAATCTCATAGTAATTATAATGCTCTTATAATCCATCTTAAACTTATCTTACTAACTCATTCCCATTGGCTCCTTAGTCACAAGTTCATAAGCTTGTTTAAGTTCTTTTTCTTAGGTTATATAACCCATTACCTAATGTAAGCCCTAGGCTGCATTGGTACCCATCTAAAACTTATTCCTTAAACCTTAAACCACCATTGGGTAAGTATTTTACCTTGTTTTCTCAAGCTTATGTTATCTTCCTCCTTAGACCTTCTTCTTGAATGAATATCGGCCACCACATAAACTTCCTTTGCCAATGTTCTAATCAATATTCAATGACTCTCATGAGTACTAAACAATACACTAACCTCAAGGAATGAAAACCTAGGTTAAAATATGTTCTAAGGTATAAAAGTGGATGATTACCTTTGAAGTCTCAAGGTAGACTTGGGCATTGAATGAATTAGGACCTCCACTAGTCCTTGGTGAATAAATCAAGCTAGAACAAGGCATAAAAACAAGGCATAAAAACAAGGCCCCAAGAGTAGTAATTTTCGGCCATGTGGAAGGAATGATGGAAACATGGTTTTTCTTACATTTTCTTTACCTTAAGAGAATGGAGAAGCTAATGATGAAATACCCCAAATTAATAAAACATGAAGTAAATATTTAATCACATTAATTAAGGCCTAAACATGCCTTAAAAGTCAACTGAGAACAACAGTGGTCAACACAAAACAAGATGTTGCACCCTTTGACTGTTAAGGGTAAATAAATACCCAAATGAACTTCTTAGGACCTAAAAATTTGTCCTAAGTATATTTACATAATATTAAACATATTATAACCGTTGGACAACACTCCAACACAAAGAAAAAGCATTTACATGCTTCAAGGTCAAAAAGGGCAAAAAGGTGCTCTAGGAAAACCTTAAAAATCAAATGACCTCTAAATGATATAAAATTGAATTACATGATCAAATATCATGTAAGGAAAACAAAAAGACTGTTGTCAAAGAAAACAGAGCTCAGAAACACCAGGCAACACAAAATGTGCACTAAAACTCCTTAAAGCACGTTTTTGTGTAATCGCCTTCTAAATTGGTTTTAAATGAGCTAAAAGGTTATAAATACCTTTAAATATAAAAAATATCATATTATATGATATTAGGAATTTAATTCCAGAAATTTATGAATTTTTACAAATTTAATATTAAAATATTAATAAAACCCCGAAGTGGGGCCCGCATGAGTCAACATTGACCAAGCATGGTCAATGGTCAACTAATTGACTCATTTGGACCATGGAGGCCGGCTGCAATAAATGAGGGGACAGCATACAATGATTTTGGAGACAAATCACTACCTAATGTTCAATTTGCAATAGTAACTTTACTTTTTTCAAATTAATCAAGCTTTCCCACCTTCTCCTTCCTTCCTTGTCCGATCCTGTAACACCCCATCCAACATTCACATACTTACAATAAACTGCAGCGGAATTACAAACCTCATCACATTACTTTACTTCCTGGTGTTACACGCCGTTAGCCACCCACGTGGCTAACAAGGCTAATACATACACAATGTACCGGTCTGATGGGCTAAATTCCCGAGCAACTATACATTAGTATCCCTTTCCATTAACAACAACAACAACATACACCTTATCAACTATACCGAGTATTATAAACTGGTGCCGACAACAATATCGGTCTTACTACACCTACTGTATACATACACTTAAAAGTTTACCCATGTACAATGACTACTGACTCCTTACTCTCGAACGGCCTCCAGCACTTCGTACCTGAAATAGGAAAAGAAGAGAAAGGGGTGGCCCCAAGGGGCTCAGCACCTTTGCTGGTATGGTAATCCCGCAGCCCACATGCTACCGGGCCACGCACAACTAATTGTCGTCTTAGCATGCAGTTGATTATATTTAAATCATGCATGTGACAATAAACACACAACACTTTACATTTCGCCTCAATGGGCTCAACAATCGGATAATACTTCCTACTTAACAAGTCACCCATGGTATTTATCATTCCTAGAGTGTTTCTCCTCCAACGGAGCTACTTCCTTAATAGACGACACATACCCTTAAATCGGGTTATCCTTAAACGCCTCTTATCACAAACTGGGAATCATATCCATGATCCACACAATCCACATTATACAACACACTCCACATTATACAACCTATAACATACACTACATACAACACTTAACAATACCTTGCACGTTTCTACGTACACAACATAATACCGCAATGAATACTGCATCACAACAAAACACATAACACAACGGGAATGGTTCACTTAGGAACCGACCCAAACATTGTTTACACACTGGTGAGCCTAGAGAATGTTGCCAGTCTCATGATAAGCTCGTTATACAATAACAACAACACTCATTACCGTCCTAATAGTTGGACGAGTAACTTAAGTTAAGGCGGTTCGGGTTTGGAGGCCCTAACACACCACACAAACACATGTTCCCCCTAAACCGATCATAAGTCAGAATAGCCAAGCTTTGGAGTAAGCTAATGGGAGATCATAACCCGTGAGGGAAACAACCATAACAAAGAAAGGGTAAGCTAGGAAGGATACCCTCTCCCAAACAACGCGCGACCGGCCAAACCGGATTCCTCACTACTGTTAGTACATACTCACTTTAGACAATACTTAGTTAGAACCCCACTATGGAGCCTATCACATAACAACACATACAGTATTACAACTGGGTTAACACACAAGGGAGATCCCTACATTCACATACACATATTACACAATTAACACACGCATAGCCGTGGTTAGTACGTCCCATGGTACGGGTCGTTTACTCCGAATACCGAACTCTCAAGTGATCCTAGACTCAGTTAACTAAGGTTAACACTGCCGAGGTTAAATGGTATCGGAGTTGAACACGCCACATATATGAATTACTGTAAACTCATTACATGTTTTATCTTATAACGTGGCAAACATACAGAAAAACACATTGGCATACAAGCCGGTGTAATCCGGTAGGACGCAGGTTGCAAGAAAACCATACCTGTCACCGGAGTCCACTTATCCTGTCCATTTATGTTCCTCGAGCAATTCTCGAACAACTGTTAACATCACACGTGTTTTCATTAACATCGGGTTTGCTTGATCATTTAATGTCAATGCTTAATTTTTCCCGTTAACTTAGTTACATAACTTAACATTTTAACTTGTTTTACTCTCACATTTTAATACAACTTTTAACCCACTTAGGTGTCATTAAAACTCCCCTAACATGTCCTTAACATCCTTATAACATCATTACCTACCAATCCCCATCATCACATATCATTTCATAACCTTAAACCATGTTTTTGGTCCGACCGACCCACCGACCGACCCACAGCTGGGTCGGTCCATTACAGACCCCTTTTACTTCCTTACAAACATGCCCGTCCGACCCACGTCCGACCCACCATTCTGGGTCGGTCCATGTGCGAACATTTTCCTTCCTTTGAAACCTGACCGACCGACCCATGTCCGACCCACCCTTTTGGGTCGGACCATTACCGAACATTTCCTAACATATAACAGAGGCTCGACCGACCCACAAACTGGGTCGGCCCCTGGGTCGGTCGCCTCTTAAACTTACCCAAACTTTGTCAAATCTTCACCAAACTTCTCCTAAGGCCTCTTAATGTGTTCTAACATCATTTGGCACTTCAAACACACCCTTAAGATATTCTTAAACACTCACAAAACTATTTTTCCTAATTCCTTAAACCTTTACTTATACCCCACAAAATTCCTAGCACTTACAATGTTTGTACTAGGTTCCTAAATGGTGTTTCTCACCTATTATAACTACTATCCCAAAACACTTTCTTCTCATCTTAACATCATCTCTTAAGTATCATTTTCTTACTAACTAAATCTCCTTTTCACATTTTACCTAAACATCACTTATTCCTTGAACACAAACCTTACCTAAACCTTAAACAACTTCTCCAAGACTTTACTACATTCACAAAACACACATTGAATTCCTAGAACTTCCAAGATAACGCCTAAATCCTTGCATTACTCTAAATCACCTTAACACATGTTTTCTTCTCAAGTAAACATTTATTCACCTTTAACACTTCCTAGTTCACCAAAACTCACTTTAAACACTTAGAACTTCTTACACATTTCTCCAAATTTGGCCATAGCTTCTCTTGTATTTACTCACATCCAAACACTTAGGTTTTTACCTTATTTCATTCAAGAACACCTAAAATCCATCAAACACATTTTTATACTCAAACTTCACACATTAAGCACTACATCACAATATAGTGCATAACTTAAATTGCTTGGCACTTAGGCCCTTAATAACTGGCTCTTAGGCCCTTAAATTGCATAACCCATAAACACTGAATTTCCCACATAAATAATGCCTTTGACCTGCAAATACATACACCAAAACGTATGTTCTTTTACTAGTCTCCTTGAGAACATTTTACTAGGTCATTTGCCATTGGCTCCTTAGGTATTTTATCAAGCAAATCAAGCTCATTTTCCTAAGGCATTTAAACTACATTGAGATAGTTTGTTTACCTTTTTTTCCTCACAAATTTCTTTCTTGTTTCCTTGTAAAACCGGTAGGGCATTTGGTTCCTTGCCAACTACCAAACATTGTACAAATAATAGAATGAGTATTCAAGCATTATGCTTCATCTCATTATAAACCCTAGTTACATATATTGTTTTAACACATTAAGGTAATTGTTTTACCTTGGAATTGGAAGAGAACTTGAATAAGTATCAAGAGAGGACTCCTCCTAGCCCTTGGAAGATTCAAATGAAGCTAGAACAAGGCAATATAAGAGCTCCATTAATGGTGAATTTTCGGACAACAACAAAACATGGAGGAAACATGGATTTTCTTTGAGTTCCTTACCTTGAAGCAAAGGAGAACAAGAATATGTGAAAAGATGAGCTCAAGCTCCTCCCATGGTGAATCTTCATGGCACCAAAATTGAGTTCTTGAAGATTTGAAAAGAGGGAAGTGTAGAGCTTGACCTAACTAAGACAAATATGGTCTTGGAATTTGATTTGGCCAAGGGAATCACAAGTTACAAGTGAAGGAAGATGAAGAATGAGTGTGGGCTGTTGGAAACCGATGGAGAGAGGAGGAAGAAGACCATCGTGGGAAATGAAGGAAGGAATGAGAGAATGAAGATAACACTTGCTTTTGGAGATATTTATGTACTAAAGTAACTTTCTTCTTTTTACTTTCTTTTCCTTCCTTTCCTTTAATTGATTTTACATGGTGGTGACTCACCTTACTACAAAAACCGGCCCCCATTTTAATAGAAGGGTGTTTTGGTCTTTTTTGACCAACTTAATCACTTATAACATTATATGTTACAAACTAGTTATAAAAATCACTATTCACCAATAACCAGGCACATAGAAGTGAAATTTTTGATTTCCCACTAATATGGCCACCCAAATGTGATACTATATAGTACACATGTTAATTAAAGAGTAATGATGGACATTTAGCCATTCAAAACTCATTTACAAGACAATTTTTCAAAAACGTGCTTTAAGACTCCTTAAAGCACATTTTGTGTTTTAACTTCTTTTCAAGCTTGGTTTTCTTTGGTAATTGATTTAATATGTTCATTAACATATTTATAAGGTATAGGTATGACCATTAGGCCTTATACACATTCATCCCAAGCTTAGAGCACATTTTTGCTCATATTGACTTTAAGGTATTTTCTTATGTTTTATTTGGTTTAACTGTCCACCAAAGTTTCTTAAGGACTTATTTAGCCTTATTAAATCATAATTAAATGTTATCAAGTCTTGGTAGACTCTTTGGGTCCTAACCAAGTTCACTCATAGCTTAGAGCATGTTTTTGCTCAAACTGTGTCTTAATGCTTTATTGCATTTATTATGGTTTAAATTGTTCACTGATGTTACTAAGGCACTTTTTAGCCTTTACATACCATAATTTGATATTTAAACCACATATCAAGGTTTGGGGTATTTCAATCTACCCCCCTTAAAAGAACTTCGTCCTCGAAGTTCACACTTTTCACATATCATTAAATTAGAACACAGTAATCACTTGGAAATAAACTTCCTTAACCAAACACACTTTACATCACAACCTCGGACTTGATGGTCCGGGCAACACATTCACATCCACACATAACATAACATATCCAAATGATAACCCGGACTCTATGGTCCGGGTATCTTAACAACACTTACACATACAAACAACCCCTTTGACTCACTGGTCTTGGGTAACATAACAACATTTGGACGCATAGGTCCCCACAACATAACAGTCTTTAGACACATAGGTCTATGTAACACCACACATTTAGACTCATAGGCCTTGATAGTATACACTTTAGGAAATCCAAGTCAAAACAACATTCATTACACATACCACACAACATGTCAGAGCATGTATAGCAATCAAAAATATCCTTGATATACACTGTGATCCCGCAGAACCCGGTCGCGATGGACACCTTCCGTCCCCGTGCCTTTGGGAGTTTAAAACAATCACTTAAATTTAAAATTTCTTTGTGAGGTTAAGTAAGAGAACTTTAATTACGTAAAGTATCCATCAACGTTTTATATATATCAATTTAAAATCCTTTTGGAAACACACACAACTCCAAGTCCAACTTAAGCTCTTTGCTTCTTTTATTAGCGTGGTTATTCGTGACCACTTATAGGGAGTTTCAAGAGTTATCCAACCCTGATGTGATCAGCATCAGTGTTGAACTATCCTTCCACCCCAATTTGTGTTCGGCTTCCCTTGATCACATGCAAATCAAGTTCCACCTCCCACTTCATTTTCAAGCATCAAGTAAGTCACTCATTTCCAATTTTCTATCTTTCGAATCATTCTAGTCATGATCACAACATCTCCAAGGATAGAACTCCGTCTATCAGTTACCTCCATTCACTTTTAATCCTGTTGCCTAGGGAATCTTCTTCTCACTAGGTTCTATGTCGGTATCATGCCCTTTCATGCATCACTATAAAGTATATATATATACATATACACTATATTTTATCCAAAAACAACACCTGGTTTTACATTTATACACTGTCGGGGCTTTGTTCCCCCGGGAGTTTATCTACTCCCCACACTTGTACAATCACAACAACTGTTAACAAACACACACACTTATCACAATGGTATTCGCATCTTCTGTGCGCAATTACCACAATTAAACCATGAATGAATGTGTATGTTTACGTAACACACACACCAATCATCAAAACAAACAATAATTTTGTGCTATGCACAATATGAATCACATACACTACGTACGCTTGTACGGTAATATACACTAAGTGGTTTTGCGCTCTACCCCCCTTAAAAGGGATTACGCCCACGTAATCAGCCACTAAATATTGCTTAAATGCTCTGCCGTCGTGAAGTGTTTTAACTTCCACGCGGTCTATTACACAATGGTTTCTGATTAGAGGATCTTAACCATATTGGCGGTTTAGTTCCTAAACCAAGAATTCTCATTGGAGTTTGTTTAAACTCTTAATTGGTTTCGATCCTGGCCTGTGAGGCTTTTAGGCATTAATAATTAGCCATTCACTCATGTTCACCATGTACATTCAACACTTGAATCACTGGCTCACTAGTTTCTGCTGCGAAACTCTAATAACTGTAGAGCTTAATTGCTCCCTTTTGTTATTCTTACTGTATTGTACATCCCCAATTATCACCTTTATCTTGGTGACAATGGTTTCTCAACCGACGCGTGGTATCTTTTACCGTTAGCGAATTCGGTGAGTTATAAACTTTCTATCCACTTCCATAACCATTTACTGTGTATACAGTTATGTATTTCACAATGATTGACTTTTCCCTTCCGACTTACTGTCGGTTGAGTTTGAGCTACTACCTAGTGTGTAGTGCTCTCTCAGCTATTTACAACCTTTGTGGTATCTTCCATACTGATATTTGGCAGCTAGTGCTACTGTAGTCACTTACTGTTAATCATATTTCCACGTTTGGTTTTGTACAAGTACTTTTTCATTGGTGCGGCTTTGCATTTCCTATGCATCGGCCATTATAACATTATTCCTCCATAATTAACACGTTTCCAATTCCTAGCTATCTCATTCGATCATTACTGCGCAAGAGCAATACCAAAACACTCAGTCATACAGAGTGCAGAGGCGTAAACCCTCGACAGTAAATCCCTTATGCGACTCGCCATGGAATTCACACTGTCCTTCACTGAGACTCTTATGTCGTAACTGGTTCGACCTACCATATTATCATTCAACAACACTTATACAACGGTCGCTTACTGCGCACCGTGCTCTCACTTATTGTATAACACTAACTCGCATAGTATTTACTGTCACATTAACTTCCACACATAAATTTACATTATTCACATTATGGTTCATCCCTCATTTGGATGACCACTGAATGCTCCTTGAGCATCGATTATTCGAGTCACAAGCCGGCGTTATTCAGCCAGGTGCTTCACTTTATACACATACTACTAAGCTAATTTCTCTTTCAATAACAACATGGTCAATCCTTAACATATTTCTTGAACTTGATTCACATAACTACCGCTCTTGCGGTGTCACAATGTCGAGAGGTATCCCCACTCTTAATGCAGTGGTTCGTTTACCACTCTATTCGCTTATACAACCTAAACTTCTACCATCAATCGAATTTATATGATATATCCTGCTTTTGGATTATAAGCCTTATTTGCCTTGAGCTGGGCTCATATAGGCTATCCACCCAATGTACTTCTCTGTACAATATTACAAGGTCGTTGCATCACGTTTCCTTTCATGGGATGCCCCTTAGGTTTGTCAGTCCGTCTCCTGACAACTTATGTCTAAACTGTGTGTTAGTTTCAACCCTTGTGCTTCTGTCATACATTTCATTCAACAATTGTTGATGTGAACACCCTTCAAGGATTGCTCCTGGGTGTTGTTAAGTTATGTCTTTACATTTGGCTCACACTTATTGGTACATTCTGTTAGCTATGCCTTTCGCGTTCTTTACTGGTTATTATCTTCTTCTGTGAAGATTAACATTTCCTGGTAGTGTAGGTACTCATTCTGGGAATTTACCCGTTCATTGCACATTAATGTGTCCACATTAGGCATCTGCTTGCCATGTACAGGCTGGGTCACCATTCCAGCTATAATGTTTATCCCTAAGGATCCTTAAGACATATGTGGTGTCTTTACATAACAGTTTGTGCCCATCGCACTTCCTAACTCTTAAACATTTCCTTAAAAGGAGTTCACTAATCCTTTTAGTCTTGCTAACTTAACTGAATTCCTTAACTTCAACTATTCCTTGTATTTTTTTTTTTGCTCTTGTTTGATTTATACTGCGGACCGTAGACGGAGTCGACTACTTCCCGTGTTTCGGACTCTACTCGTATACATATATGGGGTATCATACTGATACATTGCTACTTACCCAACTAACCCATAAGTAGGTCTGTCAGGCCAACATGCTCCTATCGGAGTGCGGTCGTCCACCAACACAGTTGGTACACTGTAGTGTCCGTCACACGCCTAGGTGAAGTATTCTGTTGTCAACTCCTATTGTCCCGTGACAAGATTCATTCCCTGCTTCCCGAACTTAATCGAGGGAAAGTTTATCCATTGTTGCATCCTTGTCAACTGTCCTTGGTATTACTGGTTGGTTAAAAGAAGGTTGGAAAGAAGTGTTGGTTGAAAGAGAATCTGGTTTTGAAAAGAAAAAGGGTTTGAATAAATCTGGGTTGAAAGAAAATTTTCACGTTTCACAAATCTTCTTACCTTAACACAGTCTAGCTTCTTGCTGACTGGTGGCGTACTTCCAATTACAGAGGTTAGGCTAACAGGCCTTCCATGTTATGACAATCACATTTAACTTTATCTGTACTTTCCAAGTATTCGTAGTGGTTATAATTTCTCGAACAGCCCTGTTAAGCAGCACTTGCTATGGCAAGTGCGCCATGCTAACTGGCTATCAGTTTAACACATACGGTTGTGTGGATTGTTTTTACCCGCACTGTCATCAGTGGCCTTGTTGGCCCTCACTGATCTCACTGTCTTGATATTAACTCCTCTAGGTGACTTCCCACTGTATTCACATAATAATCATTAACTAGGGTATTTCCCATTCTGGGAGTCCCTCTTCACTTAGTATCGTATCCTCTTATAGCCCGTTCCACGCACTTGTCGTGGTTACTGAGACTTGTCTCTTGTTTGGGCACTACGTTGTAGTTCCTTTGTCGGTTGGTATACCGTTGGGTTTTATTTATCAACTGTGGTTCCGTAGACACTTGTCTCGGGTGTTATTAATCCATTTCTTGCCTGTTGCACGGTCGGTGCGTTGCAAGCTGGTTATTCTCGACTGCTCTGCATGTCGACCCAGGTTGCCGGAAATTCTATTCCCAATACACAAGATCCTTCATTCATTGCTATGAAATGCGGTTAACATTATTCAGATGGAGACCGTCTCCGGGATTCCCAGTTTTCGGGATCAACCGTATGACAGGTTCTCCGTACCCTAAAGGTATTTAATAACAGCCAGATCGGGTATTCCCGAGTAAGAGAGGACTTCCATCTCTCTGGCGTTCTTTCCCAAGTTATCAAACAGGGATTGTGGAGGGTGGGAAGGATATTGTAGGTTTCTAGTACACACTGGAAATTCCTATCTAGCGTATCTCTCACGCTATCACTCAACCCTTAACCCAAAATACTTAAATCCTAACTCGGTACTTCCTAAGCTCGGTAATTCAGTCATCAGAGCGATACTTCGCTCTGATACCACTTTTTGTAACACCCCATCCAACATTCACATACTTACAATAAACTGCAGCGGAATTACAAACCTCATCACATTACTTTACTTCCTGGTGTTACACGCCGTTAGCCACCCACGTGGCTAACAAGGCTAATACATACACAATGTACCGGTCTGATGGGCTAAATTCCCGAGCAACTATACATTAGTATCCCTTTCCATTAACAACAACAACAACATACACCTTATCAACTATACGAGTATTATAAACTGGTGCCGACAACAATATCGGTCTTACTACACCTACTGTATACATACAACTTAAAAGTTTACCCATGTACATGACTACCCGTCCTACTCTCGAACGGCCTCCAGCACTTCGTACCTGAAATAGGAAAAGAAGAGAAAGGGGTGGCCCCAAGGGGCTCAGCACCTTTGCTGGTATGGTAATCCCGCAGCCCACATGCTACCGGGCCACGCACAACTAATTGTCGTCTTAGCATGCAGTTGATTATATTTAAATCATGCATGTGACAATAAACACACAACACTTTACATTTCGCCTCAATGGGCTCAACAATCGGATAATACTTCCTACTTAACAAGTCACCCATGGTATTTATCATTCCTAGAGTGTTTCTCCTCCAACGGAGCTACTTCCTTAATAGACGACACATACCCTTAAATCGGGTTATCCTTAAACGCCTCTTATCACAAACTGGGAATCATATCCATGATCCACACAATCCACATTATACAACACACTCCACATTATACAACACACTCCACATTATACAACCTATAACATACACTACATACAACACTTAACAATACCTTGCACGTTTCTACGTACACAACATAATACCGCAATGAATACTGCATCACAACAAAACACATAACACAACGGGAATGGTTCACTTAGGAACCGACCCAAACATTGTTTACACACTGGTGAGCCTAGAGAATGTTGCCAGTCTCATGATAAGCTCGTTATACAATAACAACAACACTCATTACCGTCCTAATAGTTGGACGAGTAACTTAAGTTAAGGCGGTTCGGGTTTGGAGGCCCTAAAACCACACAAACACATGTTCCCCCTAAACCGATCATAAGTCAGAATAGCCAAGCTTTGGAGTAAGCTAATGGGAGATCATAACCCGTGAGGGAAACAACCATAACAAAGAGAAGGGTAAAGCTAGGAAGGATACCCTCTCCCAAACAACGCGCGACCGGCCAAACCGGATTCCTCACTACTGTTAGTACATACTCACTTTAGACAATACTTAGTTAGAACCCCACTATGGAGCCTATCACATAACAACACATACAGTATTACAACTGGGTTAACACACAAGGGAGATCCCTACATTCACATACACATATTACACAATTAACACACGCATAGCCGTGGTTAGTACGTCCCATGGTACGGGTCGTTTACTCCGAATACCGAACTCTCAAGTGATCCTAGACTCAGTTAACTAAGGTTAACACTGCCGAGGTTAAATGGTATCGGAGTTGAACACGCCACATATATGAATTACTGTAAACTCATTACATGTTTTATCTTATAACGTGGCAAAACATACAGAAAAACACATTGGCATACAAGCCGGTGTAATCCGGTAGGACGCAGGTTGCAAGAAAACCATACCTGTCACCGGAGTCCACTTATCCTGTCCATTTATGTTCCTCGAGCAATTCTCGAACAACTGTTAACATCACACGTGTTTTCATTAACATCGGGGTTTGCTTGATCATTAATGTCAATGCTTAATTTTTCCCGTAACTTAGTTACATAACTTAACATTTTTAACTTGTTTTACTCTCACATTTTAATACAACTTTTAACCCACTTAGGTGTCATTAAAACTCCCCTAACATGTCCTTAACATCCTTATAACATCATTACCTACCAACCAATCATCACATATCATTTCATAACCTTAAACCATGTTTTTGGTCCGACCGACCCACCGACCGACCCACAGCTGGGTCGGTCCATTACAGACCCCTTTACTTCCTTACAAACATGCCCGTCCGACCCACGTCCGACCCACCATTCTGGGTCGGTCCATGTGCGAACATTTTCCTTCCTTTGAAACCTGACCGACCGACCCATGTCGACCCACCCTTTGGGTCGGACCATTACCGAACATTTCCTAACATATAACAGAGGCTCGACCGACCCACAAACTGGGTCGGCCCCTGGGTCGGTCGCCTCTTAAACTTACCCAAACTTTGTCAAATCTTCACCAAACTTCTCCTAAGGCCTCTTAATGTGTTCTAACATCATTTGGCACTTCAAACACACCCTTAAGATATTCTTAAACACTCACAAAACTATTTTTCCTAATTCCTTAAACCTTTACTTATACCCCACAAAATTTCCTAGCACTTATACGTTTGTACTAGGTTCCTAAATGGTGTTTCTCACCTATTATAACTACTATCCCAAAACACTTTCTTCTCATCTTAACATCATCTCTTAAGTATCATTTTCTTACTAACTAAATCTCCTTTTCACATTTTACCTAAACATCACTTATTCCTTGAACACAAACCTTACCTAAACCTTAAACAACTTCTCCAAGACTTTACTACATTCACAAAACACACATTGAATTCCTAGAACTTCCAAGATAACGCCTAAATCCTTGCATTACTCTAAATCACCTTAACACATGTTTTCTTCTCAAGTAAACATTTATTCACCTTTAACACTTCCTAGTTCACCAAAACTCACTTTAAACACTTAGAACTTCTTACACATTTCTCCAAATTTGGCCATAGCTTCTCTTGTATTTACTCACATCCAAACACTTAGGTTTTTACCTTATTTCATTCAAGAACACCTAAAATCCATCAAACACATTTTTATACTCAAACTTCACACATTAAGCACTACATCACAATATAGTGCATAACTTAAATTGCTTGGCACTTAGGCCCTTAAATAACATGGCTCTTAGGCCCTTAAATTGCATAACCCATAAACACTGAATTTCCCACATAAATAATGCCTTTGACCTGCAAATACATACACCAAAACGTATGTTCTTTTACTAGTCTCCTTGAGAACATTTTACTAGGTCATTTGCCATTGGCTCCTTAGGTATTTTATCAAGCAAATCAAGCTCATTTTCCTAAGGCATTTAAACTACATTGAGATAGTTTGTTTACCTTTTTTCCTCACAAATTTCTTTCTTGTTTCCTTGTAAAACCGGTAGGGCATTTGGTTCCTTGCCAACTACCAAACATTGTACAAATAATAGAATGAGTATTCAAGCATTATGCTTCATCTCATTATAAACCCTAGTTACATATATTGTTTTAACACATTAAGGTAATTGTTTTACCTTGGAATTGGAAGAGAACTTGAATAAGTATCAAGAGAGGACTCCTCCTAGCCCTTGGAAGATTCAAATGAAGCTAGAACAAGGCAATATAAGAGCTCCATTAATGGTGAATTTTCGGACAACAACAAAACATGGAGGAAACATGGATTTTCTTTGAGTTTCCTTACCTTGAAGCAAAGGAGAACAAGAATATGTGAAAAGATGAGCTCAAGCTCCTCCCATGGTGAATCTTCATGGCACCAAAATTGAGTTCTTGAAGATTTGAAAAGAGGGAAGTGTAGAGCTTGACCTAACTAAGACAAATATGGTCTTGGAATTTGATTTGGCCAAGGGAATCACAAGTAAAGTGAAGAAGAGAAGAGAATGTGGGCTGTTGGAAACCGATGGAGAGAGGAGGAAGAAGAAGACCATCGTGGGAAATGAAGGAAGGAATGAGAGAATGAAGATAACACTTGCTTTTGGAGATATTTATGTACTAAAGTAACTTTCTTCTTTTTTACTTTCTTTTCCTTCCTTTCCTTTAATTGATTTTACATGGTGGTGACTCACCTTACTACAAAAACCGGCCCCCATTTTAATAGAAGGGTGTTTTGGTCTTTTTTGACCAACTTAATCACTTATAACATTATATGTTACAAACTAGTTATAAAAATCACTATTCACCAATAACCAGGCACATAGAAGTGAAATTTTGATTTCCCACTAATATGGCCACCCAAATGTGACTATATAGTACACATGTTAATTAAAGAGTAATGATGGACATTTAGCCATTCAAAACTCATTTACAAGACAATTTTTCAAAAACGTGCTTTAAGACTCCTTAAAGCACATTTTGTGTTTTAACTTCTTTTCAAGCTTGGTTTTCTTTGGTAATTGATTTAATATGTTCATTAACATATTTATAAGGTATAGGTATGACCATTAGGCCTTATACACATTCATCCCAAGCTTAGAGCACATTTTTGCTCATATTGACTTTAAGGTATTTTCTTATGTTTTATTTGGTTTAACTGTCCACCAAAGTTTCTTAAGGACTTATTTAGCCTTATTAAATCATAATTAAATGTTATCAAGTCTTGGTAGACTCTTTGGGTCCTAACCAAGTTCACTCATAGCTTAGAGCATGTTTTTGCTCAAACTGTGTCTTAATGCTTTATTGCATTTATTATGGTTTAAATTGTTCACTGATGTTACTAAGGCACTTTTTAGCCTTTACATACCATAATTTGATATTTAAACCACATATCAAGGTTTGGGGTATTTCAGATCCTCTCCTTCCCAGCCAAGTTCTCCCCTTCCTTAGAAGCTCTCAAGTGTGTTCTTGAGCATGGAAGACAAGCCTAGCTCCTAAGCTCCTAATGTAAGTGTTTTAATGTCATTTTTAGCTCTTTTTCTTCATCTTCTCACCACCAACACCTAGATTTCGTGGCTCATCAATTCCTATGGCTTATTCTCAGTGTTCTAAGGTTAGAACAAGAGCTAAACTCGGTTGAGACCAGTAGAGGGACCAAAGTTGTTCAAATCTACATTTCAAGGTAAAAATGTGCTTTAAGCTCATAACTTTTGATTCCCTTCGAGTTTGGCTGTGAAACTTTGGTCATAGCCTCATCTTCTTCTCCTTTTCATGTGGGATCTGTTGGTTAGCCATTTGGAGCAAGGGTGGCCGAGATCCAAAGGAAATACCCTCTTTTAAGGCATTTTTCCAAGGTAAAACCTAATAACAAGGTAGCATTTCGAGATCTAACTATTTCCTATGTCAATATGGTGGATCTAACACCTTGTGGTGTGTTTGGTTCAGGTCGAAACCACTTAGAACTTCCCTTGCATTTTTAAGGTGATTTTTGCCTTAAATCTTACATTAATTATTCCTTATGGTTAAGCTCAAGCTTGGAGTGTAACCATATCTTGTTTTTGTGTATTAAACATGTCTAAATCAAGTGGTGAATTTTCCTACAAGTGACCGAGCTCATACAAGGAATAATCAAGGTATAAACACCTTAAACTTATGATTTTTACAATTTCTAAGCATATATATATATATATGTGGCCGAGAGTGAAACTTTAAATATGGGTCATATTGACCTAAAAATGGAAAAAAAAATGACTAAGATAAATTAAGCTAGTCATTTAAGAGATTTAATTAACATAATTGTCAAATTTAAGACATTATGTGGAAGTTTGGTAATTAAATAAAAATTATATGGTGAGGCCGAAAGTTTATGTGTATTTTGGGACATTTATGTGTAATTTATTTTGTGAGCAAATGTTTGTAATAAGGCCATGTATTTTAGGCCATTTTATTTATGCATTTACAAGCTTTTAATTAAGTTTAAGTAGTATAAAATGCATTACCGAAAATAAATGGGGTATTAGGTGTAATTAAATTAAATTTGGGGGCTTTAAAATAATAAGGCCGAAAATTAGAGTTAAAAAGGAGTTAAAATAAAGTTTATAAGATTTTATAAAGTTTTGGGGTTAAATGGTGAATTTTAGAAAGTTTGGGTACTAAACCGTAATTATAAGGAATTGTTGGTCAAAGAAATATTAAGGAGGTCAATCTTGACCATATGCTAGGTTTTGACCAAAATGAATAAGTTAGATAACTTATTTAAGGTTTTATAATAAGTTATGCATTTTATGGTAATATTTTTATAACATATGTGGTAAATATGTTATTACCAAAAATAAAGGGGTGTACAATGGTATTTTAAACACCCATGGGTTATTAGGAATCTTTAGGAATTTATTTGGTGAGTTTTGGAATTAAAATGAACTATATAGTATATAATATAGTTATTATGTCATTATGACACTTTGGAGAAAAATAGATGGTGGAATGGTAAATACCAAGAGTATATGGGTTAATAAGGATATTTATAACCCTTTGGTGGAATTTGGAGATTTTTTTTAGAATTATATGAGAGTATTTATTGAGATATATGTATAATATATAGTTTTAATGATATTATCAAACTATATGTTATAAATAGGGCCTAATGACAATATAAAATGTATATTGAGGTCTGTTCGGAATTTACAAAAAATAACCATAGGTTATGCTCTTTTATAAGTTAGAAATGTTATATTAAATGGGATATATATAACATGGTAAAAAGAAAGGGGTAACTTTGTAAATAAAGGAAATTATGGTTTAAGGAAAAGTATAAGGTTTAATATATGCCTATGAGGCAATACACAATAGTTTTGTATAAAAACTATAGATTATAAGTTAAAGGAAATAAAAATATCATAGCAAAAGATATTAGTATTTTGGTATAACATCACATAATGTTATGTGGCCAAAAAGGGAATTTAAATAAATTCAAGGGCTATACCGAAAACATAAAGGTTGGAAAATGAATTTTAGACTACGGTCTACTATGTTATAAATGTTATGACAATTAAATGGTATTAAGGTGGTTTAGATGGAATTAATATAAGGAAGGGTACTCACATAAAATAGTGTGACAAACTATAAATAAATGGGATTTATAAACTAAGGTATTTATTGAATAAACCTTAGAAGTTGTAATTATACAACATAAAATGTTACTCATGTTAGGATAATAATCTTAATATAAGTCATACAATATGATACAACTAATGGGAATAATCATCTAATAAAAGATGATAAAAAGTAACATAAAATATAAGAGTTTATTAAACTCATGGGAATTACCTACGTGGTAAATATATACATACACAAGAATAATGTATATAAGGTGGATATATATATTTTGGTTGGAAACCATATGATTTAATGGTGGTGGTTATTTAAAAAAATATATATATAGTTACGAACTATAAGTTATGAGTTTTGGAAGCAAGTATTATTTGCTAAAGATAAAGGGATTATATAATACATTGTATTATAATGGATGGTGGGAAAAATAATATAATATAATATAATAAATGATACAATACGAAAAAGAGTATAATGTAATACAATCATGCATGCATACATGCAACTAGGGGTTACGTACCTAAACTGGAAGTGGATAAGATTAAAAGAAATATAAGGAATTAAACTTAACAGTTGGAATAGTTTTGACGTACGCGTTTTAAGTAACAAACCGACTGTTTTAAAGAAACCCGTAACAACTGTAGAAAACAGAGGTGAACTGTCGGGGTTGCTTATTATTCGGAAATACCGGATGTGGTTAGTCATGGAGACTGACGTATAGTTTTAATACCATTTAGATTATACTTCTGACAAGGACGCTTGACAAGCTAGCGGACTACTCGGAGCATAGGATCTTGAAGATTCATACTCCACCGTAATACAATCAGGGTGAACGGTATGTAAAGGGGTTTGCCGAGTTGACCTAAGGTTGCTCCTTGGGCTCGGATTTGGTTGATATAACTTGTGTGTTATATGTGTGGATACATGTCTGTGATTGTGTGCTACTGCATTAATTATTTTGTGCACGAGCGTCCTACGGGACTAACACTACGTCGACTATAGATCGACTTATATAAACATACATATACGTTGTGATGACATGACGGTAACTTGATATAATACCATGATATTAATATTAAGTATATGGTAACCTAAGTAAAACACTTAGGGACGAGTCACGACATTGTCGGTCTCTAGAGCATGGATCTCTAACATAAAGATAACCTAGATGACTTCTAGGTATGCGAGACCCATTGGGCCGCTGGTTAATAAATATTCTCCATAAGACTAAGAGCAGATCTTAAACATTATGAGAGAGTGATGGTATGAAATTGAGGTGAGGAATCCCGGTAGTTTACGAACTACTTGGTTGCGCATTTGTGATCACTGAGGGGTTTCCTAATTGGATTCCGCTCCAGGTTATATCCAACGAGCCCAAATAGGTTCGTGGATCAGGTGGCTACGGCCTTTTATGGACGTCTTACGAGACATAAGTGAGTCAGGGCCTCCGGACCTCTGGCGAAATGAGCACCTTTGTGTGTACGGGGGACTACTGTCCATGGTGAGGTGATCGGGTTGTCCTAACATGACGCCCTACTGACATTAATTAAACATGGCTGGATGGAGCCTACAAGGCTAAGGTAAATTAACTATGGGAACTGTACGCTACGGCGAATGTACATTGTACATATGGATGGGGCTTGAAAGCCAAACTAAAATAAATTGACAGTGGATGGTGACACTATGACGATTGTACATTGTACAAAATATTGTTGTTATTGCTAGATACGTTCGATATACAAATGTTGTTTTGAAATATTCTATAAATGTTTGGTTTGGATGGATGATTAATGTTTATGAATATTTGGATGGTTGATTATGTATATTATACATTTATGTTCAGTTTTGATTATAACTGTAAAAAGGAAAAGCATGAAACCAATCTAATAATAAGATGGTTAAAATGACAAGTGACCATTAGGGTCCAGGCCCGGCATACTCAGCGTCTATCGCTGATACTACACCATTTCAGGTTGTTGATCATGTCGGAGCTGAAGAGCAGGAACAGGGTAATTGGAGATGTTGTATAGTAATGAAGATGGTGTATGGTCTTATGGTAAGGTTATGTATTTTTCAGGATTGGGTAGATGCTCACTTGTCGACGTTTATGGTTTATGGACTTAGTATAATGTATAGGATTTTCTCGTTATCACTGCGGTTAGCAGTTTATTTGTATTAGAAGTTGGATGTGGTTTGGCTACGTTGCTCGCATGGGCGAGTAATGGCCAGTGACACCCGAGTGAGTATTGTAATGGTTATTTGTTTTTCCGCTGCGAGACGTTTTATTTATTGCTACGTGAGAGATTATATCGTGATTATTGAGAGGGGTGTTACAAATGAGCTCTTCAAACTTGATTTTCCTCCATCAATGGAGTTTTCTCATGGCACCAAAATGGAGCTTTGAAGGATTTGAAAAGATAGGAAGATAGGTCTTGGCCTAACTAAGAGAAATCTATACTTAGTTTTTGATTTGGAGCAAAGATGAACACTTGGTGAGCACTTGAAGGTGGAGCACCCATGGATGGAGCTCTCTCGGTTTGGAGCAAGAGAAGAGAAGAAGAAATCGTGGAAGGAAGGAGAAATGAAGAGAGAGAAGAAGAAAGGTAGCTTAAATGAAGATATTTTGCTTTTTAAAGCAAATAGTATCTTCTTACTTTATCCTCTTCTTTATAACATTATTTGACTACTCATGGTGACTCATCCTCCCTTAGAAAACCGGCCCCCTATTAATTAAGGCAAGTCATGGTCTTGTTTGACCAACTAATTAGACTTAAGTGATTAAAGACTAAACTAGTGACTATTTGGCACTATTCACTAATTAGTGCACATATTCGTGAAATTTTTGATTTCCCATTGATTTAGGCTTCCTAATGTGATACTAATTAGTACACATGTTGATTAAAGAGTAATGATGGACATTTAGCCACTCAAAACTCAATTCTAAGACAATTTCTCAAAAATGTGCTTTAAGACTTCTTAAAGCACATTTTGTGTTTTAACTTGTTTTCAAGCTTGGTTTTCTTTGGTAATTGGTTTAAAATGACCATTAGAATATTACTAAGGTCTTATCATGGTATTTGGGTACTCACCCAAGTCTCTCCAAGCTTAGAGCACATTTTTGCCCTAATTGCCCTTCAGGCATTCTCTTGTGTTTTCCTTGGTTTAAATTGTCTACCAATCTTTCTAAGGCATATTCTAGCCTTACTACATCATAATTTGATGTTTACTTAGCATACTTAGGTTTTGGGTATTTCAATCTTCCCCCCTTAAAAGAACTTTGTCCCCAAAGTTCCCATGCATCTTATCTTATTAGAATACATGTCTTACCTCGTTCCATAGATCATATAGATCATACTTATGTATACTTAAACTCATTGCATCCTTATATCCACCATATTTTTATACTTAAATATCACACAACATGCTTAAGCACGTATAGCACTCAAAATTCTCCTTATTTCTTTTGATGATTAAAAACATTCACATAGTTTCCAACGTATTCTCCCATATCACCTGTCCGTAGACAATGGCTCATTCGTCCTCGTCACCATGGGCCAGAATACAAAACACTCTGCTCTCCCCATGTCACCGGTCCGAAGACAAAGGCTCGTGCGTCCTCGACTTCATGGGCGAGACTCAGTAAAAAGGTAATCCTTTTTACGAGGTCATGTGAGGAATAATTCCTCTAATTAAAAATACAATCAACTCCAATTTCATTTTATCCTAAGGCCTCTATCCATAGTGTGATTTAGTTGTGGCCACTGGTAGGGAGTTTCAGGAATCATCCAACCCTGATGTGATCAGCATCAGTGTAGAACTATCCTTCCACCCCAATTTGTGTTCGGTTTCCCTTGATCCCTAGAAAATCAAGTTCCACCTCCCACGTCATTTTCAAACATCCAAATAATTCACTCATGTCCAATTTTTTATCTTTTTAGTTCTTCTAATCATAATCAATACATCTCCAAAGTGTGGACTCAGTCCATCCAAACATTCCCGATTCATCTCTTAGTAATTACCTCAAGACTTAAGTTCCTACTAAGTTCTATAACTGTCCCATACCAATTCTCACCATCTTATATCTCATAACATTACTATCTTCTTCCTCATTCTCATGTCAAATTGTATCTCATAATGTTATCTTATTCTTATCTCACACCTAGTCTCATATCGACTCATACCTCATATATTCCTTATTTCTTAAGTCTCCTTAATCATTTTTCCTTAATTCTCTTAACTTGTACTCACACCGGAGTTAACAAGACAGGTACTTAATATGTATGGCATTCACATCTTCTGTGTGCAATAACCATGATTTATCTCAAAATGTTTGGGTAAAACATATATCTCATATTCTTTTGTGTGCTATGCACACCGTAGTTTATGTACTAAGTACTCAAACATACGATAAGCGGTTTTCGCTCTACCCCCCTTAAAATGGATTACGCCCACGTAATCAACACCATCACATTCTTGGACATAAGTTCAAGATGTCTAATTCTCACCAAGCATTCTAGCTTCCACGTCATCTATTTTACTTATAATTCGATCAGAAATGACTTAGTCTCTGTATCGAGGATTCTTAACGGTACTTATACCGTTTCCTTAACTTAGTTTGGTCTAATCTCAAAGGTAGTGGTCTGCTAGCTTCCGCTGCGCGACTCTGATAATCTTAGGCTTAACTGCCTTTCTAATCGTCTATAGTATTGTATATCCTTCTGCCTCCTTACAGTTTAGGAATATTGGTCTCTCAATGGACACGTGTTATCTTTATATATACACGGCCTTAATGAGTTGTAACTCGTCTATCCATTCTCTATGAAGGTCTTATGCTCATACTCTTAGTATTTTCTCGAATGTCTAAATCGTTCTCTCCAACTGACCTTTGGTCTGACGATGATTCCTAATCTGAAACTACTGTTTAGTGCTTATTGCACTTTACAGTTTAATCTTATTCATCTTAAGACATGTCCTATGTCTATACTTAACAATCCGTGCTTCTCGCACTTCATAGTCCTTAATTATTTGTTCTCTGATTCCCTTGCGTTGCTGGTTCAACAGAATTCTTCTCTTCGACTGTTTGTGGTAATGGCTGCTCTTGTCTGATCTTGTGTCATTGTCCGTGGTACGGAGTCGACTACCTCCCGTGTTCTTTACACCACTTATTTACATGCATGGGGTACCATACTGGTACATTACTACTTACCCAACTAACTCATAAATGAGCGTGTCAGGCCTGCAAGCCCCTGTGGGGTGCAGTCGTCCCACGTCTCGTTTTAGTAAACTCATAGTGTCCGTCACACGTTTAGCTATTGCTAATTATGAAGTATTCTGTTGTCGATCTCCTCTTTCATCGTTCCATAATAGCATTTATTGTTCTTCTTGAAGTTAATCAAGGGAAATCCATTTACTGCGTTCTTGGGTATTGATGCTCTAGCTCTTTCCGTATCCTGTAGATTCGGTCTCTTAATATTGAGGTCTCTTTCCGTAGAGCCTCTTATCTTGTTTCTCATATTTATGCTACTAGGAATGCACTTCCAGTTCCTTAAGGAATGGGTAGTGTGCTTCCTGTGAAATCTTACCTAACCAGGTCCAGACTACTGGCATCAATGCTCAGTTCGTCTACCATCTTATTTTCTTACTTATATTGGTCTTAACTCATAAATCTATTTGCCTCAGTGTCAATGTTTGACGGCTCATACATAACGGTCGCTTTACCGTGCACCAAGACTTAATCCACTTATCTAACTATTGTACTCACGACCACTACTACCGTGGTAGTTGGCCCTTACCATGTTGCCCATTAATGGTGCAACCTCTTATTCACTTATTCTCATGTCTTACCTTATACTCAATCCCTTCTTGGTGTAAACACACTTGGAGTTCTCTCATTCTGGTGTATGGCGGTTGCCGTACCGTGTTGTAAAATGGTTGACTCTTAATACGAAGGTGTTCTGCTCCAATCTCAGATTCGTAAGTAGGCTGATTTCCCTCGCATTCTTTCATCCTTATGACGTTGCTTACCATGTAATTTAACCGGTTCCTGAAGAAGTCATTCACTGAATCACAAGCTCTTCTGAGCATTGATTAATTGACGTGCCATAATGTGCACTCACAATGTTTATCTCCGACGATCACTAATTCTTACATCCTGGGTGTTGGATATGGGGTCTATCTCTGCAACCTTCCTTATTACTCAAGTGTATCTGATATGTTCTAAGGTAATCTCAAAGTTATGGTTTCCATTCTCTAATAAAATCATATTATATTTCTAACAAGTGAAAGCCCTTTTGAGGGGTTCATTCCTACTCATGGTCTCACATCAAGGAGAGGTATCCCCACCCTAAAGGCATGGTTCGTTCTCCACCCCTGTCCTTAGCATTATCTCAATGTTCTCATTGGTACGCTTCCTTGGCAACATTTTCCACAATCTAAGTTATAGGTTTGGTAACCGTTCATATCTATGAATTGTAGTTCCTCATGGCTTAAATAAGCTCTCTTACAACTTACTGTACCTCGGCTCTGATGCGGTTAACATCCTCGGCTCGTAGGCTCTTAGTGCTTAATGCTTCAGTTCATTATTTGTACTCCTACTCATCTGTAGGTCATTCTGATAGGTTCTGATTCTTTGAACACTATCTACCGTTAGGTTACATACTAAATGTAGGATTGGGTTTCATGGTAAGTCACTGCATCCTGCTTCCTGCTATGGAAGTTTATTCAGGTATTCTGAGGTTACTTAGTGTCTTTGACAATACTGTCGTTTTATTAGACCTATGTCTTTTAGCAAATAAGGATAAGTTCGTATTAGGCATTTGCCTTAAGGTGTCCAAGTTGGACATAATCCTGTCATCTTATACTTCCATCTCAACGCTTCGTTCAACTTCCGTTGACTACGCCACCCGTTGATGATCAATCATTCTTGGGTGTTAATGAGTTAGACGAACAGTATTAGCTGTCATTCATCAGTTTGTTCGGCTCGGCTATGCCCGCTCTGTGTGTGGGGGTAGTCCTCTGAGCTTTCCTCCGTGGGATTCGTATGTCCTTAACCCTTGGTAGGTTATATCTTAAGTTTATTTCTTTTATCTTTGTTTTCTGGGCTTCCCAACACCTTCATTGTAGAATGTTTGTTATTGGTATTCTTAGTGTTCAAACTGGGAGTTTTATCCCATCCCTGTTAGGAGTCGTTCTGTCGACTGCCTTTATTGTATGTTTTGATACATTCCATGTATGTTGTTGTTGTCATAGTACGTTGTACTGTTGCTAACATCCATATGGTCTAATATTATGTCCAAGTTCCGCTCCTGGCTGACTGGTGTGTCACCTCATCTCATTATGGTCAGGCCGTCGGGCCTTTCCAAGGTCTTATTTTCCTGTTCTTATGGATTTACAATCCGGTATTAATATGTGTTACAGCTGTAGCGTCCTCCTATCTTGCCATGATGGCTTTCCGTGTAGCTTAACCGTGGTAGCACTTGCTATGGCAAGTGCGCCATGCAGGATGGGTTATTGGTACAAGGCACATTGGTAGTGATACTTCCCTCTAATTTCCATGTAATTGGTAGTCCTCGGGACTCCTTTGATAACCTCTTGTTTTGGATAACTAACCATCCGGCAGTTTCCTTGTTGTTTGACAGTACTGTCATTTATCAGGGCGTTCCTCTTTCTGAGGGAACCCCTTAATATCTTCTTATGTCTTAATCCTCGCTCCTGTCTCCACACATTTTGTTGTGGTTACTCAGTAATGATTTCCTTTAGGCATTACATCGTAGTCCTATTTCGGTATACAATTTATATGTGTTTCCACCGTTGTTCGCGTTGTCGGCCAGGTTTGTAACTTTTTCATTGTATGGGGTTTGGAGTTCCCGTTTCTAACTGGACTTTCCAGTAGTCTCAATCCTCATGCTTTGTATTATCCTACTGTTATGCTCCTTCGGACCACTGTCCGGTACTCATGTCACTTCCCCTTTTCCTTTCTATTGCACTCGTAGTGCTTTCCTTATCATTGGTATTGCGGGTTATTTCGACTGCGTAGCATGTTGACCCATGTTGCCAGTAATTACCGTCCCCTTATTGATAGAATTCCATAGATAGCGCCTGTTTCTCTGCTGCGCTCCATTAAAAACCTCCAAGTTCTCCGTAACTGTTGTGCAACAAGATGTTTCTCGTATTGCTTACTGTTAGCTAACTGCCAGATCGGGTTTCCCCGAGTAAGAGAAGGCTTTCTTCTCTCTGGCGTTTGTTCCACATATTCAGGGTTAGGGATGTGGAGGGCGGGTCTAGGTACTATGGATATCCGGTAAGCACCGGGAAGTCCCGACTAACGCACCTCTCACTCTATCTCTCAACCCTTAACCCATAACTCAATCTCAACCTCAATATTCTCTTAAGTTCGGTAATTCTTGTCTTCAGAGCGTAACTACGCTCTGATACCACTTTTTGTAACACCCCAACTCAATCCAAATGTGGTCTCGCAACTTAACAGCATATATATATATATACATGTCACAACGGAATTCTTTACACTCTAGGACCTTGCCACGGTCTGACTACAGAATATACCGAACATTAGTACATAACAACCTTAACCAAGTACATATTCTTCTTACAATCCTCTCACAACCTATACATCTTACTAACTCAATTGCCATATGAGTGTACATGCACAACTCGTAGGTCACACTTAATCCTTAACACTTGTATCCTCTTCTTACTCTCGCGACAGCCGCCTCCTGATGTACACCTGTGTAGTAAAAACAGCCCCCAAAGGGGGTCAGCACGAATGCTGGTACGATCCTCTCATGGCCCCCAAGCTAACGTGGCTACGACGACTAATTGTCGATAGCATGGAGGTTGATTAGATGCACAACATAATAGTAAATGTTGTAAACAACAATCCAATATGAACAATTAAAGTTCACACACAATGAACGACTTAAATGCGTTCCCTCAATTAGAGAGTTAATTGTTTAACTCCTTAAGTTATATTTCCTCTTAATCTTAGTCCGTCCTTATCTCACCTCAATCTTAATCTTATCTTAATCTTAGAAACAACCACCCTTTAATAAGGAGTGGATGTAGCTTATCTTAGCCTTAACAATACAAACCATCCTTTAAAAAGGAATGGTTACAACTTATCTTAACCTTACCTTATGTATGCCAACCGTTCTCTCATTGGGAACAGGTTAGCCCTTAGTTCGTTGTTTATTTTTGTAGGGCTTGGTTAACCCTAGCCAGCAGCAGGACACTTACCGGCAATAAACAACATTCTTAAATTGTTGGGGATGTAGGCTTGATCCCCCCACGCCATCTTAAAGCCACCTACCTTGGACTGGATGTCCAATGTAGCCGAGCCGGCCAACCGACCCAAGGCTACTAGTCCGAGGACTAGTCCTTAATCGGAAGTCGAATCTGCTATAGATACCGACCCCCTTTTCTTAGCATGCATGACCGGAGATCGGTCCCGGGTTTCCTCACTCAAGTTCCAGTTAGGAATAGTCTCAATACCATGTTTGTTGGTTAACCTCTTTCGGTTTATATCAACCCATATTAGGGAGCATTCCTTAGTCTCACTCAATTCCTTACTAAACGTTGGTTAGTGTGGAGGGTGATTTTTCGGTATGAGGGGGGTCTATCTAAACATGTTCTGACTGAAAAGTCGAGATCCTAGAAAATGCCATTCTGTGGAGGGTGAAAACCCGTTATTCTGGCATCCCTCAAATACCTACTAAATCGTCCGTCTTTCCCAGAAAGCATATGAGGAATGCTAATGAGCACTACACCCGCTCTCACTGGGCTCCACGCGGACTTATGCCTCTATAAGGCGGAATTGACTAGAGTCGCCACCTAGTTTGACCTAGGGAACTAGGAAGGGAAGAGGAGGGTTCTAAGAACCGTTAGTTGACTCTGAGGTTGTTCCCTATGGATAGGACTAGGCAGAGAGATTGCAGAGCACGGGTTACACCCCTCAGAAGTGGCAACGACCACGACTTCGGATTGGTGCCCGAGGAAACCTCGGTCTCCAATTGTCGGGATTGCCTTCTTTCAAAACCTTTTTAGAGAGATTCATTAAAAAGCCAAGGATATGATTAGGACAGGAGGAGAGAAAACGAGTGGAAGAGGTGAACTTTTATGCCAAGCTAGCGCCAAATGAAAGGATTGATGAATTCGGATGAGTATAGAATGAAGGTTTGAGAAAAGTCTGAGGTTGAGTGAATGAACAAGACTTAGAGTCTGATAGTTTGAAGTTTGTGGGAATAAAAGAGGGTTTGAGTGATGTGAGAGCCGCCTTAGAAGGGGAAAAAGGTTTTTTGATTGGAATGGGGTCGCACCCTATGTGGGCTGCCTACGTACTCAACTCCCTGTTGAGATCAGACCTTACGTAGTTCATGATTTGAGTTTGGAAGTTTTGATGTTTGTGGAGCTTGAAGATATTTATAGTGTTTGAGATCTAGAAGGGTTCGAAGTTTCAAGCAGTTTCAGGTTTCGGGAGGTTAAAGTCTATGAGACGCCCAGGTCTGTGAGACATTGAAATCTCTGAATGATTGATTCTGTGAGACGCTCGGGTCTGTGCGACATTCGAGTTCGTGAGATGTTCGATTCTATGAGACGCTCGGGTCTGTGAGACTTTAGAAGTTTGAATGAAGTTGGAATTTATAAGAGGATTTGAGTTTAAGGTGAGTTGGAGTTTGAATGATGACTCGAGTATGTGGGGCAATTGGAGTTTGAGTAGAGATCCCAGGTTGATCCCGGGCTTTCGGGTTTGAGGCTCAAAAATGGTTGAGGAAAATCATTTTGTTGTAAAGGGGCGGATAATCCCGATGGATTACCCTATGTACCCCCTCGAACACAACACTTAATTAATGGTAAGTGCCGAGGCTCGAAAGATGGGGCAATGTATTTATGTCGAAAACTAGGGTTTAGAGAGAACACCATGAATGAGATGTCCTCGGTCGAACCCTAATAACGTCTCTAACTCCCGGGTTTTAAAACGTTGAAATCAAAAAAGCATTGAAATCGAGCGGAAGGGAGTTAGACGATTCTAAAATCCCGGCTGCAACTAGGAAGGTCGTTACTTCCCTAGCACCCCGCCTCTGTAAATATCTAGACTGCAATTAGGGGAGGCTTGTCACCCTAATGCCCGCCTAAAGAGATCCAGTCTGCGACAGGGAGATTACGACCCCAGTGCCCCGCCTCGGATTTTTATTTAGAAGAGAGACAAGTGATGCCTAACTGGAAGAAAACGTTCTTTGAAGGTGTTAGACATCACGTGTTCCCCGAAAATGGTCCAAACTAAGTTAGAAAATCTTTGAAATTGTTCAGAATTCTCCATGAAGAACACTGATTTTGAGAAATGTTTTAGGAGAAACTTTCTGTGTACGTGAGAAGAACTTTCTGCTGTTGAGAAGAGTTTTCTGTGATGTGAGAAGAGTTTTCCTTTAAAATTCCACAAAATGGTTTCTTTTGAAAACTTGATGAAGTTTTAATAAATGATTGTTTGAAAATTTGAGAAAAGAGATTTCAGGATTTTTGAATTAAAGCTAAACAATGAGGAATGTTTTTGGATTTTTGGAGTTTGGACGGAATCTACAATTTGGGTTTGAAGTGATTGAGTTTGAATTGAATCGGTTTGGAAAACGGGCCAGGTCAAAGTTTGGGTTGGTCAAAGCTTGGGTCATGGTCAAAGTTTGAGTTGGTCAAACTTGGGTCAAAGTCGGTCAAGGTCAGAGTGGACCGGTCAAAGTTGGGTTCAAAGTTGGACTAGTCAGACTTGGGTCAAAGTTGGTCAAGGTCAAAGCGGGCCGATCAATGGCCGAGCGGGCTTGGTTTGGGCTATTGGGCCGAAATGGGCTTGGTTTGGGCTTTAAAGATTGTTTTTTGGGTTGAAATAGGTATGGGCCTTATCATTTGGGTTTGATTTGGGCTTGGACTTGGGCCTTGTTTGGGCTTGGGCCGATTGGGTTGTTTGGTCCGATTTGGATTTGAACTTGGGCCTTGTGGGGCTTCGGGCTTTAGACTTGGGCTTTGGGCCAAATTTGGGTTGGATATGGGTATTGGGTCGAGTTTGGACTTGGGTCTTGGACCGGTTTTGGGCACGAATTGGATTGGGCCAAGCTTTTAGATATTGAGTCAATTGGGACCTTATTTTATTGTGGGCTTGATTTATGCCTTGAGCTTGATTTAGTTTTGGGCCGAATTGGCCTGTGGACCTGATTTTAGATTTGGAAAATTGGGCCTTGTTTGAGTTGTTTTGAGCTTTTAATTTTTGGGTCTGATGGACTTTGAAAATTTTGGGAAGAAATGATGAATGAGATGAATTTTGAGAAAGTGTTTTTCTTATATGTTATTATAATAAGATGTGGTTTGGGTTTAGAGATCACCCTTTGCTAGGTGGGACCAATGGCTCACCATTGACAAGGGCTCACCCTCTATCCTAAGGCTTGGTCCTAAGGTCTAATAACTAGGGCTTAGTGAATATTAACAATCCATAAAACTAATCTAACAAATTGAAAATAGAGACATAACAATGAAAGTATATGTACATTCTCGGCTTTCTATCTTTTTTTTTTGCTCTTTTTTGCTTCTTTAAAAGAAAATCCATGTGCTAAACAATCTCTAGTCTGTTCAAATAAAAGACATCCGATTAAGCTAAGCCAAAGACACAAAGTAATCTTGTTCCTTGACTCTGATTGGTTTAAAAGATCAAATCCTTGCGTCAAATTATTCATCCCGAAAAGCCATAACAAACATGAACCATGTGACCACATTAACGAGATTATTAATCAGCTGGTTTAAGCACAACATGTAGGATGCGACCAAATTGATAAAAAAAGATCGGATCAACGAGTTGAATAACTATGCACAAATTAAAACCACGAATCCCAATCAATACCAATTTTAAGATAGACCCCTACTGCTACACATTTCGCAATGCAAGAATCATGTTCAACAGAGACCTGACATGTCTTGAAACTCCAAATGAGTAAACAGGATGAAAATCAGAAACACATGGCTTCATAGAGGCTCCAACAGGTATTTCAACGTAGCAGCATAAAGATTGAAACCGTAATCATTCAGAAGAGCACAGGTCTTAACGAATCACCGAAGCATGCCATCAGATCAAAAGAACAGAGATCTACTTGGGATGAGGAAAAATACCAGAAGTAGAACATTGAGATTTCCTGCAAACATTTAGAAATACAAACACAAATAGCTAAACACAAGCATTAGTACGTTAGTGTAATAGAATAAACGGTATACAATGGTGTGTAAACAACAACTTGATAGTTGAATCGATCATGTGAGTCAGTAATCATCAGGTTTTTTGTTAGAATCGAGTACGATTGATTCGAAGTCATCCTCCCCGCAAACATGTCCCCTGTGTACGTCCTGAGTTCGTGGGTGTGAGTCAGGTCGACACACATGCTCGGCCCATAACCAGCAAGCTTGGATGAGGTACCTCGTTAAGAATACAAAATTGAGGAAGGAGAGGCCACGCAGAATACACAAATAAAGCAAAGGGGAAAAACAAGTTCACGGTTGCTTAAACATCAGTAAAGGAAAAAAAAAAACCAGAAGCACTACACCAACAGAATCGACAGGAAAGTGCTAATACCACCGAGATCAGAACAGGTAAAGGGGTTAACCGTTTCATAACTCAAGTCTCCTAATGCGGTTCATCCAAATCCATCAACTACCACCATAATGAAACATGAAATAGTCAAAAACACAGGATAGCATGTGAATAGAAATAGTCAAAAAACACAGGATAGCAATGAAACAGTTGAAAAAGCGGTATGAGTAGAGATCGGTTTTCTTACTATCAAGCTCGCGCCCGATTCAACATATTTCCAAATACGAAAAAACCCACAGTTGTATGGGTGGTTGTCGAAGTCTGAGAGGGATAGAAGGGGAATGGAAGCAGTAATTTCACATAGTCTGAGACTGAAATCCATGCTTCAAATAATATGAGCATTTGAACCTTGGGAATCCACCATGGGTTTGGTATTCAAACAACGCATCGATACAAAATGAAAGCCATGCCCCGCGAGCCTTCTGCGAACCTAAAGACCATAATGGTCCGGTATTCACTAGAAATGGGCACGCGGGTAAGGAGGAACAAATATTCTGATTGGTAAAATTTTCTGGCGTTCAGAGAAAAAAGAAACGAAAGATAGAGTAGAAGTAGGGGATGGTCAACTCCAACGTTGAGAATTTCCAGTTGAGGGTTTTTTTTTTTTAAAAAAAGAGTGCAATACATCCACGTTTTCTGGAGCTCATTTCTGAGATGAATTCAGTAAGTAGAAAGTGAGGTGGAGATAGGAAAGAGAAGACGTTTCGAAATCGATTTTTTTGACAGAGGAAGGGTTTGGAGTGGTATTTACCCTGTCCAAATGGAGATACGGGAGTCGGAGTGGTGCGAGTTTTTGCTGTTCCAAAGGGAAGTCAAACGGCATGATGTTTTCTGGCATTGGAATGGTGTTGAAGATGAGCCTTCGGTGGGAGAAGCTCTCAGGATATGCGCACCATCATTTTCGGTTTTTTTTCATTTCTTCAGAAAACTGGCCTGTACTAAAACGGGAGGGGCAATGGTCGATTCGTAGGCACCGAGTCTTCCGGTGTTGTTTTCGATCGTGGTCGGCCTTCAAGAAACTAGAGACATTGAGTTTGAAGGTTCTAGGAGTGGATTTTTTGAACGGAAGGCCTTCGCATTTTTGCGTTTTTGCCTGAGGAAGAGAAGAAAAGATCGAAGCTGGTGCCGATTAGGGACGGTAGGTGAAGAAAGTCGAAGATGGTGGGGATTGATGCTCATCGGTTCCCTTTCAGGGAAGAAGACAAGGGAAGCGCAAGGGGTTTGTGCCGGGAGGGGGTGGGTGTATCGATAAAGGAAGACTGTGGGTTTTGTTTTGTGTGGTATTTGGCGGTTTGGAGATGGAGTAGCCCCCGGGAGAAGTTCGCAGCGGGCCATTTCTTTGTAGGATGAAGAGCGAGTTGATGTCCAAGGGAGTTCGAAGATGGCTCAGACCGAAAAGAATGAGGCGTTCATGGAGGTTTTTAGATGAAGAATTGTTTCGGAAATGGTGAAGACATTCACCCGGCCATTGTTCCCACTTCTCTGGTTGCTGATACGCTGAGGAACAAAATCGATTGGGGGGAGGAGGGTCAATTGTCTTCCCCAAAAACAAAAAACCCCATACTGCATTGTTTCTATGTCGGCTCTCTCAAAAAATAGCCCCATATCTGTATTGTTTTGTGTATGGGCTTCTGTGTGATTCAAAATAAATGGGCTGATTATGAAGTGTGGACGGGATTGGACAGGGGTAGTCACAAAACATGCCCCTACCGAGTTTCGAACTCGAGACCTCACCCTCCTTTCTCTCATATTCTACCGGTTAAGCTGCGATGACTTTAGATAAGTAGTAGGAGGGAAATCAAATAATATTTATGCCTCGTGCTGACGATTTCAGCCTGTACCAGGAATCGAACCCACGATCTACCGATTGAATGGTGGGCACCTTAACCAGCTGTGCTAGGTCGGATTTCAGTATGTTCATGCGAGAAATAATACAAGAGCCCTAATTTCAACTGGATGACTCCTCTAAAAATGCTACGAGTTTAAAAGAAAGTATACAATGAAAAAAAGAGAAGACTAATCTGATGGCATGAAATTATGGAATGTAAATAATAAGATAAGTAAATAAAACAAGATGAATGGGTTTAAAACCGGATTATTGTTTGAAAATTCATTTTTTGGAAAATCGTGTTTTTATGAAATGCTTTGAAAAAGGTTATAAAATGACGGCTTCGTTATGGCATGCACGCTAATAAGTTTTGAAAAAGAAAGGCGACGACCCCTCTTATTATTTCGAAATTTGCTTTATGGGGTGAGAATTTTTGGTGTCTACAGTTAGTAAGTTCTCACGATATGTTGTGTTAGTTTTCAAACATCACACAACAATACAATAATCATAATATTCCGGTTGCATGCTTTATCTTGTTTAGTGAGCACACAAAAACAAATAGCACACAAGCCGAGGGACACCTCGTTAGCAAGCAGGTCACAAGAAGAACTGTACCGTTCACCGTTGGCCGTTCGGTTGCTTACTCTCTTCCAGAGTCCAAATTCCAAGTCCTAAAACATTCATTCAGTTTTAGGTTGTTAATCTCTTAACTCAATTCAACTTACTTATCTTACTTAACTTACTTAACCCTTAATGATTCCAACCTAACACCTCTTAAGTCTTACAACTTAATCTACAACTTTTAAGTTTATACTTATCTTAATCTCTTAGGTCTTTACACCTCTAATCATCAATGCCCTCTTAAAGGGGTACCATTAATACCACTAAACTTCCTTAGGGTTTCTTTTTTTTTCATTTTAGGGTCGACCGACCTTACCCAAGGTCGATCCATTCCAGAACTCATTACCGGTTGAAAATTTCACCCCGACCGACCTTGCAAGTCCGGTCCCAAGGTCGGTCCATTCCCGAGAGTTTCCCCGTGGGATATTTAAGCCCGACCGAACTTGCCAAGTTCGGTCCCATGTTCGGTCGATTCCAGAGACTCAATTCGTACACAAAATACAAGCCCGACCGAACTTGTAAGTCTGGTCCCCAAGTTCGGTCGGTTCCAGAAACCCCCTTCCGGTAGTGTAAACTGAGCTCGACCGACCTTGCAGGTCCGGTCCCAAGGTCGGTCGGCTCTAGAACCTTGTTTCTAAATTCCCATTTGACTCCAAACTTCTCCACAAGTTCCCTCATGTGTCCTAATACCATTTAGGCACTTAAACTCACCTTAGAACTTCCACCAAACTCTCCAAAACAACTTCCAAAGATCTTCTCAAACATTTACTAAATTCTTACAAACATTCCTAACACTTGTCATATGATTCCTTACATTTCCAACTTGTAACATTACCAAAACTTCAACCAACCCAAGTGTTCCCTCCTTAACAGTTTGAGCACTTCATAAACATCATCTTCCATCTTCAATTCATTTACCAAGACTTCCTCAAGTCACCTTGCATATCCATGCACAAATTCCTCTCCTTTCCTTTGGTTACTCATCACTCTTAAACTCTTGAGCTTACCCATACATTTCTTTTCATCACCTTATCACCTTGACCTTGTTCTTCATTTATCTTAACCATGCAACACCCTCCTTAGACTTTTACCACTCCTTTTATGCAGCTTACTCACTATTCTCATGATCATACCCTCCTATACGTTCCTAGCCAATCTATAACCTTCTCCTTCAATCTTCACTCCCATCACCTAAGTCCACTCATTACCATCTAAACTAAAACCTTATTGTTCCACTACTAGCATCATCACTACTTAGACAAGCTTCCCAAGACTCTCATTGATATATTCCCAAGTTCATACTTAAATCACCTTAAGCATTATACACCTTCTCCTTGAAACTTATGCACAAGTCTTACATTCCTCATATCATGATTTTGGTGTGTTTAATACACTCACCAATCCTCTAATTCCTCCTAGACATCTCTAGGTCATTCTAAACCTCAAGAACTCCTTAGTTAACTCATTTCCACCCAATTTCTTTTCATGCTCCCTAGTAAACCCTAGGGCATATTAACTCACCACTACCACTTAAACACTTTGTTTTCTACTCAAATTTCGCCATAGCTTCTCTAGCATCTTATCATGCCCAAATGCATTGTTTTCCTCATTCATCCATCTCACACACATCAAGTTCTTTCTCATCACATCTCACCACCAAACCAACTCATTCACGACAACTCATTATATTGTAATAACCTTAAATTGCATAGCACTAAGGCTCTTAAATGACATGGCTCTTAGGCCCTTAAATGACTTAAACTTAAACACTGAATTTCCCACATATAAAAGCTTTCAACCTGCAAATACACCCATCAATCTCATAGTAATTATAATGCTCTTAAAATCCATCTTAAACTTATCTTACTAACTCATTCCCATTGGCTCCTTAGTCACAAGTTCATAAGCTTGTTTAAGTTCTTTTTCTTAGGTTATATAACCCATTACCTAATGTAAGCCCTAGGCTGCATTGGTACCCATCTAAAACTTATTCCTTAAACCTTAAACCACCATTAGGTAAGTATTTTACCTTGTTTTCTCAAGCTTATGTTATCTTCCTCCTTAGACCTTCTTCTTGAATGAATATCGGCCACCACTCAAACTTCCTTTGCCAATGTTCTAATCAATATTCAATGACTCTCATGAGTACTAAACAATACACTAACCTCAAGGAATGAAAACCTAGGTTAAAATGTGTTCTAAGGTATAAAAGTGGATGATTACCTTTGAAGTCTCAAGGTAGACTTGGGCATTGAATGAATTAGGACCTCCACTAGTCCTTGGTGAATAAATCAAGCTAGAACAAGGCATAAAAACAAGGCAGAAAAACAAGGCCCCATGAGTAGTAATTTTCGGCCATGTGGAAGGAATGATGGAAATACGGTTTTTCTTACATTTTCTTTACCTTAAGAGAATGGAGAAGCTAATGAGCTCTTCAAACTTGATTTTCCTCCATCAATGGAGTTTTCTCATGGCACCAAAATGGAGCTTTGAAGGATTTGAAAAGATAGGAAGATAGGTCTTGGCCTAACTAAGAGAAATCTATACTTAGTTTTTGATTTGGAGCAAAGATGAACACTTGGTGAGCACTTGAAGGTGGAGCACCCATGGATGGAGCTCTCTCGGTTTGGAGCAAGAGAAGAGAAGAAGAAATCGTGGAAGGAAGGAGAAATGAAGAGAGAGAAGAAGAAAGGTAGCTTAAATGAAGATATTTTGCTTTTTAAAGCAAATAGTATCTTCTTACTTTATCCTCTTCTTTATAACATTATTTGACTACTCATGGTGACTCATCCTCCCTTAGAAAACTGGCCCCCTATTAATTAAGGCAAGTCATGGTCTTGTTTGACCAACTAATTAGACTTAAGTGATTAAAGACTAAACTAGTCACTATTTGGCACTATTCACTAATTAGTGCACATATTCGTGAAATTTTTGATTTCCCATTGATTTAGGCTTCCTAATGTGATACTAATTAGTACACATGTTGATTAAAGAGTAATGATGGACATTTAGCCACTCAAAACTCAATTCAAAGACAATTTCTCAAAAATGTGCTTTAAGACTTCTTAAAGCACATTTTGTGTTTTAACTTGTTTTCAAGCTTGGTTTTCTTTGGTAATTGGTTTAAAATGACCATTAGAATATTACTAAGGTCTTATCATGGTATTTGGGTACTCACCCAAGTCTCTCCAAGCTTAGAGCACATTTTTGCCCTAATTGCCCTTCAGGCATTCTCTTGTGTTTTCCTTGGTTTAAATTGTCTACCAATATTTCTAAGGCATATTCTAGCCTTACTACATCATAATTTGATGTTTACTTAGCATACTTAGGTTTGGGGTATTTCAACGAGGCCGATTTTGAGGATCTATAACTTGCAGTACAGATCTAGTTAGGCTATGTGTAAGGGCTTAATCGAAAGAGTAAACTTACCTCAACATATTGATAACAAGAACTAACTCTAACTCGCAACACACAAGAAGAAATTATGGTTGAAAGTTGCTTGTTTATACCTTGCAGTTTTCTATGATTTCATGCGATGTTGAATCGGAAACTTTAGGCAACTATATCCTCCAAACGGTTACGAATCAGACTTGGGCATAAACATGAAAATTGTATAGGGATTAGAGATCTTCAAAACAAGCTAAAGAAATCAAATTTTGGTTGAGGGACGAAGAAGTTATGATCGAACGAAAGTTACCTGAATTCGGTGAGAAACTGGAAAACTGGGTACAGGTTTCGCAGGTAGGCAACTTTAGATCGAATTTGCGGCTGATGTATAATGAATTAGGGTTTGTGTGAGTAATGGTTGGAAAGAGGACGTTTTGGAGAAAAGAATGAAGAAGGCGGCATTGAAAAATATTGAGAGATGAGTGAGATATGGTCGTCCAAAGTTAGGGCAAAATACTGGAATCTGTTACCGAAATTCAAGGAGATAGAAATCGCCTAAGTCCTGGCGCGTGTGAGCTTGACACGTGGCAATCATTAAAATTTTGGCTCTAAACTTTATCCTATCATAACTTTGGCTAGGATAATCCGTTTTTAACGTTCTTTTTATCGATCTTCATGGTTTTCCATAACCTATTTATTGGTATAGGTTTCATGGGCTGGTTTGACCATTCTCAAAAAGTCAACCCTAGCAAGGCTTAATAAGCTTTAAGGTTTCTAGAATTTTATATTGACTTTTATGTTCCAAATCAATGCTCCCAATATTTCTAAAATCTTTATAATATAATTGGAGTGTCTAGGAATTCTTCCAAGATTTATTGACTTATAAATCTTGTTATTAAATTCATAATACTATATAATAATATATAATAATTAAATATTTAATTGTATTCTTTAGAGTAAAATAGGAGGAATCCCCTAAAATAATTTCCATAATTCCATATAATATTAATACTCATAATTCCATGCAATAATTTAATATTCATAATTCCTTATACTAATTTAACATTCATAATTCCATATAATAATTTAATACTTATTAGTATTATTAAAGGTTTAATAAAAAAAATCCCCTAAATTAATTTAGGGGTATTTCATATTGATCTATGTTATAAACTAGCACAATTTGGTTACAATTCACAAATCAAGGCACATAATTGTGAAATTTTTTATTTCCCATTGATTTAGACTTCCAAATGAGATACCAAGTAGTACACATATTAATTAAAGAGTAATGATGGACATTTAGCCATTCAAAACCCATTTACAAGACAATTTTTCAAAAATGTGCTTTAAGGCTCCTTAAAGCACATTTTGTGTTTTAACTTGTTTTCAAGCTTGGCTTTCTTTAGTAATTGATTTAATATGTTCATTAACATATAAATAAAGTCTTGGTAAGCTTATTAAGTCTTAACCAAGGTTATCCCAAGCTTAGAGCACATTTTCGCCCATATTGTCTTTATTGTACTTAATTGTGTTTACTGTGGTTTAAATTGTTCACTAATGTTTCTAAGGCACTCTTTAGCCTTATTATACCATAGTTTAACATTTAAACAACATACTAAGGTTTGGGGTATTTCAATATATCATATTTAGCTTAAGGTCCTGCTTAGCGCTCGTTGTTGACCTTAAGGAGTTTTGGTGCGTTTTAACGCCTAAGTGTTATATATTTTTCTTAGGGTTTCATAATCCCCCAAATAATACTTATTTCCCATTATTTAATTGTTTAATGGTTAGGGGTATTTCATTGTAATTCTCGCGTCCAGCTTGTTGATTTCTTCTCAATACTTATTCACAAGCCGATCTCAAGTTTGTCAAGGAGAGCGCACTCACTTCTGTTGAAAGCACTAAATTGATCAGACGAAGTCATGAGTCATCTATCTTTTCTTTTTTCAAATGGTTGTATTGTACATGTTTTGATTGAACTTGAACCATTTTTAGTAGTTTGGTTAACTAGCTAGTTACAAATGTTGTAGTTGATTGATACTACACTTAAGCCTATGTGCGCTGGTATAATATTAATGCAAACAAAGTACTGCTATTGATCTATTAATTAAAATTCACCAGTTTGGTTGATCTGGTATATAATGCAAACAGGTTTTGAATGATTTTGTGATTTTAATTTTGTGTTATGCGCAGGGTAATAAATTGTATAAAAATAAAAATATAAAAAAAGGACCATATAAGAAAATAAGTGTTTCTTATACTCTCACCCCAAATGTCAGAAAGAACATTTATCAATATAAGCGTTTTTTATAAAGCTTCATAAAGAACGCTTATATGAAACAAGCGTTTTTTATAGTCAGACATAAAGAACGCTTCAAGATGAAAGTATTCTTTATGCCTCGTAGATTCCCGCGCCTTACACGCCTTAAAAAATGCTTTAGCGATAAGTGTTCTTTTAAATTAATGTATAAAAAATGCTTATAACACGTTCTTTAAGAGGTTCGACCATTTGCGTCGCTGGCATAAAAAACGTTTATAAAACGTTCCAAAAGACAAATAAAAACGTTGTTTATTCTTTTTTTTCCAGCAGTGGATATTCTCTAGTGGATGATTCTTATACAGGATTCAAGATTGATGGATAGTTAATGGTGATAGAGGATCTTCGACATCATTGTTTCCTTTGATGTCATGTTGTTGACCAGTCACTGACCTGTCGGGCATGTGTTCTTCTGTCGGTGACTCATCTTTGCTGTTTTCTATGTGATCTTGCCTGGCTAGATCAAATCCAAAGGCTTCATCCTCTTCAGATTCTTTGATCTCATGAGTCTCAGTTTCATCAAGTACCACATGTACACTTTCTTCTACTCTTAGAGTTCTTTTGTTGTAGATTTTGTACGTCCTGCTTCTTTCTGAGTACCCAAGGAATATTGCCAAATCGCTGCTGCCTTCAAATTTTCCCAGGGAATTCTTTCCGTTATTATGGACGTAGCACTTACAACCAAATATTCTGAGGTGGCTTATGCTTGGTTTTCTACCCTTGAGCAGTTCATAGGGTGTTTTGTTGAGGATTGGTCGAATGAGCGTTCTATTAGTGATGTGACAAGCAGTTGCCACAACCTCTGCCCAAAAGACTAGAGGAAGACTGCTCCCCAACAACATGGCTCTAGCTACTTCTTGTAACGTTCTATTTTTGCGCTTAACCACTCCATTTTGTTGAGGTGTTCTAGGTGCTGAAAAGGTGTGATTTATTCCATGTTTGTCACACATTTTCATGAATTGTTGATTTTCAAACTCCGACCCATGATCAGACTGTAAGGCCTTGATTTTGAGATTGAGTTGTATATGGATTTGTCCTGCAAATGCTTGGAATTTCTCAATCTTTGGAACCAATAAATATTGTTCATACAAATCGTAAGTAATCATCAACAATAACAAATACAAATCAATATCCTCAAAAACTCCTAACTCTCATTGTTCCACATAGGTCCATATGAAGTAGTTCAAGTTGCAGTGATGTACTCACCATGTTCTTTGATTTGAAAGAAGTTTTTGTTTGTTTACTTCTCAAACAGACATCACAAAGATTGTTCTCAGATTTCTTAATCTCAGGGAGACCTCTAACCAATTGATTTTTGACTAGTTTTCTTAGTAAAGATATGCTGACATGTTTATTATGCCATAATGTGGAGTCATCTATTGAAGCAGTCAAGCATGGAAGGTTTAGACTGTTAATATCCTCTAGACTAGTAACATACACATTTTTCCATCTTTTACCCCTTAACAACTCTTTTCCATCACTCAGACTTACTAAGCTATAATGTGTAGAATAGAAGTGGGCTGAGTTACCTTTGTCACAAATTTGAGATACACTAAGCAAATTGCATTGTAATCAATTAACTAAATTGAAATGATCAATGACATAACTTGAAGTAAAACCAACCTTACCTACACCGATGATTTCTCCCTTTTTGTTGTCACCAAAGAAAACAGTTCCTTGGTGTCCTGATTCGAGTGAGAGGAACTTCCACTTGTCTCCTGTCATATGTTTAGAGCACCCGCTATCGATGTACCAGCAGGGATCCCTTCCCACTCGATTATGCACTTAACAAGTTATTAGTTGTGTGGGGTTAGGGTCCCAATAATATTTGGACCCATTTCCACCAAGTGACTCTATTCTATGATCGTTTTTCATTACCCATTTTAGCCCAATTTTCTCTAATTGCCAGTGCCTCATAAAGCGTGTCCTGTGACATTTGGCCTCATGGTGACCAGGTTACCTTCATAGGTGACAAACACCTGGTCGACAGGATCCCAATGGGTACCCGACTAGTCGTTTGTTATTCCTCATGGGTGTTCTAGTGTCATTTTCCAATTTCACACATTTTTCTTTAAATGACGCTAGTTCTTTCTCTTTCTCGTTGAGAGCAGAAATCAACTCATCTATTTCAGGTTGTTTACCTAGCTTTATTCTCTCATGAACAGCGAGAATGTCACTATAATCATTTTGTAGTTTCTTTAGTGCTTTGGTGAGTTTTACTACCTTATCTTTGTCTGAACTTTTCTCTAGTTTTTTATTTTCCTCCAAGAGCTCCTTATTTTCAATTTTAAGTGCCTCTAGTTGATCAAACAGTATGAGGGAGACTTTTTTGAGTCCTAGAAGTTCAGCTTTCTAAATTTTCCTTCTAAGTTTAGAATAGTTTACCTTAGTTTTCTCTTCTTCCCCATCTGATTCTAACATCTTCTTGTCTTGAGCCATCAAGCACATTTCCTCGAGGCAGGAATGAGCCTTTTCATCTCCTGAATGATCGCTGTCTGTGGTTTGATTTTCACGTCTAAGTTCTGAGTCCCCTCATGCAGTAATGAAGGCTTCTTTCTTTGGTTTCTTGTTAAACATCTTTTTGACAGGTCTCCTGACCCCGTCGTTATCCTCTCGAGGTCGTTGCGGGCAATCTTTAATGTGGTGTCCACGTTTTGAACACCCAAAACATTTGTCATTGCTCTTCCTTTGGTGATCGTCAGATTCCTTGGAGTCTTTTCCTTTTCTCATATTATTTCTGAGAAGTTTCCAAAAGTACCTCTTGGCATAAAGGACCATCTCATCATCGTCCTTTTCTGACTCAAAACCTTCATTTTCAGCTACTTGAAGGGCTATACCTTTCCCCTTTTCCCTTTTGAAATTTTATGAACTTCTTTATTGTAATTTTAGTTCAAATCCCATCAAGGACCTCAGCATGTCTGCCAGAGACATTTTTAGGAGATCGTGAACTTCTTGCATAGCATTAACTTAATTTGTTATCAAAGGAAGCAGGAAGTGATCTGAGGAATTTTCTAATTTGGTCCTCATTTGAGATAGTTCTTCCAAGCACAAGCATCTCATTGATCATCTTGGTGAACCTAGTGTGCATTTTAGAAATGCTCTCCTTCTCTTCCTTTTTGAACAGCTCCCAATGAGTAAGTAGTATTCGATGTGAGTCTTCTTGATCTCATCATTTCCTTCATATGTAACTTCCAGTGTTTCCCAAATTTCTTTGGCTGTTTTAGTAGAGGCTACCTTGGAATATTGTCCAGGTAGTAATGCACAGTGTAGGATTCTTATCGCTCGTGCATTTACTATCAATTTCATGATTTGAACATCTGTCATGTTATCAACAAATATGTTTTTCCTTGACCATCTTGGAAGGTGTATTCTCCTTGTGATACTACCCTCCATATCCATGGATCATCAGACTTGGTATGGAACTTCATCTTGTTCTTCCATGAGTGTAGTTGTCTTCATTGAAGAATGGTGGTCGATTTGAGGTTTTGAAAGTTATCTCCCTTATGAGATTTGACCTCGTCTCTTTTTTTGTAAGCTGTTATACTCTCCCCGCATATAGTGAATATTTTTTCTCACCGTTCTTGAAGTAACCATAGCAGAATCGTGTAAAAATTTTGTATCCCACTTTACATTTTATTTTTTCTTTCGTAGCCATCTTTATATATCTATCAACTTGTTTTCGTGTTATATCCTAACAGTTACTCCTTATATAACTTTGTTTGTAATTTCGAATACGATATGGTTAGCCTCCCTATAATTCTAATAGCTAAGATGTGCAATAATTCTCTTGATATGGTCCAAATTTAGGAAGAAAATCATATTCCTTTCTATGTTTAGAGTGCATGCATTCTAGACAAGGAGACATAAAACTTTTGATGTAATTGTCAGGACAAGGAGACATAGAACTTTTGATGTAATCGTATGTTAGTCATATAAAACTTCGAAACTTATGTAAAAAATAATAACAATAAAAATCCGAATCTATCTAAATGCAAATGCTAATCAATCACGTTGGGATTTTGGTCCCTCTCCTGAAGTTGGGCCGCTGCTGCATGTAATGGCGAACGTTTCTGTCTTTGGGCCAATGGACTTCGTGAAGAGGGTGTGTTCACTGGTCCAGTACATGATTTAACTAAGCTAGCTTTTTTTTTTTTTGAAAGCTTAGAACATAATTATCAAAGATTTCAAATCTTGGTTATTAGCACTCTCTTTCCTATTCCTCTCACCGCCACTTCAGAACTATATCTATTTTTTACTAATATCAGAGAACTTTCATACTTTGGTTTATAACTCTCTCTAATTGCCATATCATTTTACTTTTTACTTATTATGAATATACAAAAATTAATTTTTAATTGTTACTACTATTTTCAATAATACACAAATAATCCTAAATTAATATTTTATTAATGATTAAAGTTTATTATTTTTTAAACAAAAATAAAATAAAATTATTCATATATATTAATGTTATTTTTATTATTTGTCACTCGATTTTATTATTTGTCATAATAAATACTAATTTAACGAATATATATTATATATATTAAAAATATGAAAAACATAGTCAATATGGATATTATTTTGTAGAAAATGAGATTTTAAGAATTTTGATATATTTAGTTTATTTGTATCATTATTAGTTTTTAAAATATTAAATTTTAAAATGTATAAGATTTAACTGATATATTATAATTAGAAAAATAAATGGTGGGTCCTATTTTTTGGATTGTTAAGAAGTTTTTCCGAAAGAGAATCGACGCATCCCGATCTCCCCATTAATATTTACTTAAAAAAAGATCTCCATCTCCCCATTAATTACATACACGAGGAAAATGACAGGAAAGACCATACTTGTGCATGCAAATGTGGACCTGACGGACAATACCAACACAGTGCACGTGTTCCATAGTCGCGCGCGCGATTATATCAAAGCTCCGCGAGCGGCTACTGTAATTAGTGTCAGCAGGCTAGCACGAATGAGATCCGCATGGCACTCCAAAGAGTCTACTGTACAACCGGAAGCACATAGCATCGTGCTTCCAGTTGTATTTTCTATTTGTGACAGTTTTTATTTTCATATTTTCTTCTTTAGAATTATACAAAACAAATCATTTTAACTTCTTGACTAATTAAAATTATTCAACAATTACGGTTTAAAAGATTCATCTCTCTTATACAAACACGTTCGTGTCGCAACTATCATCGATCTTCTTCTCTTTCTTTTTTCTCTCTCGTTCTTGTTGCAATTATTATCGTTCTTCTTCTCTCTTTTTTTCTCCTCGTTCTTGTCACAATTATCAATGTTCTTCTTCTCTTTTTTTTTTACTCTACTCTACTCTCTGTCAGTTCAAATTAAACTCAAATCAGTCCAAAAATTTCGCTACCGGAATAAATCGACAGAATTGAATGATGAAGAATCATGGAAACTTCTCAATGTCGTAACCACATGTAAGCTATATAACCATCGATGTCTTCATTTTTTTACAAGTACACGATAGATTTTCTTTTCTAACATTACTTTTCATCTTCAACCAATTGACCGCCAGTGAGAAAAAATGTTAGTACAATTTGTCTGTTTAAATTTGGATTACCATTTTAAAAACTTTTAAGTATGTGTTCAGATACTATGTACTACTTGTTCAAGTTTTAACACACATTGTTCAAAAGTTAGTTCATTTGTTCCATTTTTAAAGTGAAAGTTTATATTCAAAAATAAAAATTAGTTGTTCAATCTTTTTGAACCATATGTTCAATTATTTTTTACAACTTGTTCACAAATGTGATACTAGTTGTTCATCCAAAAATTTATCGTAAAATAATGTCAATATAATTATACCATTTATATTTCTTTTGTCATTTTCTGAACATCAATTGCACGTTCATATTAGCAATGCACGTTGTTCAACATTTTAAACCATTTGTTCAAAATTATTTCATGTTCTTACTAAAATTTGCTCAAATTATTTTTTCTCCATTTTGAAACATCAATTACATATTTATTAGCAATACACGTTGTTCAACATTTCAAACCATTTGTTCAACATTTTAAACCATTTGTTCAACATTTAAAACCGTTTGTTCAAAATTATTTCATGTTCTTACTAAAATTTGCTCAAATTATTTTTTTCTTCATTTGAAACAACAATTACATGTTCTTATTAGCAATACACGTTGTTCAACATTTTAAAGCATTGTTCAACATTTTAAGTCATTTGTTCAACATTTTAAACCATTTGTTCAACATTTTAAACCATTTGTTCAATATTTTAAGCCATTTGTTCAATAGTTTAATCCATATTTTCTGTTGTTTATAATGCTCATATTAAAATTTCAAACTAGTTTTTCTAGAAAATTATATAATAAAAGATTATTAATATAATTTTCCTCTAAAACCAAGATTTTTTTAACTTTAACGGTTAATAAATTTTTAGAATTATTGTTTTAAACTTTTAGATTTTCCTCTAAAACCGAGATTTTTAACTTTAACACTTACTAAATTTTTTAGAATTTTTTGTTTGGAATTTTTCAAATGTTTTTTGAAGATAAAATTTTTCAGAATTATATGTTTTAAACTTCAAGATTCCTCTAAAACTTAGATTCTTTCAAATTATTTTTTCGCCATTTTGAAACATCAATTACATGTTCGTATTAGCAATACACGTTGTTCAACATTTTAAACCATTTGTTCAACATTTTAAACCATTTGTTCAACATTTTAAGCCATTTGTTCACATTTTAAGCCATTTGTTCAATATTTTAAACCATTTGTTCAAAATTTATCTTATTTGTTTATAAATTTGCTTATATTAAAATTTCTGACTAGTTTTATGGAAAATTATAATAAAAGAATATTAGTATAATTTTTCTCTAAAACTATGATTTTTTACTAAACAATTAATAATTTTTAGAATTATTTGTTTTAAACTTTCAGTTTTAGATTTTTTAACTTTAACGATTACTAGTTTTTTAGAATTATTTGTTTGAAATTTTTCAGAATTACTAAACTTCAAGATTTCCTCTAAAACTTAGATTCTTATTTTAACAATTACTAAATTTTTTAGAATTATTTTTTAAACTTCTAGATTTTTTCTTAAAAACAGAGAATCTTTTGCTGAACGGTTACTAGGTTAACTAATTAAAATTCAATTTTAAATTTTAAAAACAAAAAGAGAAAATCTTTTAATTATATCAAATACATGTCACGTATCCCGTTACTTTTTTTCTCCACATGTATACCGGAAGCACGATGCTATGTGCTTCCGGTTGTATGGTAGAATTTGCCACGGCACTCGTACGATGACGGCGGGCGTGATACAACTATTAATCTCAGCGGGTCCGACTGGTGAGTTACTTCGCTTTGCTGTCTATCGTGTTGAGTTATTCTCATTCATTGTGCGAGGGAGCTGCGCGCCACTGACTTTCCCCGCTAATGCCCATAACGGAGTGAGGTAGCTTGTTGTTTTATTGAACTATACTGGGCAGATAGATAGATCAGGCAGCATAGCTAGCTGGAATTGCTGTATAGTTTATTTGGCATGAGGACCGACAAACTACTGCAGATGCAACAACAGCAGGGTATGTATGCGAGTCTAGCCATTCATACAAATGCCTCCAAACAGAGACACTATTACAGAATCCCATGCGGCCGTGCATGCTTATAAATACTAATTATTCCGTTTCCAATATATTACACCTTTTATTTGATTTCAAAATAGCTCGTCATAAAAAAAAAAAAAACTTAATTTAAAGTCCGACAGTTTCAGACGCATCATGGCTGAATTGTTGTTTCTCAAAAGGCTAGCTGTTGGAACATCCATTCCAAAATAACGTCTCACTACTTCTCTCATAGAAATATACAATTGACAAACAGTATCATCCTCAAAAATATCTAAATAAATTACCGGAAGCTACTTACACTCAGTCCCAACAAGATATAAACATGTACCAAATTTCTGGTTACGAAAGACTAGTTATTTACCCGGAGAAAGGGAAAACTATAGAGGCCCATGTATTCAATCACTTGATGCTTCTCTGGTACCGAAAGCAATAAAGCTGTTTACACTAATATCATCTGACAGTCACCATCTTCCAGTCAAAGAGTCGAAAACAAAACCAGCCTTTTCCTGCACCAGTACGCAAGCAAACATCAAGGCTCTCTTGCAATTACCATGTGATCAAACTGGAGAAAAAAAAAAAAAAAAAGAGGACAAACTAACACAGATCAAAGCAAATGAAGAGTCGACTCGGGACTTACATCAGTAGAAGTGAGGTTGGTCGAGGATTATTACAAGTTCTTACGGAAGTTACAAATTTTGACCACTAATGAGTAGTACCTTCAAGGAGCTGCCAACGAAATAGAGACAAATCCATAACTCAGTCTTATATCTTGATTTAAAGCCAAACTTCATGATATAATAATAAATCAAATCTCGGTCAAAGACATAGCTACACCAGTTCTTGATTTGAATTAACTGTAATCGACAAATTTAGTCATATATGTTTGATTTTAAAATTGTTTTTTAATTTTGCATCGACCCTTTTAATACGATGTGGTTTCCATAAGACAAAAAGATCGGAGCATTGATGGATGGTAGACCTTATTACAATATCCATACCCGCGGAGTGTTAAAAATGACATTTCTGCAATTCGGAAGGATGCTAATAAACCAAGGAGGAAAGCGTAGTGCTTATTGTAAAAAAACAAGTTTCAACAAGAACTTCTTATCATAGTTTGTGAGAAAAGCCACACATCCAAACTCATCGTGAAATGCTTCTATGATCCGCCGCATTTTCCCACGCGTTTTGGGGCTATATTCTCGGCATTCTTGAGAGCGCCCTCCAGCCGTGGATCGCGGCAGTGAATTCAGGGAGTATGAATCCGTATATCTCACTGGATATACGGCGAGATCCAAGGCGACGACGCCGAGGAGACTGACTCCTTCGCTTGTGAAGTTTGTGTAGCGCCATTAGTGATCAGGATAATCAAGCAACATATTGTAACTGGGTTTCCCAGCACTTATCAAAAAAAAAAATTCCTGCCTTTTGAAGAGTACACATGGGCCTGAACATTGTATTCTAGCAGCAAAAACTTGTGTTAATTAAGGAGATAACAACAGTACGTGACATACAAAATAAGACAGGGCATTCTTATCCATGCCGTAATGAATTAAGATCGTATAAAACCTGCTGAAAGGGGACTCAAAGAAATAATGGTGGGATCAACTGAAACCTATGCATGCTGACAAACCTTGATGGCTCTATGAAGCTCAAAGAGACAAATGGTTGTTCATACTCAGTTTGACACTAAAGTCTGTGCTATGCAATTTGATGAGGTTGGTGAGTTTATTCCTGTTAGACAATTGGCTACCTCTCAGGGGATTCACTACAGAGTTACCTGCCCATATGCTCACACTCAAAATGGGTCTGTGAAATCTAGACACCGCCAAATTGTGGATAAAGGTCTAACTCTTCTAGCCCACTCCTCTATGCCACTGAAATTTTAGGATAAGTCACACTGCTACCTATCTCATAAACAGGACAACAGCCAGCACACCGCCACCTCCAACACCATGATGCCGCTGCTTATCCCCTTTCACTAAACTGCTTAACCTACACACCTGATAATCTTGAAGCACCATAGAATCCCTAAGCACCCTCACAAAATCTCATCCACAAAAGTCCTGAATCCACAACATGCAACCTCCACAATTTACAACCTCTAAGTCCAGTAGGGAAGATGAGGAGAGAGAGGGGAAAGCACAGGAGGAAAACTTTCAAAAGTTCAAAGCCCACCGAAGACAGGAAGAGAGGAAGAAGACCAAGTTGGAAGGAGAGTCTACGCAGCTATAGACCCTTAAGAGACGACAGCCCAGACAACGAGAGACCAACACGCTTCCGAGGGAGTAGGGAGAAATTAACTCCTACTACAATCTTCATAGATAACATTAGTAGAGAAGTGTCGGAATATCAATTGGGAAGAATAATGAGCAGATTCGCCAGATGGTCCAGAATCTTCATATGCAGAAAGGTGAGAAAATGGTCCCAAAAAGCCTTTGCTTTTGTTGATGTCAGTCACGTAAAAGATGCCAAAAGAGTGATCGAAGGTATTAAAGGTTGGATAGTAAACGGGAGTCAACTTTGGGCTAGAATGGAATTCCAAGGTCATAGGGCAAGAGGAGAAAGGACTAGGTCAAGATATGCAAAAAATGCAGATAAGACGGGGGAAGCTCATGAACACAAGGAAACAAGGAAATATTGGATTCGAAAAGAGAAAAGCTCGGCACTAACCAGGCTATCTTTAAATGTAAAAACTGATGAAGGGATGAAACCATGTCTAGAGAAATGTGGTGTTGTTGTTACCCGCCAAGTAGAGAAGAATGAAAATGATGCGTTGAACCTCATGCATGATCGATGGCCTTACGTCGCAGGGCTGCTAGCTCTCTCTTGGAAAACAATTATCGTTGTCTTCAATTCATCCAGTGAAGCCGAAGCTATAATAAATAATGCGCAAACGAAGGGCAAGGATCATGGGGAGATGGAAATATGAAGATGGAGGGTATATGATCAAGTAGAAAAACGTAAAGCATGAGTTATCATACGAGGCATCCCCCTTCACGCTTGGAACAGGAATAATGAGCGAAAAGTTGCACAGATGATTGGGGAGGTAATTAAGATTGAAGATGATGACAACATTTCTATAAAAATGTTGAGGTTCGAATCCGAGTTGAGACATCCACGCTCCAGATGATCAATTCAAAGATTATAGTGAAAGTAAAGGGCCAACGATTTCTGGTGAGTATAGTAGAAGTTGATGAACAGTCCCCAAACCAAAAGTACACAGACCCATCCAAGAGCATTATCCAGATAACAAAAGAGGAAAAAATCCCGCAAAGTCAACAAAATTCCAAAAACATTGAGGTCCTGTCTGACATTGGAGGGGAGCGGAACCGTCACAACCAATTCCAAGCTAGCGCTTCAAGTTTTAATGGCAATAAGCTGGTTGAATCCCCATGCAAAATTGATAGTGGGGTACGAAGAGACAACGTGTCCCATAATGACCATGGGGATAACAGTCCCAATGATGAGCAGCTTCTGCTCTCCCCTAAAACAAGTAAAGCCTATAGAGAGGAAAAGACAGAAAGAGAAAAGGAGACGGGCGGCACACTCTCCGATTCCCGTACGTCATCATGTAAACTGGAGCATTCCCTCACTGAGACACTCGACACCATGCTTGGCAGCATAAATGATGATGCTGGGAATATGGAGAGTCATGACAAAAATAAGGAGGGGGGGAGCACCCGTTCCTAAGATTGTTCATTTAGTAGACCAACAGGAACCGAGTCAAGGAATAGTGGGAGGGGAATTTACTGTCACTCCCCAGATTGCTAAAAAGTTATAAAGCATGATAGAAAATGAAGAGGTTAGCACTGTCCCTGAAACATTCCTAGACGAAGCGCCGGTGCATGTAGGAGAACAGACTACATCTCCACGTGCCAGCATAACAATGGACATAGAGAAAGGAGCAGCCATGCTAAGTTCAGGGTCCATAAGCCCAGTACAATATTCAGAAGGGGGAAGAGGCTTAAACCTTTTTGTTGAGTTGATCCATAACACCCCCCCCAAAAGCCCAGACAAACAAGTGGACCCCTGCAAGAAATGAAAAAGGATAAATTATAAACATAGAAGCTGAAGCGGAGGAGTGTGTCAACCTACTACAACTATTAGGGTGTCAAATACCAAACCTGGCCCATACTAAGAAAAATATTAAGAACTAGATCCAACTTTTCACACAAAAGTAAGAAGATTGTCAGATGGTGGCAGTGGGCTCCAATATTTTAGGGGACTAGGCCTAAAGTAAACAAGATTTTGAAGATGTGCTGTTGCAGGAGGTTGTCACTCTTTGGTCCCGTGAATCTCGAACAGAAGGGTCACTTGAGAGGAGATTCTTGGGGCTTATCATCCCGGGTGGCAAATCATTCGTGGCATAGGGTTATGGGCTTTATCAAGGGGAGATAAGAGTCGTTTTCCTGCATGTTCTTCATTTGTGCTTCATCTCTTAAGGAGTATTTGTAATGTTCTTTGAAAGGGATATTTTGATAGCCGTACGAGTTTGTTTTAAGTTGTGTTGTTTTATTTTAAGTTTGTCTTATTTTGCTTGGATGCTGCAGGGATTTTGTATTTTATGTCTTGTAAGCTCTGAGGGTTGTATTTGGATGTGGGGGACTATTTTTCCTCCCTGAGTTTTTATCCCACCAGGTTTTACTTAGGGAGGTTTTAATGAGGCCCAATTATCTCATCCACCTAGTTGTTCCAAGATGTTGATTTTCAATAAAATTGGCTATATGCCTAAATTATATATAAAAAAAGCCTATCTCATAAACAGAACTGTGACACCCTGCTAGCAAACAAAACCCCTTTTTAATGTCTTTACAACAAAAACCCTGATTTTTCCTATCTCAAAACTTTTGGCTGTTGCTGGCCAAATCTCAGACCTTACAACCACCAAAAATTATCCTATAGGTCCATTAAGTGTGTTTTTATTGGCTATGCCCTACATCACGGAGGCTATCTATGTCTGTCCTTGGACACAGGTAGAGTCTATACCAGTAGGGATGCCATCTTTTAAGAATCTGTTTTTCCCATGGCCTCTTTTCAACCACCTTCACCTTCCTTTGTTACTATCTCAAACTTTATACCTACCCTCACTGATATGCCCTCCCCTTCATATCCTACTGCCAACTTCCCTGTCTAGTGTGAAGCTATGCAAAAGGAATTTTATGCTTTATAGACCACTCAGACCTGGAACTTGGTTCTATGCCTAAAAGGTATCAACATTCTAGGAGCCAAATGGATCCTCAAAACCAAGAAACACTCAAATGGCCAAATAGAGAAGAGGAAAACACGTCTAATTGCTAAAGAACACTCAAGAACAAGGAATAGATTATCAGGAGACCTTCAGTCCTGTTATCAAACCTATTATAGTAAGACTTCTACTCTCTATAGCTGTTACTCACAACTGGCTAATCAATCAACTTGATGTTCATCATGCTTTTCTACATGGAGAAATCTCAGAAAACCTATATATGCAGCAACCACCTGGCTTTGAGCACCCTCTCTGTCCTCACTATGTTTGCAAGCTAAGCAAATCCCTCTATGGTCTAAAACAAGCTTTAAGAGCTTGGTTTTCTAGACTGAGTCACTGCCTACTTGATTTGGGGTTTAAAGCTTATAAGGCTAATTCCTCATTTTTATATACAAGAATAGACAAGACATTCTCTACCTTCTGGTCTATGTGAATGATCTCATTCTAACAGGAAATTCCACTATTACCATTCAAAACGTCACTACCTACCTCGCCTCTATCTTCCCCATCAAAGACCTTGGGCCCTTGCACTATTTTATGCGCATAGCTGTACACTGTGACTCATCTGGTCTATACCTAAACCAGCAACAATACATTCACAGCGTTCTCACTCGAGCCAACCTTGCCCAATCTAACCTGCCAAAACCCCTATGGTCACCACATTCAATAACTCTCTCAATACCTCTAAACCTCACCCTGACTCCACTACCTACATAAGCCTTCTTGGTGGCTCACAATACCACTCTCTCACTTGGCGAGATATATGCTATACTGTTAACCGCCTTTGTCAATTCATGCATAAACCCAAAGCTATTCACTGACAAGCCCTAAAAAGATTATTAAAATACCTAAATGGGACTCAGCATTACACTCTTCACCTCAGTTCTAAATCCCCTCCCCATCTCACAGCCTATGCTGATGCGGACTAGGCTAGCAGTCTAGAGAATCGACGTTCTACTACAGGGTACTGCATCTACTTTGGTGCTAACCCTATTTCTTGGCAATCAAAAAAACAACAGACATTCACTCGATCCACGACTGAGTCAGAATACAAGGCTATGGCTTCCGCCACCTCAAAACTAAGTTGGATTCAACATATACTTGCAGAACTAGGGCTTAAACTACCAGAAAAACCAACTATATGGTGCGATAATTTATGGTCCACTTACCTCGCTACCAATCCCGTGTTCCATTCGCGCGCCAAGCACATTGACCTTGACTTCCATTTTGTGCGAGAGAAGGTGGCACACAAAGCTCCGCACACCGGCTTCATCCATGGCTCCGACTAAACAGCTGACCTCCTCACAAAACCCTTGACCAGTCAACGTCATGGTCTTCTGCGCTCCAAACTCCGCCTTGTCGAGTTTGCACCATGGGGGAATAAAGAGACAAATAGGCCCATTACGTAAATAGCTCACTTTAGTTTAATTCCAGCCCATACATATTTCTATTATTTTTGTCCAGATCTATTGTGAGGTACAGTCTGTACACACTATATATAGAGACATGTAACCCTACAATAAATACAAGAGAATATTCAGCATCATTCCCAAAATAACTACATTCACAAATTCTACTTAAGATAACCATACTTAGGTTGTCTAAGCATACCTGTAATTGAATTGACAAAGATAACTCCACTTTAGTAGTCATGCTCTTCTATTAATATACATCAAGACTTAATCATGTAGCTTCGATCAAATTTGATTAGTTTTAGGGTAGTTTGATTTTTTCCCCTCTTGTTAAAATGATAGTCACATGGTTAAGAGTATTCAAGGGATATTATTTGTCATCTTATTACACTGACCACGCTTGGCTCTTTATGACAAACGTTAGCTTCTACAATGTGTAGACACCAAAAATTCTCACCCGTTTTATATTGAAACAAAAATACAGAAATAAACATGCTTCTAGAAACAAGACGGCCGTCCCCGTTTTCAACTAAAGGAATTTCTTTTCCCGACATTTAAATCTCACATTCCTCATGAAAAGGAGCACGGGCCTTTTATTTTTATTTTATTTGTTACAGTCCATTTTGTCCAACTTGATTTTATCACTTATTTGGTTACTTTCGTTTTTGACCGTTTTTCTATTTTATTATTACTCATTATTTTATGTACTCATTTTTATGGTGTTTAGATTTATTTTATGTGCTTTTATCATATTTTCGCATTTTTATTATCTACATCTTGTAACTCTTGATAAAGAAACCTATTTGTTTACTAAAACATTCTATCTCGTTGTCAATTCCCATTTAAGACTTTTTTTAGAGCGTTAATCCAATTTGAATTAAGGCTCTATTGTTTTTTCTTTCATTTGCATAACTGGATTATGACTTAGCTTAACTGGTTAGAGTGTTCACTCGGGAACCCATAGGTCTCGGGTTGGAGACTCGTGAAGAGCTGAAGAGGCTTGTCCTTTTTTTTCCTTTCGGTCCGCTATAGACCTTTAGTTTCATTTTTTTGCGGTAATATGTCGAGTTCCATCTCGGTTCGACTGGTTAGTGTATATTTAAGGCATGTGAATGCCCAGAGTTCGAATCCTAGGGAGGGTGTGTAGAAGGAGTTTCTTTTTTTTTAACGCTCTCACCAGCCAGATGAGGCCCTACCTCAATCCAGACCCCAAAAGAAAAAACACAGCCCATTCCCTCATTTGGCCCCATTTTCTCTTTTAAGAAAGCCCAACTAAAGGGCTAGTTTTATCTTCCCTAAAACCCTAAGCCTGTCTATAAAAGATCCATTATACAAACCCTACTGTAGACACTTGACAACTGCCTACCACGATTCCCTTTTGATCATTTGAGAATTCTTACGATCGACGACCTCTACCCTTTTCAGTTCCCTGCATGCGAGTTTAAAACCCAGAAAAACCTTCAAGCTTTTCTTCCCTTGCAATCGTCGGGAATCATCTCGCCACCGACACCTCTTACCTTCTTCATCTCCGATTTCTTCTACCACCACATAACTTACCGTCACTTCCTCTAGAGACTCCACTCGAAACCGCACTCCCGGAGCTTATTCACTCACCGAAACTCACCACTTTCGCTATCTTCCCTGCTCATCACCATCAGGCATCAATCGCTACCAATTACTTGACCCCGACACTACGGAAGTAGCGTAAGTTGCGCATGCCTCTCCATGTAAACCACTCTCGCCTTGCTCTCTCTTCCGTCATCTCTTTTTACGTTTTGCACTGTTCTCCCTTCTCGATTCCGAGTTGTGATACGAGTATACCTGCAATCATTTTATTCTTTCATTTTTTCGCACTTAGTTTTGCAAAACCATGGTTCCATCGTGAACAAATTTCCAAAAGTTAGTTTATCTCCTCCTGTTCTGTTTTGTCAAAATTTTGGAACCGAAGCCTCGAACCTCCATTTCGCATGCCTTTGGTTCCGGAAAAATGGACTAAGAACCCCATGCTTGGAATCATTTTGTGGTTCAGATGGTTATTAAAAAAAGGAGGGGGGTTTCGGCTTTCGGGGTTAACCCCGAGACTTAAGTCATTATCCTCTTACCCTGTATTTATGTCCTTTGCTCTGTTCTCTCTTTTTTTTATTTTACGTATACATTCGATTGAACACCCAGCCTGTTATGGACCTTGAAGTCCACGGACACGGCGAGGGGTTAGGAATGAATATGAGTTTCGAGCTCCTTTTATTCTCGGTCTTTTAATCCATTTCTGATATGCGTATGTCGTTCCGATTATGTTGGGTTTAGAATGCCGTTTACCCTCGGCATTTATGGTAGTGATTCTGTAATACCCTGGATTTTGCCTCAAAACATAGGTAATGAAATAACAAGGCTAACGGTGAAAACGGCTTTAAAAACGGACTCCAAACGAGCCCTACAGAAGCGAAACAAGTCTGGTCCGAACTTGTGTCCGGACATAGGAAGTTCGGACACAAGCCGAGACATTTAAACTGAAGAAATCCAACTGTCCGAACTTGTGTCCGGACATTGATGTTCGGACACAAGTCGAGAGTTGAAAGGATTGAAAACCAGAGATGTCCGAACTTGTGTCCGGACTTAGAAGTTCGGACACAAGTAAGTTGGAAAAGTCCGAGAAAAACAACGTGGCGTGTCCGAACTTCAATGTTCGGACCGAAGTTCGGACACACCCAAACAGAAAGCTTTTAAAACTTTCGGGGCCTGTCCGAACATGGATGTCCGGACGGACGTTCGGACAGGTCCTGAAATACACCCAAAAATGTCAAAACAGGACCAAATCAACACCAAATTAATCACAATAACTTTGCAACAGAAGAAAGGCCATTGTAGTAACTCCAGTACTTCAAATAACAACATAGATGCCTCTGAAAAGATCTCTTAAACAATAAGTAACTTCCAACATATCCAAGACTTCTTAACGAATTAATCGAGTAAAACACTTCAACTAGATAGCAGCGGAAATAGCAAAATCCACAAGGCGTTACCGCCACACTCTAACAAAGAGTGCTCAGGCTTAAACCACTAATCAAAAACAAAAACGTTTCCAAAACTGATAAAACATAATCAATCCAAAACATAACTCAACTTGTTCAATGTAGCATTTATTCAGTCGTCCTAAACTATGTGACAGCGCGTCCCAAACCCCAATTCAGCCATGAGTACCTGCGATCATAAAACAACAATGGAAAACGCGAAGGGATCGCGCAAATCAGTGAAACTGAGTAAACATTGTCTCAACCTGTAAAATACATTTTGAAACCCACTTACATTTGCAAAACATTAACTCACACCATAATAATAATCAGCTTTACCAACACCAAACCACCATTGACAAAACATTTCAGGGGAGAACTTTCCAGGAATCAAATCAGTGGTTTACACGGACGACCCCAATCCGGGTCACAATAATTAGAATCCCACCTCACTCTACGTCCTTAAGTGTGCACACCCCCCAGAAGGTAACTTATGACCCAAAGGAGTAGATCATTAGAGCTTAACTGCAAGTTATGTCTGCAGGCAAAATAATAAGAATATCCACGGGGTACATAGTACCAATAATTACACGGAGCGCCATAAGGCACCAATAATGTACACGGAGCACCAGAAGGTACCAATCAATCCAATAACCAATTCAAGGAAAGTCTCCCAAAACGTTTATCCAAACCTTTCGCAAAATCACCAGAAAACACACGGGGAAAAATAAATCCCAAACTTCCACAATCTCAAAACCACAGTAAATCCAAATCTTCGATAATCACAAAACACAGAGGTAAGGATGTTGAGCACAACATTTACCTGGATACGCTCACCGACACAGAATCACTCAGCTAGGTCAGCAGTAACGTCCGTCAGAGAAGTCGGAGTCTAGAATACAAGTAGAACACAATCAGATACTACCCAAAGACTAGCAAATTATTCATCTAATCTTACCAACGGATTCCCCTTACCCTTCTAACCAATTCCGGCACCAGAGAAGCGGCCTAACGACGTTGGAGAGTAAGAGCGTGAATTCAAAGAGTTTGAGAGCTTGAAGAAAGAGAAGGGAGTTGTGACGGCGTATTGAAGATGAAGGAGATCGTGAGATTAATAGAAAATAATTATTATGATAAGATAGAAATAAGTTAATAATACCTTTGATTTTAAAAGGAGAGAGAGAACTGAAAATAGTTTGTAAAATAATAACCAATAATCAATCTGAAAACGAAGTAATTAAATAACTTTCAAAAGTCATGGAAGGATCTAGATTCTGAATCAAGGAGGTAATTAAATATTATCTGATTAAAATATTTAGAAGGAGAGCTAATTGATCACTAGTAAGATTGGGAAGGGTTATCTAAATAAATAGGTAGAGGGATAAATACACTAGCTGTATAATAAATTAGGAAGAGGAAATTATTTTAGGGAGAAGTAAAATCGAATTTGTATTCTTGAACATAATAACGCTATTTGAAACGGATGTAAATATATCTATATATATATATATTGCTTCTCTGGGCCTTTATTAATCTTACTCATATCATTCCCGACTATATACTAATTTAATCCTAAGCCAAATTTCACGGGTATTTCAGATTCTGTATACTTCCTGTTCCTGATATGCTTATGTTGCTCACACGCGATTATGTTGCTGATACTCGGCCAGAAGATGAAGGGAGACCATGATGGTCTATGCTCCTCTTGTTGTTCTGTAAACATTGTAAACTGGCCATGTCCAGTCATAATCCCTTTTCCCTTTGTCCTTTGAGCTAACACCTATTGATTTGTCTATTGCTTCCGCCTTTTTATCTTATCTTATTTTCTTCTGTTTGCTCATGGATGTATTAATCAGTGTAAAGTGAGGATCCCCTTTGATTATTATTCATTGATCATCTTGATACTCGTTAACTTTCTTTCAATTTTGTTTCCTGTTGAGTATTTATGTATATCCTCGCTTCCAGAGTTGATCCAGTAAAGGTTGTGCCCATTTAAACTTCGAAACATTGTTACCAGACATGGGTGAAAGGTATCCATTCCTCTCTTGCCTATACTCATCACTTACCAATTTTTTCCATTCGTTGATTTTACTCTAGCAACATGGTCTGTCATGTGTAACTAACATCGCTCTGTTGTTGTCTGTTGTGGGTTCATTGTTTTATTTTCTCACAGGGACATTGTATCTCCATCCCGGTATTTTATCTACACCCTTATATCCCTAAGAGCTTGATTGATGAATGTGTGTGGATCTTTATCCCGCTGGATATCTGTCTGTTTAAATGCCTTTAAGTTTCTAGCATTGAGTTGTTGGTTTAGTGTGAATACATTTGTGGAGCTTCTGGTTCTGTTTGAATATTCCTGTGTTTCTGACGTTGAGTTCTTTGCTTGTGAACTTAGACACTCATAGATGATCTTGTTCTCTCTTGATTGATGACTTGCTTAGGGACGGCTGGATTAATCTTTCTATTGAGCTAAGATGAAAATGGTAGCAATAGAAGCGGATAAGAGAAGAATAACTTAGCAACCCAAGAATAGAACCTATTCCCCACTGTTTCCTTTAATTAAAGACTTCATAACAAACTAGAAGAAAGTTGGGTGATCTTCTAGGCTGTTTCTGTACACTATGTTTGTTTCAGTATTTCAGAATAGTTCATATAGGGGTTCAATCTTTAAACAGTAGATGAGGATTTAGAAATAACCAAAGCAGGAGCTTGACGCGAGAAAGTTTAGTTTAAGATTGGCCTGATACTTGGGTATAGTAACAGTAGGTCTTATGCCCTTTTCTTCGGTCAGTATTTTTCTTTGTTTCCTAAAAAACATAAGAACAGAAAAGCAGGGTAGTGTTTAATGACTCAGCATAAATCTGTTCACCGCTTAAAGTTAGTAACACTTGGCTCCAGTCTTTGTTGTTTTAGTTTAGAGTTCACCTGTGTACAGATAACACTAAAACGGGTCCAATTCTGTTGAAATTCTGTTTGCTGTCTTGGTTGCTTTTAACCTGTTATCCATCATGCAGTCTGCTCTCTGATTATATTCTTCCTTTTGTCATTATATGCATATATGATTGGTGCGTTACAGTTTTATTGCAATCTTTCAATTCATTGCTCTTTACATATGTTTGTTATTTAAGCCTTAGTTAGCCCTCTAGGTCACCCCTCTTTCTTTTGATCAAAGTCTTGGAAAGTACCCCACAGCTAGCTCATTTCTGATTTGCTTTGTGGGGAACAATACTTTCCAAAACTTTGAAGGTACCCCACAGCTAGCTTATTTCTGATCTGCTTTGTGGGGAACAATACTTTCCAAACTTTTAAAGCCTAACCTAAACCATCCTTAATTTCACTAAAAAACTTTACCCAAAAAAATGGAAAAAAAAAAGAAAAGAAAAGAATTCAGAATAATGCTTATCTTAAATAGCTTAAGGTTTCTCATTCAAAATCCCTCCAATTTTTCAACTCCTCCTCCAAAATTGAATGGTCTCTCACTTTTAATTAATGTTTTGTTTCAGAAGAAAAATCAATCTCAAGTAATTTTGAAACATAAAGTTTTTCTCACTTGGAAATAAAAAGCCCAAAATTGGCCCACTTCTAAACTTGGCCCATTAGCCCATACTTGGCCCATTAGCCCATACTCAGCCCATCAGCCCATGCTCGGCCCACCAGCCCAATCCGGCCCATCAGCCCATACTAGGCCCATCAGCCTATACTTGGCCCATCAGCCCATACTTGGCCCATCAGCCAAATCCGACCCATCAGCCCAATCCGGCCCATCAGCTCAATCCAGCCCATCAGCCCAATCCGGCCCATCAGCCTGATCCGGCCCGTTGGCCCAATTCAAAGCCCAACCCAAAAGTCAAACCAATCCCACAAAAGTCTAACCTTGACCAAAAACGTTGACCTTGACCAGAAAATGTTGACCTTGATCAAACCCGATTCCATTTAAAATCTAAAATCCAAAAATCTATTTCTTCAGATTTCAAACAACCACTTCATCCAAATTTTTTCAAGTTTCCAAAAGAAACCATTTTGTGGAATTTTAAAGGAAAAACTCTTCTCAAAACGTAGAAAGTTCTTCTCACATATACAGATAGTTTTCTCCTAAAACCTTTCTCAAAATTAGTGTTTCTTTATCGAGAATTATGGATAATTTCAAAGTTTTCAAACTCAAATAAACCGTTTTCAGGGAACAAGAAATGTCTGACCCCTTCAAAACATTTCCTTCTTGGTTAGAACATCACTTGTCTCCCTTTCCAAAATAAAAATCCGAGGCAGGGCGCTGGGGTCATAACCTCCCTTGTCGCAGTCTAGAACTCTTTAGGCGGGGCATTAGGGTGACAAACCTCCCCTCATTGCAGCCTAGATTTGTACAAGGCGGGGTGCTAGGGAAGTAACGACCTTCCTAGTCGCAGCCGGGATTTTAGAATCGTCTAACTCTACTCTTCTACTCTACTCTACTCGATTTTAATGTTTTCGGTTTTAACGTTTTAAAACTCGGGAGTTAGATACGTTATTAGGGTTTGACTGAGAATATCTCATTCATGGTATTTCTCTCTAAATCCTAATTTTCGACATAAATATATTGCCCCATCTTTCGAGTCTCGGCACTTACCATTCATTAAGTGTCGTGCTCGAGGGGGTACGTAGGGTGATCCCTCGAGATCATTCGCCCTTTCATAATAAAATGATTTTTTCTTAACCATTTTCAAACTTCAAACCCAATAAAACCTGGGATCTCTCCCAAATTCCAATTGCCTCTCATACTCAAATCATCATTCAAACTCTAAATCATCTCAAACCCGAATCATCTCCCTTATCCCGACTTCTCTCTAACCTATAAAGTCTCATAGGCCCGAGCGCCTCACAGACTCAAACATCTCAATCCCTCCATCATTTTGAGATTCAAACATCTCATAGACCCGAGTGTCTCATAGACCAGAGCGTCTCACAGACCTTGATATCCCATTCTTCTCATTACATGAACATTCTAAATGTCTCATAGACCTGAGCGTCTTACAGACTAATCTCTTAAACCTAAAACTTCCCAAAACTTCAAACATCTCAAAAAATATCCAAAAAACCCAAAAACTGTGAACTATGTAAGGTCTGATCTCAACAGGGAGTTGAGTACGTAAGCAGCCCATCTAGGGTGCGACCCCATTCCAAATCAAAAAAACCCTTTTCCCACTGTGAGACGGTACTCATACCTCTCGAAGCATTCAAATCTCCTTGACTCACTTTAAACCCTCGAACCTTTATACTTCGGGTCTTCTTCATCCACTTAATCCATAAACTTTCCCTCAATTTTACTATCTACATTCAATGAACTCTCAACCTGTCAACCCTTTCATTTGGCGCTAGCTTGGCAGAAAAGCTCGCCTCATCCACTCTCTTTCTCTCTTCCCGTCCTAATCCTATCCTTGGCTTTTAAATGAATCTCTTTAATAAGGTCTTGAAAGAAGGCAATCCCGACAATTGGAGATCGAGGTTTCCTCGGGCACCAATCCGAAGTCGTGGTCGTTGCCACTTCTAAGGGGTGTAACCTAGTGCGAACCCACATAGAATCTCTGAAATGACCAGATAAGTCCTATCCATAGGCAACAATCTCAGAGTCTATTAACGGTTCTTAGAACCCGATCTTCCTACTTAGTTATCAAAGGTCAAACTAGGTGGTGACTCTAGTCATTTCCGCCCTTAGGGCATAAGTCCGCGTGGAGCCCATCGAGAATGGGTGTAGTGCACACTTGCACTCCCTTTATGCTTTCTGGGAAAGACGGATGATTTAGTAGGTATTTGAGGGATGCCAGAATAACGAGTTTTCACCCTCCACAGAATGACAAATTTTTAGGATCTAGACTTTTCAGTCAGAACCATTTAGATAGACCCCCTCTCATACCGAAAAATCACCTTCCACAGAATGGCGACTCTGCTAGGGAAAACTTGAGTAAGTGTTTCTCAAACTCAAGAAAGACTGAACTCTATTCAAAATTGTCAGGACTTCTCCACTTCTTTCAAAACCTTCAAGAGATTCATTTCAAAGCCTCTAGGATTATTCTACTCCACACTTTGAGTGTGTATCTGACGAGGACATATAGGATTTGTTAGATCCTCAACAAACATGACAACAATTGGGTTAATAATTAGCTCACGATTAGAAAGTGAATCTTAGGACTGAATGAAGCTAACTTCCCTTTAGGATAATAAAGAACCAATTTGGAATCACTAATCTCAAGATAAAACACTTAGTAAATAGGTTGGTGCTAACTCCATCTGCTTTATTTACTGCTTTCATATCTATGTTGCGATTGTGGGGGTGCATGGGACGGGTAGCTTAAGACATGCATTCCTCTATGTCACCCGATTTACCCACGATGTCATGGGATCCCGACCGGTCCACGGTTGATTCCACTTGAGCTAGGGTCACTTTCTGAGTGAACAAACCCACGAGGCAGTATGGTCTCCGACTGACGCCTTGAGCTCATGATCCAAAAATATCCTCCATTATCCGAGTCAAAGCCAGCATATAGCGAACTCTGAGCCTTCAGTGTCCAACAACTTGGTCCGGTGTCTAAGACGGGTTTTATGGGTAGTCACCCCCTTTGTATGCCGACTGTCCGACCACCCTTCTGCCTTACTCAGAAGATTGCATGGGCTCAGTTCTCCATGATTCCTCTGCACCACGGGTGTCTTTATAGCCCAATGTCTCGCTACAAATTCATAGAGTAACCCGTATTTACGGATACCCATACATGACATAACGTAGTCAGTGAATAATTTGGACTCTAGACACACCTTATCGTGCAGACGAGGGGAGACCAGTTCCCATGCAGTACTTCTCTGAGTTTCCTGAAAAATGGGGTGTTGTCGGATCATCACTGGCCGTGACGTATGTTTCCTTATCACTTCGGGTATCCTGACCTTTCGAACTTACTCACTCGATGAGGAGCCTTCTTTATAACATGCCCTGCAAGGAGCATAGCAGAGCAAAACCCCGAGAGATGACAGTGAATGAACGATGGTTCCCCCAGTGAGACGGAATCATAATTCACCTAGAAAGTGATTATCCCAACATTAACACTTACAGCTCCACGTCAAACAAAACCACAATTTACTTTATGTTGTATATGTGTGCAAACCACTTTCCTAAACCAATCTGTTTTAAAACGTTCGGAATTCTCTTCTGTATATCCCTTAAAGCAGTTTTACGAGCTCAATTAATCTAGAATCCCACTTATATTTTACTCAAACATTTGGGGTTTTAAAACCTGTCACTTCATCTTAAAAAAAACTTCATTTCATAAAAATGTTATTTCCAAAACAATTTTCAAAAAATAGATTTGGAAAAACCTACTTTCTACAAACGAATTTCAAACAACATCCTTCACCAACATTATTTCAAAATAGTTTTTGAAAATAGTTTTCAAAGTTGAGTTTCCCAAACGTATTTCAAAATAAATGATTTAGTCCCCATGTTATGACCCACTGTTTTTGAAGTTTAACCCACCTTCAAGAGCAGTAGTCATTACTGTGGAGCGTACTAATCATTTCGTGCTTTCACAAAAGTGATGGATTTTCACATAATATTTTATGCTCGATCATTCACTTTTCCTTTCACAAAAATATCCCTTAGTTTCCTTCATCGGAGCAAGTGGACCGCATGAAGATCTACAACCCAATTCGAGCATAAATTAGAGTTGTACCAGTCCGAGTCAAGCGACATGGAGGCTAGCAACGAATGTTCGAGTACAAACTATTGAAAATCAGAGGGACACCCGACCCGTTTTGTTTGATCACAGCACTGCTTCGCTGCAAGAGCCCGAAAGATGACCAGTCGGTCAAAACCCAAGAGTGAGCGAGCAGCCGGTCAAGAGCCTGAAGACGAGCGAGCTACCAACCAGGAGCCCAGAGATGAGTGAGAAGCCAACCAGGAATACGAGCGTGTGCAGTCAGTCAAAAGTCTGAAGATGGACCAGCAAAATTTCAGAAGAAGTTCAGCTCGAAATTCCCCCATTTAATGACTTTTAGATTGATGTATAGGTTTTCCCCTAGCATTCTTTTCTCTCTTGTCAATTTCTGAATAGACTCCATGTATAGGTTTATACATTCCCTTTGAATTTATTCAGATCAATGTGTATAGGGTTCCCCACTCCTTATTTTTGTTTGCGAATGACCGAGCATCAAAATCCATATTGAGAAAATCCGCCACTTTGAAAACACACGCTTTCAAAATTGTTTTCCAAACTTGGTTTCTTTTGGCATGCACGTGTAAAGAAGAGAACGGATAAGGAACGACCCCTCACAGTTACATATTCATAAATCGCTTTATAGGGTGAAAATTCATGGTATCTACGGAAGGTGTCCCCTGAACAGACACACCAATAAATATAACAAGCACAAAGCAAACAGTATGCATTGCATTCATTACAAAAAGTCTCATGCATTCTCGGTCAGTCCAAATTCGTCAAACATATGCAAGTCCTGTCCACCTCAAAAATTGCATAATCATGTGTTTCATTGTCACCACACTATACACCAGCTTTCATCTTAAATATCTCAACCACCAAAGGCCAATCTTAGAGGGATAGAAAAGAAAACCGGGAAGTTCAAACCTCTCCCAATCAGAATCACCAAGCACGCCAGTGACGAAAAAGGAAAGAGTGTGTCATATCACGGGGCCACCATGCGGGAGTTGTCACTCCCTAAAAAGTCCTAAAATCTAGGAGCTAGTCACCAACCCGACAGCAACCCCGACAACTACACCTTCTTCTGGGCCAACATTGAAAGGATGAGCTTCATGGACCATCAACTGGAACCGACTCAAGCGAGACTAGGTGTTTACTTACCACGCATACATTGCATCCAAAAAGAAAAACAAAAAAAAACATTCAGTCAAAACCTGAAGTCAACCATCTTCATTCATCATTTTCAGCATTTCACGCATCCTATACGTAGTAATTCTATATTACCACAATAGATTGCATTGTAGATAGTTGTATTTGCATACTCCCATATCGAAACGGCATCTTCGGGAAAATCATGAGAGATTGATTGAATAGAGTGCATGAACCACTTATCTCTTGACCCGTCAATGAGTACAAGGGTCCAATCAAATTAAGCACCACAAACCAAGTGAGTAGTGTGCGAAGAGTGGTATTTTCTCTTGAATTTCAAGTGAGCGTTTTGGACGATCTATTGAGCGATGAGGGAAGGTAGAGAGAGCCAATCGAGGTAAGACCATGAGCGACATGTGCATTCCTTCAGCACATGGAGAGGCACAATAAACAGTGAGATCAATATCGATAGAAAGATAAGAACTGTGATTCATGCAAAGATCCGAGAAGTAGTAAGAAAACAACTATTGACTAATGAGAATGACGAGGCACTTAGGAACAAAAATCTCCACAAAACCAAAAAGCTTTGATTTCCCTGCACATAATCCCTTAGTAAGCCCTGCTGAGCCTTTCATGAAAACCTTTTTCTTGAAAAAAAAAACTCCACAACATGCCACCCCACATATACTTATCTACCTTTGCAATAGAGGAAACCAAAATATCCGAAGCCATGGCCCCTCCCCATCATCGTTCACAAAAACAACATTGAAATGTTTGAAGAAATCAGTGAGTCAATGCAACTCCAAAGACAAACACCAAAAGAGAACATCAAAAAATTCTTGAGAAAGTCGATAAGCCTATGCAATTTCGAAAGTAAAACACAAAGAAGGTCACACACCGAAAAGGAAGGAGAAGAAAGTGAAAACACACCAAAAGAGGCAAGAATGAGGAAGTTAAATCTAAAGGACCAATGATGTCCCGTATAAATTAATAAAAGGTTATCAAAAACCCGTTTAATCATTCCACCCATAGTAAAGGCGAAACACGTCCTCTATTGCACAAAAGCTCCACAATTCCCAAATAAATCATGCAGTCCCATGTGACATACATCATACCCCTCAGCCCGGTTATAACTTAATAAAAGACCTTTGACTCGTTAATTGATGAGCGTTGACTGAAAAGTATCGTATCTGAAACATGAATCATAAGTTTCATATTGTTATCAACATGTCTCGTCATACCAAAGGGACCATGAGCGAATGAGTGTGACCTTACCCTACAAGGTCTTATGAGTGCGAGCGAATCTCCAATCTGAGCACCAAATCATAAACAACCTACCTCATTGTAGGTGAGGAATTTGTAAGGATCGGAAAGTCCAAAACCTCGAAAAGAGTTCTAAGGAAAATACTGCTTTAAGCGTCGAGAGCATCATCACACCATTTGCACACACAGCCATACTCATGAAAGATTGACCCGTATCCCTCTGTGAGAGGAAAGTGATTCACGCATTCTAGCTCAACAATCACTCAAGATCAAACTAAATATGTTTTATATTCGTAAACCTCATATTAATAGAGATAGGACCGTAACCTCTCTCCAGAAACTGCATATGCATTTTGCATCGTGTCTAGCATTTAATATTTGCATGCACCATAATCATTTCATCTTCAACATCCGACTGGTAAGAATTCTACCTAGTCTCGCTGAAACTTGACTTCAGTTGTACGTAGTTGTGAAGCGTAACTTCCTATCAAAAGAAGTTAAGGTGGAGCCATCCTGGGCTATCTTTGAGCCATACTTCGAATCATTACGGAGCCATCCGGAGCCATGCGAAGACCACCCCGGAGCCATACAGTGTCATGCTCGAGCCTCATTAGCACATCTCCCAAAGCCAAGCTAGAGCCGCACATGAGCCATCATCCAACATTGAAACCATCCTTGGAACTACACAGGGGGCAAAACACCAATCCGAGAACAATACGGGAGCCACCTCAAATCTATAGCGGAGCCATTTCATCGCCAAGGCCTTGCCTACAGAGTTTCAAACTACGTACAGTCTGGTCTCAATACGAAATTGAGTACGTAGGCAGCCCGCCCAGGGTGCGACCACCTCACAGGCGAAAGTTCCCCTTTCTTCCTCGCTATCACCAGATAGAGCCGTCTCGTAGCCCTTCCCAGAGCCATCCTGAGCTATCCCGGAGCCGTACCAAAACCATTCATCAACAAAAATTATCTACCACATCCGAACACATCAAAACCCACCAATCACATTGACCTACCATTCGACTCAAAATCCAAACCAAAGCAAAACTCACTAACCACCCAGAAAATCTTTAATCAGATCAAAACCCACCAACCATCCTGAAAATCTCAATCAAAATCAAAACCTACCAACCATCAAGAAAATCTCAATCCAAATCGAAAGCCTAGCAACCATCCAAAAAATCTCTCACCAAATCAAAACCCACCAACCATCCCAGGGCCGTAGCTCACAACGAAGTCATGAATCATACTGGAGCCATTCGATCATCCCAGAGCCATTTGATCATATCGAAGCCATTCGGCCATATCAAAACCACCGAGTTCCCAAAGTCACTCATTCACAAAAAACTATCTATTCAAAAACCAATCACAAAATCATTGAAACCAAAATAAAAAACTCAGGAGCCATACTGGAGCCATCTAACTCTGGAGCCAAGAGTCCTACCAAATCCTGAAACTATAGTGCACATCGGGCGAGACTGTCAAAACAAAACCGAAACACAAGTCCAACACTAACAAAGTCAAGGGCCACATCAACAAAAAACATTCAACTATCACATCCCTCATGAAAACAATCAAAAAGCATCCAATCCCGGATCAACCCACGACCAGAGTCATCCTCAAGTCAACCACTCAAAGTAGCGAGTTTTGTAAAACTCCATAAAGTATTATAAGCTCGTCATAATTCCTATAGCTATATATAAGGAGGTTTAGTTGTGGCACACCTAAGTCCTCGTACTCTCAATCGCATTCTAGGCCCGTCATAAGCCCTATGACTAGATATCAAGAGGTCCCGTTGAGGCACTCCTAAGCCCTCGTGCACCCAAACCAAATCAGATTGTTAGTATTATAGGCTCGTCATAAGTCCTATAGCTAGATATCAAGAGGTCTAGTTGAGGCACTCCTAAGTCCTCCTACTCTCAATCGCATTCTAGGCCAGTCATAAGTCCTAGGACTGGATATCAAGAGGTCCAGTTGAGGCACTCCTAAGCCCTCGTGCACCCTAAACCAAATCAGATTATTAGTATTATAGGCTAGTCATAAATCCTATAGCTAGATATCAAGAGGTCTAGTTGAGGTACTCTTAAGTCCTCGTACTCTCAATCCCATTCTAGGACCGTCATAAGCCCTAGGACTGGATATCAAGAGGTGCAGTTGAGGCACTCCTAAGCCCTTGTGCACCCTAAACCAAATCGGATTGTTAGTATTATAGGCTTGTCATAAGTCCTATAGCTAGATATCAAATGGTCTAGTTGAGGCACTCTTAAGTCCTCGTACTCTCAATTGCATTCTAGGCCCGTCATAAGCCCTAGGCCTGGATATCATGAGGTCCAAATGAGGCACTCCTAAGCCCTCGTGCACCCTAAACCAAATCGGATTGTTAGTTATAGGCTCGTCTTAAGTCCTTGCTAGATATCAAAGGTCTAGTTGAGGCACCTAAGTCCTCGTACTCTCAATTGCATTCTAGGCCCGTCATAAGCCCTAGGACTGGATATCAAGAGGTCCAATGACGCACTCCTAAGCCCTCGTGCACCCTAAACCAAATCGGATTGTTAGTATTATAGGCTCGTCTTAAGTCCTATTGCTAGATATCAAGAGGTCTAGTTGAGGCACTCCTAAGTTCTCGTACTCTCAATTGTATTCTAGGCCCGTCATAAGCCCTAGGACTGGATATCAAGAGGTCCAATTGACGCACTCCTAAGCCTCTGCACCCTAAACCAAATCGGATTGTTATTATTATAGGCTAGTCTCTTCATAAGTCTATAGCTAGATATCAAGAGGTCTAGTTGAGGCACTCTTAAGTCCTTGTATTCTCAATCGCATTCTAGGCCCGTCATAAGCCCTAGGGCTGGATATCAAGAGGTCCAGTTGAGGCACTCCTAAGCCCTTGTACACCTCATCACTCAATTGTTCGTATTATAAGCCCGTCATAAGTCCTATAGCTAGACGTCAAGAGGTTTAGTTGAGGCTCGTCATAAGTCCTCGTACTTTCAATTTGCATTATAGGCTCGTCATAAGTCCTATAGCTAGACGTCAAGAGGCTTAGTTGAGGCTCATCATAAGTCCTCGTGCTCCCAAATCAATCAATTGTCGGTATTCTAGGCTCGTCATAAGTCCTAGGGTTAGATGTCAAGAGGTCTAACTGAGGCTCGTCATAAGTCCTCGTACTTTCAATCATATTTATACACTCTGTTATACCCAAAATTTCAACCCCCCCGGAAGAAAGTCTCTACTAATAGGCTAGTAGCAAGGGTTCCCAGTTCGATCGGCACGTTTCAGAGTACTAGGGACAGCTTAGTCATCTCCAGGGGCATTTTTGTAATTTTTCAAGGCTCCTAAGCCCCCTATAGGCTTTCTCTCTCCTCCAAATAAGGGTCAAATCAACTCAAAATGCTTTGAAATTTTAACCCATGATAGAGGATGACATTTTAAGCACAATGGCGTTGGAATTTTGATTTTTCGAATTTCCAATAATTTTCTAGCAATTTCTGATTGAATCTGATGAGAAATTGAATTTAAAAATATTCCAATATCCAAAAAATTCGATTCCACTTTATAAAAATCAGAAATATCATCCTTTACCCATGTGTAAAATTTCATAATCAAATTCTTTTTGGAAGCCCTCAAGCTAAAACGTCGGTAAATCTCGGTTTTTACCGGATTTTTTCTATCTTTAAGGAAGCCTATATAAGGAGCCTTATCCCTTGATCAAAGGAGAACCTCATATGCTCAAGAACCCTAGAGAATCAGAAAACACAGCCTCCTCACTCTCTCTCACGTTTTCCAACACCCGGCCACCCAAATCATACCGAAAATCCCCCGAAATCACCATCTAAACACGTTTTCCAACCCCCAAAGCATCAATAGTCATCAAAACCCCACAAAACACCACCAAAACGTGAAGAACAGCAAGAACAACCAACAACCAGAAGCTTGGTTCGAAATCCTTTCGGGTCTGCCATCAACGAAGCACTCGACGAATCCCGGTGTGAAGATCACCTTGAATTCGAAGGTAAAACAGGTTGCAACTCTACTTTTCTAATTCCCCACGACCTTATTAACTCTCTGTCAAATTTTGGGCTCAAACTAACCTTCGTACGCTTCTGTATCGCTGTTTGTTTAAGCTTCTGTCCAATAACTTGTTTACTAAGTTTCGTGCTTAATTCGAACTCAAATTGAAAACTTTAAATCACTAACGTCTTGTACATCTTTCAGGCTACACACCCATAAAATTTGAGTCAAAAACACCTTCGGGAACAGCCTTAACGCCGCCGTCCGAGGGCGGTCCGCACCCACGGACGTCATGTCCGGGGTCCCGGACTCCTTGTCCGTAAGCCCGGACGCCCACGGACGGCGGCGAGATTTTTAAATTTTAAAAATTTAGGTTTTTCTAATAATGTCCGGGCCCACGGACGGCCTGTCCGTGGCCCCGGACTTTACAATTTTCTGTTTTCTTTAATTCGACTTTTATTTTCATATAGGTTAACTAGGGTCCGTGGTCTCGGACATTAGGTCCGTGGCCACGGACGGAAACAAAATTTGACCTAATTCTGCCTCCGAAACCCTAGTTTAGGTAATTTTAATTTCCACTTTAGTTTTCTGTCAAAAAATGCTAAAAAACACAAAAAAACAGAAGCTCGCGCACTTAGGTTAAAACGACTCGTAATAAGCCGTAAATAAACCAAGTAGAGGAAAAACGACCTAGGAAGGGTAATGAAAGTAATTGAACCCTAATTAAGTCGAATATCAAGCCCCCGAACCCGAACTCTCCTTTCCTAATTTAATCTAGGTCAAAATTAGGTGGCGACTCATAATAGGTTCCAGTGAGCTAGCCTAGGATTTAATAATTATTGTTATATGACATAGTTATTAATCTTAGACTATAAGTGGACCTAAAACCCGGTTAGATCCTAATCAACTTTAATCAACATAGGATAGGGTTTAAAATCGAGGCTCACAGACTGGCGACTCTGCTGGGGACATACTTCTTAATTTTAACTTGTTTTAATTTTAAGAAAGAGGGCTTAACTCGAAAATGTTTATTTATGGCTTTATTACTCTGTTTGTTTACTTTCGTGCGCACTTTAATTTTCTGCACCTTGGCATCATATGAGAGCGAGGGTCCACACAAACCAATTTCACCCCGGGACCCGTTTGAGGGTCCCCTGTCAGGGACTCACACCTTTTAGGTGATGTGAATAAGCGGGGGAAAAGAGGAGGGTGTCGTCTAACCACACCCCCTTAATACCTGGGCTTTAGCCCCAAGCGTTTTCCTGGCAGTGCCCTTACCTAGCCCTTTTGTTTGGTCAGTCAAAGACCCGACCGTAGACGCACACCTTCAGGTGATGTGAAAAGAGTGGGGAAGCCCAAAGGGAATAGCGTGCAAGCCCTATTCCTTTGTGGTGACCTGGGCCCACGCCCCAAGCACCTCTCCGGATCGATCCATACCCGGTTTGATTTAAACGTCTAGTGAGGACATGTTGAATTTGTGTGGGCCTTGTTTGCTTGTATGATCGGCCCACTACCCAACCTAGAGATTGATAGGAACTTTTCCTACATCAACTCAGCCCAACCCGATATCGCGGCTTTATTGTTTGCGGCCCAAAGGCCTTGCTTGATTAGAATGTGTGAGTTATTTGCTCGGGCTTCAGCCCAAAAGTTTAGATTTAGGTGATTTCTCTTTCAGCCTAATTTGAATTATCAATTTAGTTCTAGGCCTATGAAAAGCCAATCTACCTAAAGCAGTCCATAAGACATGAAAATCAATCAGGTTTTTCCATTTCGGCCCAAGGCCCATTCTAGTCTAGGTGAACTTTTTGTTTGGGCCCTGGCCCAAAGCCCTAGATCTAGGTGTCATACCTTTTAGGCCCACTCAAAACCATTTGTTTAGGTTTCAACTCACTCGAATTCAAGATAATTTTTCATAACTCATTCATTCTAGTTTCTGGCCTCAAGGCCCAGCAGGGACATCAAACAAGTCTTAGACTTCAAAGTTTCTCTCTCAGCCCAGTGGCCCATTCATAGTTCATATGGCTTCCTTCAGCTTGTATGTATCACTTCCAGATTAAGGGCCTTCAGGCCCACACATCCATTCTAGTCTAGAAGTCCCTCAGGCCCATATGTCTTACTTCTAGCCCAAACACTTTCCGGCCCAAGCGCCACAATCCCTAATCATTTCGGCCCAAGTGCCACATTCTCAAACACATTCCGGCCCAAGCGCCACATCCTCAAACACTCTTTGGCCCAAGCACCGTACTTTCAAACACTCTGGCCCAAGCGCCACATCTTCCCAACATTCCGGCCCAAGCGGCACATCTTCACAACAATCCGGCCAAAGTGCCACAATCTCACAACACATTCCGGCCCAAGTGCCAACCCACTTATGAATCATCATGGCCTGTGTGCCTCACCTTCAATTCATCCAGGCCCGAGTGCCTATCCACATCCATGAAGTCATCCAGGCCCGAGTGCCAATCCACATTCGTGAAACCGTTTCAAGCCATGTACCTCACATTCAGGCCCAAGTGCCTCGTGCGCAACTTATAGGCGTTCCTAGTTCAGACTCTTCACGGAGCCCACACAGAGTCCAAGAAGAGGACAGTCACGGTCATCTTAGCGACATCCTGGCAGTCAAGAGCTCGGGTCTTCAGCATGCCGACATCAGACAGTTCAGCAGAGCTCGAATTCAATGGAAAGTTTAGGGTTCCCATGCATTCTACTGCATAACTTGTTAAAACATTCATCTTTCAAGTGCATCGTTCAAAGTTTTCAAAGAATGATCGTTTTCAAACCACCAATAAGAAGTATCGATTTTTCATCTTCTTCCTCATGTTCACAAATGGATGACTTTTTCGAGTCTAAAGGGGTAACAAAAAAAAAGATTTTGTTTCACACAAGTTTTTTGAGAAAATGGTTCATGAAATAATTATTTCCCGACAATGGCATGCAAAGACTTGTATTTTGTTTCTGAAATTTTGAACATGCCCTTCTAAGTCCCACAGTCCATTCCAAAATATCCACAAGGCATTCCAAAATTCACATCTGTTTAAGTGTTGTCATAAACCCCAGGTCAATACTGGGGGCAATCTGAGTTCAGGATCGTCATCTTTAATCTTTCGTTTAAGCGTGTGAACTAGTCTCTAAGTGAAATTCACGAAAGTGTCTTGAGCGGAAAAACCATGAGTGAACGAGCGTGTCATTTTTACACGACTCCGGTGAGACCACATACAAAGGAAAAGGTAAATGGCATAACTCCGACCGAAGGAGATAATTTGTAAATTTACTCTTAGACCTGCGAAAAGTAACAAAGAGCGGATACACAACTATCAGGAATGACGAAGCACCTAGGTACAGCACCACATAGCCAAAAGCTTGTAAACCCTGTCATTAAACCCTAGGCACCCCCGCTGAGCCTTTCATATATCCCTTTTGATATTACGAGCTCCACAAAATAACCCCGCCAATGATGAATGTCCGACCCGGTGACCAAAGGAAGCGAGGAACCCGACTCTCAGATAACATTCTCATCAGTCCAAAGAAGCGATGCCGCTATCAGCATGACAAAGTGATCCGCAAATGGTCCCAGAGTGACACAGGATCCAAAGAGCTCACATCAAAACAACTCTCGAAGCCCAAAACCGGGAAACACAAGAACCCCGAAGGCAGAGTCAAGAAAGGATAAAACGAAAAGGCAAACCCGAAGTGCCTCGAAGAAATCCAGATGACGAAAAGAGAAATGGTGTATAGGAAAGCTTCAAAAGTCCAAGTCCAGAAGCTCAAAAACAACGTCAACACAAGCAGCCAAATTACTTCAAAGACAAGGAAGATAATTTTGGGAGAAAACGCAAGTTGCAGCTTTGGTCACCCATTTAAGCTCCACATACCTCAAACATCCCTCCATGGTCCCGTTGTCTTTCATCACACCCCATGGCCACGTTATAAGCTTTAAAGACTTCCGACTTGATAGTTGTGTGTCCAATCACGTGAAAGTAACAGATCAAATGCGTAAATTCATCAAATATCGAATTCAATGGTCTAGAAGTTGTGACCATAGGTGAGGAACGAGTGCAAACACCAAACACGCCGAGTGTAGGTTAGGAAGCACCACATAAAAACATAAGCCTTGACCCTGTGAGTACGAGACTCGTTCGCACATTTAATAAAAGAAAATACTGGGGGCAATCGATCGTTCCGATCGATTGCTATGAACTCTAGCTCAGATTGTCTTAAGGGAAAATACTGGGGGCAATTGTTGGTTCCAACAATTGCTATGACAACACCGATTGGAACCCAGAGCTCAAACATCACCACCACCATTCCTACACAGGCCCACGAAAGCCCTTACCTCCACGTCAAACACCTCAGGCCCACATAAGCCCTTACTTTCACACCGTACACCACACAAGCCCAAACCACTACACAAGCCCTCATAAGCCCTTACCTTTACATCATACACCATACCCCACCGATGGCATGTTCATCTCCTAGGAGATAAATTACAAGTCCGAAATCTATGGTCAGGAAATGATAATTTCACTTTCCTTTTTCAGCAGAGTCTTTCTCAAGCATTGCCATGTTTGGCACAACTTTCAACAGTTCCTTGTTTTGGGCAAGCTTCCAACAAACACTCTAGTTGCATTCTACATAACACCTCAACATTGCCATGTTTGGCACCTTTTCTAACAAATTCCTGTTTTGAACGAGTATCTTTCATATATTTTTGATTGCATACATCTTATCATCATTGCCATGTTTGGCACTCCAGTGATCAGTTTTTATCATTTGCACGAGACCATTATCGTCCTAACTTATTTTAGTTCGAGACCCAGAATCAATGCGAGATCCAGCTTTTTCATCTTCCAGTACGAGACTTCAGTGCGAGACCATGCATCTTCATCAGTGCGAGACCCATCATCTTCATCAGTGCGAGACCCATCACCTTCATCAGTGCGAGACCGAGTGTCATCATCCAGTGCGAGACCAGTACGAGACCTAGTATCATCTTCAGTGCGAGACAAGTACGAGACAGAGCGTGATCTAAGTTGGCGGGGCAGAGGCAATAAGTCCCCATCTTCATGTCAACTTCTTGGGAGAAACAACTAGTGGGCAGTGGCAATAAGTCCCCTTGGTAGTCTAGAAGTTATCCCAGCACCCCAGTTGGTGGGCAGAGGCAATAAGTCCCCATAGTATACCAACAAGGAGCATTAGAACGGGTTTCGGTCCCCAGAAGCATCCGAACGTCATTTTCATATCATCCATATCATTTGCATCATTTTCATCATCCACATTTGCATTTGCATCATTTTCATCATCTACATTTGCATCACTTTCATTTGCATCATCTTCATATCATCCATCTGCATTATCCAGGCGCGTCACAAGACCTGGCGACAGAAAAGTTGGCGAGGTGATGGCAATAAATCCTCCTATGCGATGTCAACTTATTTTGGGATCAACGAATGGTGGGCGATGGCAATAAGTCCCCAGGGTTTTTACCAGGAGTTATCCCTGCACACCGGCTTGGGGGGCGATGGCAATAAGTCCACATTGGGTCCAGCCAGGAGCATTGGAACGGGTTTCGGTCCCCAGAAGCATCCGAGCATCATCAACATTCTTGCATTTATACAGTACTTCATCTTTTAGGTTGTCAACGCCTTAGAATCGCTTGACATTACTTCATCTTTTAGGTTGTCAACGCCTTAGAATCGCTTGACATTACTTCATCCTTTAGGTTGTCAACGCCTTAGAATCGCTTGACATTACTTCATCTTTCAGGTGGTCAACGCCTTAGAATCGCTTGACATTACTCCATTTTCATCATTTTAGGTAGTCAACGCCTTAGAATAGCTTGACATCATTTTCATCACCTTAGGTAGTCAGCGCCTTAGAATAGCTCGACACAACTTGCTAGATTTCAAATGGCATACGAGGTCTTTTAGGATCCAAAATTTTGGGGTATCACTCAAGCATCAACTAGTCTTTTCATCTTTATTACAAAGCCTAGTTGACGGGGGGCAATCTGTTATACCCAAAATTTCAACCCCCCGGAAGAAAGTCTCTACTAATAGGCTAGTAGCAAGGGTTCCCAGTTCGATCGGCACGTTTCAGAGTACTAGGGACAGCTTAGTCATCTCCAGGGGCATTTTCGTAATTTTTCAAGGCTCCTAAGCCCCCTATAGGCTTTCTCTCTCCTCCAAATAAGGGTCAAATCAACTCAAAATGCTTTGAAATTTTAACCCATGATAGAGGATGACATTTTAAGCACAATGGCGTTGGAATTTTGATTTTTCGAATTTCCAATAATTTTCTAGCAATTTCTGATTGAATCTGATGAGAAATTGAATTTAAAAATATTCCAATATCCAAAAATTCGATTCCACTTTATAAAAATCAGAAATATCATCCTTTACCCATGTGTAAAATTTCATAATCAAATTTTTTTGGAAGCCCTCAAGCTAAAACGTCGGTAAATCTCGGTTTTTACCGGATTTTTTCTATCTTTAAGGAAGCCTATATAAGGAGCCTTATCCCTTGATCAAAGGAGAACCTCATATGCTCAAGAACCCTGAGAATCAGAAAACACAGCCTCCTCACTCTCTCTCACGTTTTCCAACACCCGGCCACCCAAATCATACCGAAAATCCCCCGAAATCACCATCTAAACACGTTTTCCAACCCCCAAAGCATCAATAGTCATCAAAACCCACAAAACACCACCACGTGAAGAACAACAAGAACAACCAACAACCAGAAGCTTGGTTCGAAATCCTTTCGGGTCTGCCATCAACGAAGCACTCGACGAATCCCGGTGTGAAGAATCACCTTGAATTCGAAGGTAAAACAGGTTGCAACTCTACTTTTCTAATTCCCCACGACCTTATTAACTCTTGTCAAATTTTGGGCTCAAACTAACCTTCGTACGCTTCTGTATCGCTGTTTGTTTAAGCTTCTGTCCAAAACTTGTTTACTAAGTTTCGTGCTTAATTCAAACTCAAATTGAAAACTTTAAATCACTAACGTCTTGTACATCTTTCAGGCTACACACCCATAAAATTTGAGTCAAAAACACCTTCGGGAACAGCCTTAACGCCGCCGTCCGAGGGCGGTCCGCACCCACGGACGTCATGTCCGGGGTCCCGGACTCCTTGTCCGTAAGCCCGGACGCCCACGGACGGTGGCGAGATTTTTAAATTTTAAAAATTTAGGTTTTTCTAATAATGTCCGGGCCCACGGACGGCCTGTCTGTGGCCCCGGACTTTACAATTTTCTGTTTTCTATTTAATTCGACTTTTATTTTTCATATAGGTTAACTAGGGTCCGTGGTCTCGGACATTAGGTCCGTGGCCACGGACGGAAACAAAATTTGACCTAATTCTGCCTCCGAAACCCTAGTTTAGGTAATTTTAATTTCCACTTTAGTTTTCTGTCAAAAAATGCTAAAAAACACAAAAAAACAGAAGCTCGCGCACTTAGGTTAAAACGACTCGTAATAAGCCGTAAATAAACCAAGTAGAGGAAAAACGACCTAGGAAGGGTAATGAAAGTAATTGAACCCTAATTAAGTCGAATATCTAGCCCCCGAACCCGAACTCTCCTTTCCTAATTTAATCTAGGTCAAAATTAGGTGGCGACTCATAATAGGTTCCAGTGAGCTAGCCTAGGATTTAATAATTATTGTTATATGACATAGTTATTAATCTTAGACTATAAGTGGACCTAAAACCCGGTTAGATCCTAATCAACTTTAATCAACATAGGATAGGGTTTAAAATCGAGGCTGACACACTCACAATCACATCCCGATGCACCATTGAACCATAGTGACAATTTTTGGTACCCCGTCAACCTTGATCCAATTCTGTAAGCCCTTGCAGAATTGAATCAAGGGGAGCCATCTGTAGACACCAAAAATTCTCACCCTATAAAGAAAATTCCAAAGCAATGAATAAAATAAGGGGGGGGGGGGTCGTCACCTTTCTTTTTTCAAAACATATCAACATGCATACCAAAACGAAACCATCATTTTATGACAAAATTTTTAAATCATTTTTTCAAAACATTTTCGAAAAACACAATTCTTCAAAAATGACAGTACGGTTTTAAACCCGTCCCTTTTGTTTTATTCACTTATCTTATTATTTATTTTACCTTTATTGCTTATTTATCTATTTATTAATTTATCTTTTAGTTTTGTTTTGTTATGTTATAATATGTATTGCTACTTTAATTGTCTTCTAGAATTTACTCTTATTTTGATTATTTTGTAGTATCATTTCTATCAGTTTATGCATATTTTGACCATTATTATTTCTATTTGTATACTCCACTTCGTTGCTTATTTGATTAAGTCTTCTCTTATCTTATTTTATTCTATTTATTGTTTATTTTAATCTCATTTTTTGCTATTCGTACATATCTAACTCGGTTTCGATTTTTGTTACATTTGTTCGCATTTTAACCACCATTTTATTAGTACTATTTTATTATTTTATGTATGTATGTATGTATGTATTATTATTATTATTAGTAGTAGTAGTAGTAGTACTTTGTGATTGATATTATTTAGTATTATTTTGATTATTCCATCTAATTTTACTACTACTCACGTGTACCTATTCCAATTTTCATTTTCATGGCATTCACTTGTATCTCCATTATACCAGTGTTATTTCATTATTTCATGTATGCATTATTATACTATTTCATTCGTTTGTATTTAGTCATGTTTTATACTTTAGTATTTTACATTCTATTATTTCATGATTTTTGAGAAGAAAACAATCAATTAGATAAAACAGTTTCGTCTTACTGTATATTTTCATTTAGAACACCAACATTCTTAGAAGGATTTCTCATTTCGAGGGAAAGCTTTAGTATTAGTTCTCACATACTTTTATTGAGTTCTGTCTTAGTGTAAATGGCTAGTGTATAGATAGAGGAAGCCAGAGGTCTTGATTTTGAAACTTAACGAGGTCCTCAGATTTTTTTTCCTTAACTTGTACTCAGACCCACTTTTTCAATTCAGTCAAATATAATTTTGGCCCAGTCTATGGTCAAACCGAGCATGAACAGCCCAATCGGTTTACTTACCCCATTCATGCCCAAAAGAAAAAAAAAGCCCATGACTCAATAAACCCTAACTAGACATCTATCTCCATACCTCACATTATAAAACTGGACACATTTTTTTTTACCCAGCTGACAAAAAGAACGACATCACGTTTTTTTACTACTTCTCTTTGAATAGCCTGAGTTCTCCTTCTTCAAGAACCTGTTCATCTTCTCGCCGGAAATGATAGCCAACCCAATCCTCCATCATCAACACACAACCCTCTCCCTCACCATCTTCTTCCTCTATTCGACTAAACCCAGAGTCCCCACTCTCTACTAAAAGAATTCTCTCCGACCACCACTTTCTCACCTTCGATCTACAACCGGCCTTCCCCGTCCTCTTCTCCTTCGATCAATGTTCTCTAACGCGAAGGCCCAACCTCACTTGCTGATCACTTCACCCAAAGCTCTCGTTCCTTATACGCCTCCTCTCTCTCGGCCATAATCTCTCGTTTTGTTTTCATATGGTTGTTCAATATAGTTATGAATATGTACCTATCATACTTCAAGCCCATGATGGGTATTCGAATTTAAGGGTGTAGCACAAAACTGGAATTCATCTTTAGATTCTAGAGATTCATTAGCCTTTACTTTATGTTTTTTCTCCCATTGTTGAGTTCAATTTCTTTAATAGTCAACCTCGAAATTATTTTGTTCCTTTGATATTCAGTTCGTTATTGCTTCATTGCGTTATCTCTTCTTTCATTTCTTTGATATTTTTTCGATTGCTCACCAAGTTAACCCAACAAGAGGGGATGGCAAGACTGATTCGACTTCACTGGAAACCTAGTGCCAGTGTCGAAATCCTGCTCCATGTTTTGTTCTCTTTGATTTCTGTACATTTGCCTCAGTTCTGACAAGTTTTTGGATTTGTATGTACTTTCGATTTTGGTTTACTAACCTTGGGTTTCATTCGTTCGTTCTTTCTCTATACCTCGACTCCATCCAGGATGGAATCAGAGCTCGTCGGTATCTGTTTGCTAACAGTCACTCAAAAGGTGTATGGTCGTCTCCCCATCGAATATTTGTTCTTCATATTTCTTGTTTGTCGGTTATTTTCTTTGTGTTATGCTCCATGAGAGCTGCTTTTGAGTTTATTATGAGAACAAGTTGCCCGTCTACAATCTGATAACCCATGTTGAACTAAGTCTGTCCCCCTGTTCTTTTATCTGTTTTAGTTGAACTAAACTCTTTTCCTCAGTTTTGACTCGTATCTGATGCTAAGCCGACATTTTGCTTCTGTTCGACTAACCTACACGGCTGCAAGTTCTAGTAAAAAGAATACATTCATTTTTTTTCTTGGCTTGGGAGATATATAAGTTTCGGGTATCATCAGAATGAGCTTGAGTTTGGTTTGCGTTATACCAGTTTACCGCTCTCTTTAGGTTTATCTTGTGTTCTGTCCATTCATTTAGCTCGATACGTCTGTGCCTTATGTGCGGTCTGTGTTTACTCAAGAGAAGAACCCAGCCAGGTCCCTTCTGGTATTCCATTCATTTTGTGCGACGGGTTTGTGAAAGTCTCATCTGGGAACTACCTTAGAAGGGGAATGGTTCATCTGAGTACAGCAGTTTCATCGGAGTTTGTCCGATGATAGGCACTGCGAAATCCACCTCTATATATGCAAGCATTCAATTTCGATTATTCCCGTTACTTTTGTTTATCTTCACTACATGTCTTGTTGGATACCGAACTCATAATGGGTTCATGGGTCCACAAAGACAAACAAATCCAAATCGGTCACATATATTGTTTCTGCTGCTTCCCTGTTCTTGCAACTTTGACTTAACTGTGCACATGCCAAGAGAACCTGGATCCACTCTGGGTTTGGCTTTCTGTTTGCATATGTGTTTGTTTCCATTTAGCATCATATATGCTTTTGAAAGGATTTTTGACTCTCGACAAGGCAATATACATCCTCTCCCTCTGAGTCTGATTCTATTTGGCTCAAATGGTGCTCGAATCTGATATGAAACCTTTGTAAATCAATCCAATGTCGATATGTATCTGGGTATATTTGTTTATCACGCTACCTTTTACACTGAAGTGGAGGCTTATTCTGACTCTGTTTGCCTATTGTTAGATATAGCTTCATCATCATGTTGCTAATAGGTTCATTTCCCCTTGCGTAGAGGGTGTGCAATTGGTATCGATGTTAAACATCACCCTGGTTACTCTTTCTCTGTATCCTCAAGCTTTCTTCTGAATATTTACTCCACTGAATATGCTCATGAATCTAGTCCAAGACGTTTGTTCTGTGTTCTTTAATTTTCAGGAGACTGTTATCGTTTTCTCTGGTACATCATTTATTTGCTGCCAATACTTATCTCTGGTTGCTGCTTATCATATGCTTGTTATCTGCTTGCAAGTTTATACTTCACGAATGCTCATGTGTCCATAGTTGCTCTTCTGTTGAATTAAAATTCATTAGAACCTCTATCATCCTCTGTAATTTGTTCAGACTTGTTCGAACCTAATAAAAATGCTCATGTATGGGTTCGGTTCTAAAAAAATGAAGCTGTGGTGATCGAGTTTGCAATTTAGCTCCTCCAGGCGCACGCTCTTCTATCCCTTTCTTGGTTTGATTTGGTTGCATTTTACTTCTAAGCTTATGATCGGCTAGTTAAATAATCTCAGTTAATTTTGTTGCGACATTTTGAATGTATAAACTGACATAAGGGTTTGTTTTTTAAAATAAAAATAACCACGAGCAAAGTTGGATGAATTATTGACTCATTTAGTCTTAGTTTTTGTTTAAGGTTAGCAATAGCAGATTTCAAGAGCTCGACCCTCCTTTGTGCAGTAAAAACTTCCTCCCGGTCTCTAAGTGTGAATAAGCAGAAATGAACAAACTAATTTGATAATCTACGTTGTACATATACATGTTTTGCATTTAACTTTATGGCAATTTAAATTCATTCCTTGTATTTTGTTTATTGCTTAAGCCCTAGACAGCCCTTTAGGTCACCCATTAATTGTGTTCAAGTCTTGGAAGGTACCCCACAGCTAGCTTATTTCTGATTTGCTTTGTGGGGAACAATACCTTCCAAAACTTTGAAGATCTATTTTATTAAGCCTTTGAAGGTACCCCACAGCTAGCTTATTTTTGATTTGCTTTGTGGGGAACAATACCTTCCAAACTATTATAGCCTATCCCAAACCACCCCTTAATTTCATTAAAAAACTTTATAAAAAAAAGAATAAAATCAAATCCAAATCCAAATTCAAATTCAGTCCAAAATTTAATTTCCCTTTTAGCATAAAACAAGGCCCAAATGTGGCCCAATTTTCAAGGCCAAATCAGGCCCAACTTCCAAATCAAACCCAAGGCCCAAACTAGGCTCATATTTCAAACCCAATTCCAAGGCCCAAATTAGGCCTAAATTTAAAATTAAGCTCAAGGCCCAAATCAGACCCAAATTCCAAATCAGGCTCAAGACTTGAATCCTGCCCGAAGCCCATTTTAGCCAACCAAGGCCTAATTCGGCCCAAACCCCCCAAACAAGGCCCAATTCAACCTGAAAAGCCCAAACAAGGCCCAATTTGGCCCAAAAGCCCAAACAAGGCCCAACTCAGCCCAAAAAAATCCTTCAGGCCCAAAAACCCAATCTTTGACCTGTTCAACTTTGACCAATCTGAAGTTTGACCTTGACCCAACTTTGACTCGATCCCACTTTGACTCGGTCTAACTTTGACCCATTCTAACTTTGACCTGGCATGTTTTCCAACCTCAACCCAAATTCAATTCAAACCCAATTCATTCAGCCTAATTTAGTTCAAACACAGTTCCATTCAATTCAAGTCTAGATTCAATTCATCTAGTTCAAACTCAACTTGTAAATTCCATTCAAACTCCAAACTCCAAAATCCAAAAATCTCCTTTCTCGAATTTCAAACAATCATTTTATTCAAACTTCATCAAGTTTTCCAAAAAAACTATTTTGTGGAATTTGAAAGGAAAAACTCTTCTCACATCATAGAAAACTCTTCTCAAAATGCAGAAAGTTCTTCTCACATATACAGAAAGTTTTCTCCTAAAACATTTCTCAAAATCGGCGTTTCTTTACAGAGAATTCTGAATAACTTCAAAAGTTTTTTAACTTAGTTTTCAAATAAAAAATAAACCGTTTTCGGGGAACATGGGATGTCTAACACCTTCAAAGAACGTTTTCTTCCTAGTTAGACATCGCTTGCCTCTCTTCCAAAATAAACATCCGAGGCGGGGCACTAGGGTCGTAATCTCCCTTGTCTCAGTTTGGATCTCTTTAGGCGGGGCATTAGGGTGACAAACCTCTCCTAATTGCAGCCTAGATTTTTACAAGGCATGGTGCTAGGGAAGTAACAACCTTCCTAGCTGCAGCCGGGATTTTTGAATCGTCTAACTCTCTTCCACTCGATTTCAGTATTTTCGGTTTTTAATGTTTTAAAACCCGGGAGTTAGAGACGTTATTAGGGTTTGACCGAGAGCATCTCATTCGTGGAGTTTCTCTCTTAATCCTATTTTTTGACATAAATTCATTTCCCCATCTTTCGAGCCTCGACACTTACCATTCATTAAGTGTCACGCTCGAGGGGGTACATAGGGTGATCCCTTGGGATCATCCGCCCTTTCACAACAAAATGATTTTCCTCAACCATTTTCTAACCTCGAACCTAAAAAACCTGGGATCTCTCCCAAATTCTAATTGCCTCACTGACTCGAATCATCTTCAAAACTCCAAATCGCCTCAAACTCAAATCATCCTTAAAATTCCAACTCAAACTTTTTAAAGTCTCACAGGCCCGAGCGCCCCACAGACTCAAACACCTCAATCTCTCCACCATTTTAAGATTCAATTGTCTCACAGACCCGAGCGTCTCATAGACCTTGACATCTCATTCCTCCCACTACATGAACATCGCAAATGTCTCATAGACCCGAGCATCTCACAAACTAACCTCTCAAATATGTCAAAAACCTTCAAAACCTTAAATCTTCAAAACCTGAAATCCCTGAACTACTTAAGGTCTGATCTCAACAGGGAGTTGAGTACGTAGGCAGCCCATCTAGGGGGCGACCCCATTCCAATAAAAAAAATCCCTTTCCCAACTCTAAGGCGATATTCATGTCTATCAAACACTCAAACCTTCTTCAGCTCCCCCAAACTACAAACCATTAGACTTCAAATCTTGTCCATTCACTCAACCTTAGACTTTTCCCGAATCTTCATTGTATACTCATCCGAATCGACCAATTCTTCTTTTGGGCGGTAGCTTGGCATAAAAGCTCACCTCATCCACTCTCTTTCACTCTTCCTATCCTAATCCTATCCTTATGGCCCTTTGAAATGAATCTCTCTAAAAATGTTTTGAAAGAAAAGAATCTCGACAATTGGAGAGCGAGGTTTCCTCGGGCACCAATCCGAAGTCGTGGTCATCGCCACTTCTAAGTGGTGTAACCCAGTGCGAACCCACAATAGAATCTCTACAAATGACCAGATAAGTCCTATCCATAGGTAGCAAATTTAGAGTCATTTAATGGTTCTTAGAACCCTTCTTCTCCCTTCCTAGTTCCTTAGGTCAAACTAGGCGGCGACTCTAGTCAATTTCCGCCCTTAGGGCATAAGTCCGCGTGGAGCCCATCGAGAGCGGGTGTAGTGCACTTTCCCATATGCTTTCTGGGAAAGACAGACGATTTAGTAGGTATTTGAGGGATGCCAGAATAACGGGTTTTCACCCTCCACAGAATGGCATTTTAGGATCTAGGCTTTTCAGTCAAGAATCGTATTTTGGTAGACCCCCCTCATACAGAAAAATCACCCTCCACACAATGTAATAAGATACAAAAATTACCAGAAAATGAATTAGAGAGGTACAAGTACGCTCTCTACCGAGGAATCCTTTAAGAGGTAACATACATTCCATTGATCGATCTTCAATATAAAACCCCTACCCTCTATTTATATACTCAGACTTATCAAAACCCTCATCCTTCATTAATAATGAATTTCTCACACAAATAAATACTACAGTCAACTATCCCTAAAGAAAATATCTAAACCATAATTAGTGACATCAATAAATACTACAATCAGCTATATATCCCTAAAAATAATGTCGAAACCATAATTACTGACACTAATAAATACTACAATTAACAATACATAAAAGATAATATCTAAACCAAAACTACTCTAAAGATAATATCCCAATCCTCCTAGACCGCTGATATTCTTATTTAATGTTATTCCTCTGGTAGACTTTTCCATAAAACTTATCAAGAGTTTCCTTACCACAATGAACTTCCAATCCATAAAAATTCATTTCAAATTAAATAAAGCAATATCAAAAGCAGGAACCTGCTACAAAAATAATCTTATCCTCATTGTATTCGTCAACTGGAGCATCATAGTCATAGCTGGTTGCGACGAATGGGCCTCTAGCCGACCGTCTAAAGTTTGTCTCCTCGTGATACATTTTTCATGGAAATTCATTGAAATTTGGGTTTTTGTCAAGTGAACTAAAAAGTTGAATGCTAAATTGAGAAACGGGAAAAGGAAACCATACCATGTAGTAGTTCACAAACAAGCCTGTTAGCTGTATAAATTTAGAAACTGATGTTATACCCAAAATTTTAACCCCCGGATGAGAGTCTCTTAAGGAACATGTACTCAAAGGGTAGTTTGGTCAAGTAGCAAGGATTTCCTGTTCGATCGGTGCGTTTCGGAGTGCTAGGGACAGCCTAGTCATCTTCAGGGGCATTTTTGTATTTTTTTAAAGGCTCCTAAGCCCTCTATAAGCTTTCTCTCTCCTCCGAAAGGGGCTTAAATCGAATCGAAATGCTTTTAAATTTAAACCCATGATAGAGGATGACATTCTGAGTATAATGGCTTTTGAAATTTAATTTTTTGAATTTTTAATATTTTTCTAGTAATTTCCGATTGAATCTGAAAAGAAATTGAATTTAAAAATATTCCAATATAAAAAAAAATCGATTCCACCTTGGAAAAATCAGAAATATCATCCTTTACACATGGTTAAAATTTCATAGTCAAATTCCTTTTGGAAGCCTTTGAGTTAAAACATCGGCAAATCTCCATTTTTGCCAGATTTTTTCTATCTTTAGTGAGGCCTATTTAAGGAACCTTATCCCTTGATAAAATCAGAGCTCCCAGAACCCTATAACGTCAGTAAACACGGCCGTCACAACTCTCTCACATTTTTCAACACCCGAACCCCAAAGTCACACCAAAACTCTCCCGAAATCACCACCTAAACAAGTTTTTCAACTCCCACCACTTCAAAAATCATCAAACCACTAATTAACCACCACCAAAACATGAACAACAACCTCAATTCACAAGGGTCAGAAGTTGATGTCAGACCCGAACCAGAACCGACTCCGATGAAGCCCCAAAAGAGTCCCGACGTGAAGAAATCATTCAATCCCGAAGGTAAAACAGGTTGGAACACAAATTTCTTAACTCCCTACAACTTGTATGACATAGTATTAAATTTTGGGTTTGAACCGACTTCTTACGACTGTCGAATTAGCATTTATTCTCGTTTCTGTCCATTAACACGTTCATTAAGTTTCATCGATAATTTGAAGCTGAACTGAAAATATTTGATTACTAACTTCTTAGAAATTTCTCAGGCTACGCGTCCATAAATTTTGAGCCTAAAACACCGCCGGGAACCACCTAAAACCCGCCGTCCGTGGGTGGTCTATAGACCCGAACACTATGTCCGGGCCCATAAACGGGTAGTCCGTGGTCACAGACACCCTCGGACGGCGGCGGGATTATAAAATTTTTCAAAATTTAGGGTTTTTCAACTTATGTCCGAGCCCACGGACGCCTTGTCCGTGGCCCCGCACTTTTTAAAATTTCATTTCTGTTTAAATTCAACTTTTATTTTCACTTAGGTTAACTAGGGTTCGTGGGTTCGGACATTAGGTCCGTGGCCACAGACGGAAACTAAATTCGACTTTATTATGCCTCTGAAACTCTAGTTTAGGTAATTTCAATTTTCACTCTAATTTTCTATCAAAAATGTTAAAAAATAAAAGAAATCAGAAGTTCGTGCACTTTGGTTAAACCGAATCGTAATAAGCCGTAAATAAACTAAGTAGAGGAAACCGACTTTGATTTGAGGGGTAATGAAAGTAATTGAACCCTAAATAAGTCGAATACCAAGCCCCCGAACCCGAACTCTCCCTTCCTAATATAATCTAGGTTAAAATTAGGTGGCGACTCTAATTAGGTTCCAGTGAGCTAACTTATGACTTAGTAATTATTGTTTTATGACATAGTTATTAAGCTTAAGTTATAAGTGGACCTAGAACCCAACCAGATCCTAATCAACTTGAATCAACATAGGATATGGTTCAAAAGTCGAGGCTCACATAATGGTGGCTCTGTTGGGGACAAACTTTTAATATTAACTTGTTTAATGTTAAGAAAGACGGCTTAACTCGAAAATTGATTATTTACGACTTTCATTACGTTGTATGTTTACTTTCATGTGCAATTTAAATTTTTACACCTTTGCATCATATGAGAGCGAGGGTCCACGCAAGCGGATTTCACCTCGGGACCCGCCTTAGTGTAACACCCCATCCAACAATAACACACTTACAGTAAACTGCAGCGGAAAAACAACCTCATCACATTACTTATCTCGTTGGTGTTACACGCCGTTAGCCCCCACGTGGCTAACAAGGCTAATACTACACATTGTACCGGTCTGATGGGCTAAATTCCCGAGCGACTACACATACTATTCCTTTCCATTAACAACAACAACAACGTACAACTTTCACTATACCGGTAATAAACTGGTGCCGACAACAATTTCGGTCTTACTACACCTACTGTATACGTACACTTAAATGATTACCCATGTACAATGACTACCCGTCCTACTCTCGAACGGCTTCCAGCACTTCGTACCTAAAATAGGAAAAGAAGAGAAAGGGTGGCCCCCAAGGGGCTCAGCACCTTTGCTGGTATGGTAATCCCGCAGCCCACATGCAACCGGGCCACGCACAACTAATGTCGTCTTAACATGCGGTTGATTATATTTAAATCATGCATGTAACAGTGAACACACATCACATAACTTCGCCTCAACAGGCTCAACAAACGGATAATATCCTTACTTAATAAGTCACTCATGGTATTCATCATCCCTAGAGTGTTCCTCCTCTAATGAGCTACTTCCTAATAGACGACACAATACCCTTAAATCGGGTTATCCTTAAACGCCTCTTATCACAAACTGGGAACATATCCATGATCCACACACTCCACATATCAACATATAACATACACTACATACACACCTAACAACACTTTGCACGTTTCCACGTGCACAACATAATACCGCAATAGATATTGCATCACAACAAATACATAATAACGGGAATGGTTCTCTTAGGAACCGACCCAAACATAGTTAGTTCACTGGGAGAGCCTAGAGGATGCTGTCAAACTCATGCTAAGCTCGTTTACATAACTCGTTACCGTTCTGTTAGGCGAACGAATAACTTAACATAAAGATGGATCGGGTTTAGTGACCCGAACACAACATACATAATCCCCAACAGACGTGAGTCACCTTGGTTAAGCTCAGGGGGATCGAAGACCAATGAAGGAAGACAATCAACAGAGAGGAAGCTGAAGAAACTGTATACAACAACTCCCAAACAACGCGCGACCGGAACAACCGGATTCCTCACCCCCATAATATATAAATATTCACAGTTAAAGACTACGCTGTGGAACCTATCACATCATCACACAATACAGTATTTACAACTGAGTTAATCACGCAAAGGAGGTCATACACTTACAGCAACATCACACAACTAACTCACGCATAGCCGTGGTTAGAACGTTCCTTAGGTCGGAAACGTTATTACCGGATACCGTTCTCTTACGTTTACCTAATAGTGGTTAACTAGCCCTTCAAGCGCATTTGAGGTTACGGTATCGGCACGTAAATATACAACAACAATACGACTGTAAACTCGTTTCATGATTTATCTTATAACGTGGCAAACACACAGAAAAACACATTGGCATACAAGCCGGTGTAATCCGGTAGGACACAGGTTGCAAGAAAACCATACCTGTCACCGGAGTCCACTTTACCACGTCCACTTATGTTCCTCGAGCAATTCTCGAACAACTGTTAACATCACATGTGTTTTTATTAACATCGGGGTTGCTTGATTATTTAATGTCTAATGCTTAACTTTCCCGTTAACTTAGTTACATAACTTTACATTTTAACTTGTTTTACTTTTACATTTTGATACAACTTTTCACCCACTTAATTGCCATTAAAACTCACCTGACATGTCCTTACCAACTTATAACATCATTACTAATCAATCCCCATCATTACATATCATTTTATAACCTTAACATTTAAATTATACTTAACTTAATCTCTTAAGTCCTTTTATAATTATTTTTCTAATCACCAATACCTCTTATGGCATACCACTAATACCACTTAACATTCTTAAAATTTAATTTTTTTTTTTTAAGGTCCGACCGACCCACCGACCGACCCACCCCCTGGGTAGGTCGGCTGCAGAGAACATCCAACTTCACAGTTTCAGCCCGACCGACCCAGACTGGGGTCGGTCCCCTGGGTAGGTCGGCTGCAGAAACTTCCCATACATTGTCAAACTTTCTCCAAATTTTTCCTCAAGCCTCCTAATGTGTTCTAACATCATTTGGCACATCAAACACACCTTTAACCATGTACTAAACTCTTTAAATCACACCCAAAACCATTTTATCATTCACAAATTTCTTACAAAATTCTTAGCACTTGGAATGCTTCCTCCTTAAGATTTCTAAGTGGTATTTCACCAATAATGACCACTATACCAAGGTGTTTCCTCTACACCTTAACATCATCTCTCAAACTTCTTTTCTTACTAACTACATCTCCTTTTTCACATCTTACCTAAACATCACTTATTCCTTGGATATCAACATTACCTAAACCTTAAACAAACTTCTCCAAGACTTTAATACATTCACAAAAACACTCATTGAATTCCTAGAACTTCCAAGATAATACCTAAATCCTTTCATCACTCTTAATCACCTTAATACATGTTTTCTTCACTAGAAAACACTTGTTCACGTTTAACACTTCCTAGTTCACCCAAACTTGTTTGAATCACTTAGAACTTCTTATACATTTTCCAAATTTGGCCACAGCTTCTCTTGTATATACTCACATCCAAACATTTAGGTTTTTACCTTATTTCATTCAAGAACACCTAAAATCCATCAACACATTTTATACACAAACTTCACACATTTAGCACTACATCACATATAGTGCATAAGCTTAAATTGCTTGGCACTTAGGCCCTTAAATAACACGGCTCTTAGGCCCTTAAATTGCATAAACCTTAAACACTGAATTTCCCACATAAGTAATGCCTTTGACCTGTAAATACACCCAACAATACATATGCCCTTAATAAACTCCTTGAGAGCATTTCTCTAGGTCATTCACCATTGGCTCCTTAGGTATTTTCCATAAGAAACACAAGCTCATTTCTTCTAAGGCTTTTAAACCACATTAGGTTAACACATTTACCTCTTTTCTTTCAAGACTTCCCACTTGTTTTTCTTTGTTCTTCCTTGATAGAAAATCGGCAAGGGCTTTTTATCACTTGTCAATCTTCTAATCAATACACATATAAGGGTAATGAGCATTAAGTTTAATACTCCAACTCATAGTTAAACCCTAGGTTTGCATATGTGTCTTAAAACACCAAAATTTGATGATTACCTTTGGAATTCGGAAGAGAGCTTGGTTAAGTAGCAAGATAGGACTCCTCCTAGTCATTTGAAGTTTGAATTAAGCTATGAAGAGAGCAAGAAAAAGCACCATTGTGAGGTGAATTTTCGGACACATACAAAAATGAGAGGAAACTTAGATTTTCTTTGGTTTTTGTTACCTTGAAACAAAGGAGAATGACAATATGAAAGAATGAGCTTTTCCCCCTTCAATGGAGATTCTTCATGGCACCAAAATGGAGTTCTTGAAGATTTGAAAAGATAGAAGTGAAGAGCTTGGTCTAACTAAGACAAATATGGTCTTAGAATTTGATTTGGAGCATTAATGAACATTTGGTGAGCAATGGAAGTTGGAGAAGAGAGGTGCTGCACCATGAACGGTTTTGGTTGGGAGAATGGAGGAATATGACGGTGGGAACAAGAGGAAATGAAGAAAGGTGAGGAGAGAGGCAAAGTTTGAAGATATTTATGTTATAAAGCAAATAGTAACATTACTTTATTTTCTTTACTTTCTTAGTTGGATGGCCAAGTATGGTGACTCACACCACTAAAACCGTGCCCCCTTACATATTAGAAGGGTATAATAGTCTTTGTTGACCAATTTAATTACTTATAACAACATATGTTACAAACTAGCTTATAAAAGTTACTATTCATAAAAACAAGGCACATAGAAGTGAAATTTTGATTTCCCATTGATATAGACTTCCAAATGTGATACTATATAGTAAAAATGTTGATTAAAGAGTAATGATGGGCATTTAGCCACTCAAAACTCATTTACAAGACAATTTTTCAGAAATGTGCTTTAAGACTCCTTAAAGCACATTTTGTGTTTTAACTTGTTTTCAAGCTTGTTTTTCTTTGGTAATTGATTTAATATGTTCATTAACATATTTATAAGGTATAGATATGACCTTTAGGTCTTATACAAATTTATCCCAAGCTTAGAGCACATTTTTGCTCATATTGACTTTAAGGTATATTCTTGTGTTTTATTTGGTTTAACCGTCTACCAAAGTTTCCTAAGGACTTAATTAGCCTTATTAAATCATAATTGAATATTATTAAGTCTTGGTAGGCTCTTTGGGTCCTAACTAAATTCACTCCTAGCTTAGAGCACGTTTTTGCTCAAACCGTATCTTAGTGCTTTATTGCATTTACTATGGTTTAAATTGTTCACTGATGTCTCTAAGGCACTTTTAGCCTTTACATACCATAGTTTAATATTTAAACCACATATCAAGGTTTGGGGTATTTCAATCTACCCCCCTTAAAAGAACTTCGTCCTCGAAGTTCACATTTCCCACACATCATTAGATTAGAATACGGGGATTACTTACAGCCATAAAACTTCCATAACCAAACACACTTTACATCACAACCTCAGACTTAATGGTCCGGGCAACACATTCACATCCACATAACATAACATATTCACATGATAACCTCGGACTCAATGGTCCGGGTATCTTAACAACACTTACACATACATAACAACCCCTTTGACTCACTGGTCTTGGGTAACATAACAACATTTAGACACATAGGTCCCGATAACATAACAGTCTTTAGACACATAGGTCTATGTAACACAACAACATTTAGACTCATAGGTCTTAATGACATAGACTTTTGGGAATCAGGGTCAAAATAATATTTATTACACATACCACACAACATGTCTTAGCATGTATAGCAATCAAAAATATCTTTGATATACACTGTGATCCCGCAGAACCCGGTCGCGATGGACACCTTCCGTCCCCGTGCCTTTGGGAGATCAAAACAATCACTTAAATTTAAAATTTATCCTTGTGAGGTTAAGTAAGAAGACTTTAATTATGTAAAGTATCTATCAACGTCTTATAAATACCAATTGGAAATCCTTTTGAAAACACACACAACTCCAAGTCCAACTTAAGCTCTTTGCTTCTTTCTTAGCGTGGTTATTTGTGACCACTTATAGGGAGTTTCAAGAGTCATCCAACCCTGATGTGATCAGCATCAGTGTTGAACTATCCTTCCACCCCAATTTGTGTTCGGCTTCCCTTGATCACATGCAAATCAAGTTCCACCTCCCACTTCATTTTCAAGCATCAATTAAATCACTCATTTCCAATTTTCTATCTTTTAAAATCACTCTAATCATGATCATACATCTCCAAGAGATAGAACTTCGTCTATCAGTTATTTCCATACACTTTAATCCTGTTGCCTATGGAATCTTATTCTCACTAGGTTCTATGTCGGTTTCATACCCTTTCATGCATCACTATAAGGTATATATAATACACTATATTTTATCAAAATACAACACACAACTTCACATTTATACTGTCGGGGCTTTTGTTCCCCCGGGAGCTTCTCTACTCCCCACACTTGTACTATCACACACAACTGTTAACAAATACACACACTTATCACAATGGTATTCGCATCTTCTGTGCGCAATTACCATAATTAAACCATAAATGGATGTGTATGTTTACATAACACACACACCAATCACCAAAACAATAATTTGTGCTATGCACAATATAAGTCACATACACTACGTACACTTGTACGGTAATATACACTAAGTGTTTTGCGCTCTACCCCCCTTAAAAGGGATTACGCCCACGTAATCAATCACTAAACATTAGCTTAAATGTTTTGCCGTCGTGAAGTATCTTAACTCCACGCGGTCCATTCACAATGGATTCTGATTAGAGGATCTTAACCATATTGGCGGTTTAGTTCCTAAACCAAGAATTATCATTGGAGTTTGCTTAAACTCTTAGTTGGTTTCGATTCTGGCCTGTTAGGCTTCTAGGCGTTAATAATTAGCCATTCACTCGTATTCACCATGTACATTCAACACTTGAATCACTGGCTCACTAGTTTCTGCTGCGAAACTCTAGTAGCTGTAGAGCTTATTGCCCTATTTTTATTCTTACTGTATTGTACATCCCCAATTATCACCTTATCTTGGTGACAATGGTTTCTCAACCGACGCGTGGTATCTTTTACCGTTAGCGAATCGGTGAGTTATAAACTTTCTATCCACTTCCATAATAATTTACTGTGTATACAGCTATGTATTTCACAATGATTGACTTGTTCCCTTCCGGCTTATTGTCGGTTGAGATTGAGCTACTACCTAGTGTGTAGTGCTCTCTCAGCTATTTACAACATTTGGGTATATTCTATACCGATATTTGGCAGCTAGTGCTACTGTAGTCACTTACTGTTAATCATATCTCCACATTTGGTTTTGTACAACACTCTTTATTGGTGCGGCCTTGCATTTCCTATGCATCGGCCATTATAACATTATTGCTCCACAATTAACGTGTTTCCAATTCCTAGCTATCCCACTCGATCATTACTGCGCAAGTGCAATACCAAACACTCAGTCATACAGAGTGCAGAGGCGTAAACTCTCGACAGTAAATCCCTTATGTGATTCGCCATGGAATTCACACTGTGTTTCACTGAAATTCTGATCTCGTAATACTGGCTACTGGCTTACTGCCGAGTCTGTTTAACATCAATTATCTTGCATCTCCACTGAGTTTAACTCATAACTGGTCTTATCTGCTACATTATCGTTTAGCAACACTATACAACGGTCGCTTACTGCGCACCGTGCTCTTACTCCCTGTATAGCATCAGCTTATATCGTATCTACTGTCACCTCAACTTCCACACATAACTTACATTATTCACATTATAGTTCATCTCTCATTTGAACGACCACTGAATGCTCCTGACATCGATCATTCGAGTCACAAGCCGGCATTATTCAGCTCGGTGTTTCCCTTTATACACACTACTACTAAGCTAACTGCTCTCTTTCAATAATAACATCGTCCATCCTTAACCATTTCTTGAACTTGATTCACATAACTACCGCTCCTGCGGTGTCACAATATCGAGAGGTATCCCCACTCTTAATGCAGTGGTTCGTTTACCACTCTATTCACTTATACAACATAAACTTCTACCATCAATCGAATTTATATAACATCTTGCTTATGGCTTATAAGCCTTATTTGCCTTGAGTTGGGCTCATTGTAGGCTGTCCACACACATGTACTTCTCTGTACAGTATTACATGGTTTGGATATTATATTGGGCTCCATGACAAGTCGTTGCATCACGTTCCTTTCATGGGATTCCCCTTAGGTTGTCAGTCCGTCTCCTGACAACTCATGTCTAAACTGGGTGTTAGTTCACCTGTGTTTCTGTCATGCATTTCGTTCAACAATTGTTGATTCGAACACCCTTTAAGGATTGCTCCTGGGTGTTACTAAGTCATGCCCTTACATCTGGTTCACACTTATTGGTACATTCCGTTAGCCACGCCGTTTGCGTTCTTAACTGGCTTATTATCTCCTTAGTGTAGGTACTCATTCTGGGAGTTTCATCGCGTTCATTGCACATTAATGTGTCCACATTAGCATCTGCTTTGCCATGTACAGGCTGGGTCACCATTCCAGCGATCATGTTTATCCCTGAGGATCCTTAAGTCATATACGATGTCTTTACATTCAGTTAGTGCACTTCGCACCTCCTGACTCTTAAACGTTTCCTTGGAAGGAATTCACGAATCGTTTTAATCTCGTTAACTTAACTGAGTTCCTTAGCTTCAACTATTCCTTGTAATCCTTAGCTCTTGTTTGATTTATACTGCTGACCGTAGACGGAGTCGACTACTTCCCGTGTTTCGGACTCCACTCGTATACATATGTGGGGTACCATACTGATACATTGCTACTTGCCCAACTAACCCATAAGTAGGTCTGTCAGGCCCACAAGCTCCTATCGGAGTGCGGTCGTCCCACAATTCAGTTGGTACACTCGTAGTGTCCGTCACACGCCTAGGTGAAGTATTCTGTTGTCAACTCCCTTATATTGTCCCGTGACAATATTCATTCCATGCTTCTCGAACTTAATCGAGGGAAAGTTTATCCATTGTTGTATCCTTGTCAACTGTCCTTGGTTTTACTGGCTTGGTTTAAAAGAAGGTTGGAAAGAAGTGTTGGTTTGAAAGAAAATCTGGTTTGAAAAGAAAAGGGTTTGTATAAATCTGGGTTTAAAGAAAATTTTCATGGTTTCACAACATCTTCTTACCTTAACCAAGTCTAGCTTCTTGCTGACTGGTGTACTTCCAATTGCAAAGGTCAGGCTGTTAAGCCCTTCCATGGTTATAATGTTCACACTTAACTTCGTGGTACTTTACTAAGTACTTGTAGTGGTTATAATTTCCCGAACAACCCTGTTATAGCAGCACTTGCTATGGCAAGTGCGCCATGCTAACTGGCTATCGGTTTAACACATACTGGTTATGGTATTGTCTTTACCCATACTGTCAACAGTGGCCTTGTTGGCCCTTACTGATCTTACAGTCTTGCTAATAACTCCTCTAGGTGACTTCTCACTGTCCTCATATGATAATCATTAACTAGGGTGTTTCCCATTCTGGGAGACCCCTTTGTCTTAGTATTGTATTCTCTTTGTAGCCCGTTCCACGTATTTGGGCACTACGTTGTAGTTCCCTTGTCGGTTGGTATACCGTTGGTGTATTATTTATCAACTGTGGTCCCGTAGACACTCATCTCGGGTTTCACTAATCCACTTCTTGCCTGTTGCACGGTCGGTGCGTTGCAAGCTGGTTACTCTCGACTGCTTTGCATGTCGACCCAGGTTGCTAGAAATTTCATTCTCTTTTATGTAGGATTGTCCATTCTTCACTGTTTAAATGCAGTTGACATTGTTCAGATGGAGACCGTCTCTGGGATTCCCAGTTTTTGGGATCAACCGTATGACAGGTTCTCCGTACTCACAGTGGTACTTAATAACAGCCAGATCGGGTATTCCGAGTAAGAGAGGACTTCCATCTCTCTGGCGTTCTTTCCCAAGCTATAAAATAGGGGTTGTGGAGGGCGGGATGGATATTGTAGGTTTCCAGTACACACTGGTAATTCCTAACTAGCGTATCTCTCACGCTATCACTCAACCCTTAACCCAAGGTACTAAAATTCTAACTCGGTACTTCCTAAGCTCGGTAATTCAGTCATCAGAGCGATACTTCGCTCTGATACCACTTTTTGTAACACCCCATCCAACAATAACACACTTACAGTAAACTGCAGCGGAAAAACAACCTCATCACATTACTTATCTCGTTGGTGTTACACGCCATTAGCCACCCACGTGGCTAACATGGCTAATACATACACATTGTACCGGTCTGATGGGCTAAATTCCCGAGCTACTACACATACTATTCCTTTCCATTAACAACAACAACAACGTACAACTTTCACTATACCGAGTATTTATAAACTGGTGCCGACAACAATTTCGGTCTTACTACACCTACTGTATACGTACACTTAAATGATTACCCATGTACAATGACTACCCGTCCTACTCGAACGGCTTCCAGCACTTCGTACCTGAAAATAGGAAAAGAAGAGAAAGGGTGGCCCCCAAGGGGCTCAGCACCTTTGCTGGTATGGTAATCCCGCAGCCCACATGCTACCGGGCCACGCACAACTAATTGTCGTCTTAACATGCGGTTGATTATATTTAAATCATGCATGTAACAGTGAACACACATCACATAACATTCGCCTCAACAGGCTCAACAAACGGATATATATCCTTACTTAATAAGTCACTCATGGTATTCATCATCCCTAGAGTGTTCCTCCTCTAATGGAGCTACTTCCTTAATAGACGACACATACCCTTAAATCGGGTTATCCTTAAACGCCTCTTATCACAAACTGGGAATCATATCCATGATCCACACACTCCACATTATACAACATATAACATACACTACATACAACACCTAACAACACTTTGCACGTTTCCACGTGCACAACATAATACCGCAATAGATATTGCATCACAACAAAATACATAACATAACGGGAATGGTTCTCTTAGGAACCGACCCAAACATAGTTAGTTCACTGGGAGAGCCTAGAGGATGCTGTCAAACTCATGCTAAGCTCGTTTACATAACTCGTTACCGTTCTGTTAGGCGAACGAATAACTTAACATAAAGATGGATCGGGTTTAGTGACCCGAACACAACATACATAATCCCCAACAGACGTGAGTCAAGAGCCTTGGTTAAGCTCAGGGGTGATCGAAGACCAATGAAGGAAGACAATCAACAGAGAGGAAGCTGAAGAAACTGTATACAACAACTCCCAAACAACGCGCGACCGGAACAACCGGATTCCTCACCCCCCATAATATATAAATATTCACAGTTAAAGACTACGCTGTGGAACCTATCACATCATCACACAATACAGTATTACAACTGAGTTAATCACGCAAAGGAGGGTCATACACTTACAGCAACATCACACAACTAACTCACGCATAGCCGTGGTTAGAACGTTCCTTAGGTCGGAAACGTTATTACCGGATACCGTTCTCTTACGTTTACCTAATAGTGGTTAACTAGCCCTTCAAGCGCATTTGAGGTTACCGGTATCGGCACGTAAACATACAACAACAAAACGACTGTAAACTCGTTTCATGATTTATCTTATAACGTGGCAAACACACAGAAAAACACATTGGCATACAAGCCGGTGTAATCCGGTAGGACACAGGTTGCAAGAAACCATACCTGTCACCGGAGTCCACTTTACCACGTCCACTTATGTTCCTCGAGCAATTCTCGAACAACTGTTAACATCACATGTGTTTTTATTAACATCGGGGTTGCTTGATTATTTAATGTCTAATGCTTAACTTTCCCCGTTAACTTAGTTACATAACTTTACATTTTAACTTGTTTTACTTTTACATTTTGATACAACTTTTCACCCACTTAATTGCCATTAAAACTCACCTGACATGTCCTTACCAACTTTATAACATCATTACTAATCAATCCCCATCATTACATATCATTTTATAACCTTAAACATTTAAATTATCTTACTTAACTTAATCTCTTAAGTCCTTTTATAATTATTTTTCTAATCACCAATACTCTCTTAATGGCATACCACTAATACCACTTAACATTCTTAAAATTTAATTTTTTTTTTTTAAGGTCCGACCGACCCACCGACCGACCCACCCCGGGTAGGTCGGCTGCAGAGAACATCCAACTTCACAGTTTCAGCCCGACCGACCCAGACTGGGGTCGGTCCCCTGGGTAGGTCGGCTGCAGAAACTTCCCATACATTGTCAAACTTTCTCCAAATTTTTCCTCAAGCCTCCTAATGTGTTCTAACATCATTTGGCACATCAAACACACCTTTAACCATGTACTAAACTCTTTAAATCACACACCAAAACCATTTTATCATTCACAAATTTCTTACAAAATTCTTAGCACTTGGAATGCTTCCTCCTTAAGATTTCTAAGTGGTATTTCACCAATAATGACCACTATACCAAGGTGTTTCCTCTACACCTTAACATCATCTCTCAAACTTCTTTTCTTACTAACTACATCTCCTTTTTCACATCTTACCTAAACATCACTTATTCCTTGGATATCAACATTACCTAAACCTTAAACAAACTTCTCCAAGACTTTAATACATTCACAAAAACACTCATTGAATTCCTAGAACTTCCAAGATAATACCTAAATCCTTTCATCACTCTTAATCACCTTAATACATGTTTTCTTCACTAGAAAAACACTTGTTCACGTTTAACACTTCCTAGTTCACCCAAACTTGTTTGAATCACTTAGAACTTCTTATACATTTTCCAAATTTGGCCACAGCTTCTCTTGTATATACTCACATCCAAACATTTAGGTTTTTACCTTATTTCATTCAAGAACACCTAAAATCCATCAAACACATTTTATACACAAACTTCACACATTTAGCACTACATCACAATATAGTGCATAAGCTTAAATTGCTTGGCACTTAGGCCCTTAAATAACACGGCTCTTAGGCCCTTAAATTGCATAAACCTTAAACACTGAATTTCCCACATAAGTAATGCCTTTGACCTGTAAATACACCCAACAATACATATGCCCTTAATAAACTCCTTGAGAGCATTTCTCTAGGTCATTCACCATTGGCTCCTTAGGTATTTTCCATAAGAAACACAAGCTCATTTCTTCTAAGGCTTTTAAACCACATTAGGTTAACACATTTACCTCTTTTCTTTCAAGACTTCCCACTTGTTTTTCTTTGTTCTTCCTTGATAGAAAATCGGCAAGGGCTTTTTATCACTTGTCAATCTTCTAATCAATACACATATAAGGGTAATGAGCATTAAGTTTAATACTCCAACTCATAGTTAAACCCTAGGTTTGCATATGTGTCTTAAAACACCAAAATTTGATGATTACCTTTGGAATTCGGAAGAGAGCTTGGTTAAGTAGCAAGATAGGACTCCTCCTAGTCATTTGAAGTTTGAATTAAGCTATGAAGAGAGCAAGAAAAAGCACCATTGTGAGGTGAATTTTCGGACACATACAAAAATGAGAGGAAACTTAGATTTTCTTTGGTTTTTGTTACCTTGAAACAAAGGAGAATGACAATATGAAAGAAGATGAGCTTTTCCCCCTTCAATGGAGATTCTTCATGGCACCAAAATGGAGTTCTTGAAGATTTGAAAAGATAGAAGTGAAGAGCTTGGTCTAACTAAGACAAATATGGTCTTAGAATTTGATTTGGAGCATTAATGAACATTTGGTGAGCAATGGAAGTTGGAGAAGAGAGGTGCTGCACCATGAACGGTTTTGGTTGGGAGAATGGAGGAATATGACGGTGGGAACAAGAGGAAATGAAGAAAGGTGAGGAGAGAGGCAAAGTTTGAAGATATTTATGTTATAAAGCAAATAGTAACATTACTTTATTTTCTTTACTTTTCTTAGTTGGATGGCCAAGTATGGTGACTCACACCACTAAAACCGTGCCCCCTTACATATTAGAAGGGTATAATAGTCTTTGTTGACCAATTTAATTACTTATAACAACATATGTTACAAACTAGCTTATAAAAGTTACTATTCATAAAAAAGGCACATAGAAGTGAAATTTTTGATTTCCCATTGATATAGACTTCCAAATGTGATACTATATAGTAAAAATGTTGATTAAAGAGTAATGATGGGCATTTAGCCACTCAAAACTCATTTACAAGACAATTTTTCAGAAATGTGCTTTAAGACTCCTTAAAGCACATTTTGTGTTTTAACTTGTTTTCAAGCTTGTTTTTCTTTGGTAATTGATTTAATATGTTCATTAACATATTTATAAGGTATATATGACCTTTAGGTCTTATACAAATTTATCCCAAGCTTAGAGCACATTTTTGCTCATATTGACTTTAAGGTATATTCTTGTGTTTTATTTGGTTTAACCGTCTACCAAAGTTTCCTAAGGACTTAATTAGCCTTATTAAATCATAATTGAATATTATTAAGTCTTGGTAGGCTCTTTGGGTCCTAACTAAATTCACTCCTAGCTTAGAGCACGTTTTTGCTCAAACCGTATCTTAGTGCTTTATTGCATTTACTATGGTTTAAATTGTTCACTGATGTCTCTAAGGCACTTTTAGCCTTTACATACCATAGTTTAATATTTAAACCACATATCAAGGTTTGGGGTATTTCAATCTACCCCCCTTAAAAGAACTTCGTCCTCGAAGTTCACATTTCCCACACATCATTAGATTAGAATACGGGGATTACTTACAGCCATAAAACTTCCATAACCAAACACACTTTACATCACAACCTCAGACTTAATGGTCCGGGCAACACATTCACATCCACACATAACATAACATATTCACATGATAACCTCGGACTCAATGGTCCGGGTATCTTAACAACACTTACACATACATAACAACCCCTTTGACTCACTGGTCTTGGGTAACATAACAACATTTAGACACATAGGTCCCGATAACATAACAGTCTTTAGACACATAGGTCTATGTAACACAACAACATTTAGACTCATAGGTCTTAATGACATAGACTTTTGGGAATCAGGGTCAAAATAATATTTATTACACATACCACACAACATGTCTTAGCATGTATAGCAATCAAAAATATCTTTGATATACACTGTGATCCCGCAGAACCCGGTCGCGATGGACACCTTCCGTCCCCGTGCCTTTGGGAGATCAAAACAATCACTTAAATTTAAAATTTATCCTTGTGAGGTTAAGTAAGAAGACTTTAATTATGTAAAGTATCTATCAACGTCTTATAAATACCAATTGGAAATCCTTTTGAAAACACACACAACTCCAAGTCCAACTTAAGCTCTTTGCTTCTTTTCTTAGCGTGGTTATTTGTGACCACTTATAGGGAGTTTCAAGAGTCATCCAACCCTGATGTGATCAGCATCAGTGTTGAACTATCCTTCCACCCCAATTTGTGTTCGGCTTCCCTTGATCACATGCAAATCAAGTTCCACCTCCCACTTCATTTTCAAGCATCAATTAAATCACTCATTTCCAATTTTCTATCTTTTAAAATCACTCTAATCATGATCATACATCTCCAAGAGATAGAACTTCGTCTATCAGTTATTTCCATACACTTTAATCCTGTTGCCTATGGAATCTTATTCTCACTAGGTTCTATGTCGGTTTCATACCCTTTCATGCATCACTATAAGGTATATATATATATACACATATATTTTATCAAAATACAACACACAACTTCACATTTATACACTGTCGGGGCTTTTGTTCCCCCGGGAGCTTCTCTACTCCCCACACTTGTACTATCACACACAACTGTTAACAAATACACACACTTATCACAATGGTATTCGCATCTTCTGTGCGCAATTACCATAATTAAACCATAAATGGATGTGTATGTTTACATAACACACACACCAATCACCAAAACAATAATTTTGTGCTATGCACAATATAAGTCACATACACTACGTACACTTGTACGGTAATATACACTAAGTGGTTTTGCGCTCTACCCCCCTTAAAAGGGATTACGCCCACGTAATCAATCACTAAACATTAGCTTAAAATGTTTTGCCGTCGTGAAGTATCTTAACTTCCACGCGGTCCATTACACAATGGATTCTGATTAGAGGATCTTAACCATATTGACGGTTTAGTTCCTAAACCAAGAATTATCATTGGAGTTTGCTTAAACTCTTAGTTGGTTTCGATTCTGGCCTGTTAGGCTTCTAGGCGTTAATAATTAGCCATTCACTCGTATTCACCATGTACATTCAACACTTGAATCACTGGCTCACTAGTTTCTGCTGCGAAACTCTAGTAGCTGTAGAGCTTAATTGCCCTATTTGTTATTCTTACTGTATTGTACATCCCCAATTATCACCTTTATCTTGGTGACAATGGTTTCTCAACCGACGCGTGGTATCTTTTACCGTTAGCGAATTCGGTGAGTTATAAACTTTCTATCCACTTCCATAATAATTTACTGTGTATACAGCTATGTATTTCACAATGATTGACTTGTTCCCTTCCGGCTTATTGTCGGTTGAGATTGAGCTACTACCTAGTGTGTAGTGCTCTCTCAGCTATTACACATTTGGGTATATTCTATACCGATATTTGGCAGCTAGTGGCTACTGTAGTCACTTACTGTGAATCATCGATCTCCACATTTGGTTTTGTACAGCACTCTTTATTGGTGCGGCCTTGCATTCCTATCTCGCCATTATAACTTATTGCTCCACAATTAACGTGTTTCCAATTCCTAGCTATCCCACTCGATCATTACTGCGCAAGTGCAATACCAAAACACTCAGTCATACAGTGCAGAGGCGTAAACTCTCGACAAATCCCTTAGTGATTCGCCATGGAATTCACACTGTTTTCACTGAAATTCTGATCTCGTAATACTGGCTACTGCTTACTGCCGAGTCTGTTTAACATCAATTATCTTGCATCTCCACTGAGTTTAACTCATAACTGGTCTTATCTGCTACATTATCGTTTAGCAACACTTATACAACGGTCGCTTACTGCGCACCGTGCTCTTACTCCCTGTATAGCATCAGCTTATATCGTATCTACTGTCACCTCAACTTCCACACATAACTTACATTATTCACATTATAGTTCATCTCTCATTTGAACGACCACTGAATGCTCCTTGAGCATCGATCATTCGAGTCACAAGCCGGCATTATTCAGCTCGTGTTTCCCTTTATACACACATACTACTAAGCTAACTGCTCTCTTTCAATAATAACATCGTCCATCCTTAACACATTTCTTGAACTTGATTCACATAACTACCGCTCCTGCGGTGTCACAATATCGAGAGGTATCCCCACTCTTAATGCAGTGGTTCGTTTACCACTCTATTCACTTATACAACATAAACTTCTACCATCAATCGAATTTATATACATATCTTGCTTATGGCTTATAAGCCTTATTTGCCTTGAGTTGGCTCATTGTAGGCTGTCCACACACATGTACTTCTCTGTACAGTATTACATGGTTTGGATATTATATTGGGCTCCATGACAAGTCGTTGCATCACGTTCCTTTCATGGGATTCCCCTTAGGTTTGTCAGTCCGTCTCCTGACAACTCATGTCTAAACTGGGTGTTAGTTCAACCCTTGTGTTTCTGTCATGCATTTCGTTCAACAATTGTTGATTCGAACACCCTTTAAGGATTGCTCCTGGGTGTTACTAAGTCATGCCCTTACATCTGGTTCACACTTATTGGTACATTCCGTTAGCCACGCCGTTTGCGTTCTTAACTGGCTTATTATCTCCTTAGTGTAGGTACTCATTCTGGGAGTTTCATCGCGTTCATTGCACATTAATGTGTCCACATTAGGCATCTGCTTTGCCATGTACAGGCTGGGTCACCATTCCAGCGATCATGTTTATCCCTGAGGATCCTTAAGTCATATACGATGTCTTTACATTCAGTTAGTGCACTTCGCACCTCCTGACTCTTAAACGTTTCCTTGGAAGGAATTCACGAATCGTTTTAATCTCGTTAACTTAACTGAGTTCCTTAGCTTCAACTATTCCTTGTAATCCTTAGCTCTTGTTTGATTTATACTGCTGACCGTAGACGGAGTCGACTACTTCCCGTGTTTCGGACTCCACTCGTATACATATGTGGGGTACCATACTGATACATTGCTACTTGCCCAACTAACCATAAGTAGGTCTGTCAGGCCCACAAGCTCCTATCGGAGTGCGGTCGTCCCACAATTCAGTTGGTACACTCGTAGTGTCCGTCACACGCCTAGGTGAAGTATTCTGTTGTCAACTCCCTTATATTGTCCCGTGACAATATTCATTCCATGCTTCTCGAACTTAATCGAGGGAAAGTTTATCCATTGTTGTATCCTTGTCAACTGTCCTTGGTTTTACTGGCTTGGTTTAAAAGAAGGTTGGAAAGAAGTGTTGGTTTGAAAGAAAATCTGGTTTGAAAAGAAAAGGGTTTGTATAAATCTGGGTTTAAAGAAAAATTTTCATGGTTTCACAACATCTTCTTACCTTAACCAAGTCTAGCTTCTTGCTGACTGGTGTACTTCCAATTGCAAAGGTCAGGCTGTTAAGCCCTTCCATGGTTATAATGTTCACACTTAACTTCGTGGTACTTTACTAAGTACTTGTAGTGGTTATAAATTTCCCGAACAACCCTGTTATAGCAGCACTTGCTATGGCAAGTGCGCCATGCTAACTGGCTATCGGTTTAACACATACTGGTTATGGTATTGTCTTTACCCATACTGTCAACAGTGGCCTTGTTGGCCCTTACTGATCTTACAGTCTTGCTAATAACTCCTCTAGGTGACTTCTCACTGTCCTCATATGATAATCATTAACTAGGGTGTTTCCCATTCTGGGAGACCCCTTTGTCTTAGTATTGTATTCTCTTTGTAGCCCGTTCCACGTATTTGGGCACTACGTTGTAGTTCCCTTGTCGGTTGGTATACCGTTGGTGTATTATTTATCAACTGTGGTCCCGTAGACACTCATCTCGGGTTTCACTAATCCACTTCTTGCCTGTTGCACGTCGGTGCGTTGCAAGCTGGTTACTCTCGACTGCTTTGCATGTCGACCCAGGTTGCTAGAAATTTCATTCTCTTTTATGTAGGATTGTCCATTCTTCACTGTTTAAATGCAGTTGACATTGTTCAGATGGAGACCGTCTCTGGGATTCCCAGTTTTTGGGATCAACCGTATGACAGGTTCTCCGTACTCACAGTGGTACTTAATAACAGCCAGATCGGGTATTCCCGAGTAAGAGAGGACTTCCATCTCTCTGGCGTTCTTTCCCAAGCTATAAAACAGGGGTTGTGGAGGGCGGGATGGATATTGTAGGTTTCCAGTACACATGGTAATTCCTAACTAGCGTATCTCTCACGCTATCACTCAACCCTTAACCCAAGGTACTAAAATTCTAACTCGGTACTTCCTAAGCTCGGTAATTCAGTCATCAGAGCGATACTTCGCTCTGATACCACTTTTTGTAACACCCCATCCAACAATAACACACTTACAGTAAACTGCAGCGGAAAAACAACCTCATCACATTACTTATCTCGTTGGTGTTACACGCCGTTAGCCACCCACGTGGCTAACAAGGCTAATACATACACATTGTACCGGTCTGATGGGCTAAATTCCCGAGCGACTACACATACTATTCCTTTCCATTAACAACAACAACAACGTACAACTTTCACTATACCGAGTATTTATAAACTGGTGCCGACAACAATTTCGGTCTTACTACACCTACTGTATACGTACACTTAAATGATTACCCATGTACAATGACTACCCGTCCTACTCTCGAACGGCTTCCAGCACTTCGTACCTGAAAATAGGAAAAGAAGAGAAAGGGTGGCCCCCAAGGGGCTCAGCACCTTTGCTGGTATGGTAATCCCGCAGCCCACATGCTACCGGGCCACGCACAACTAATTGTCGTCTTAACATGCGGTTGATTATATTTAAATCATGCATGTAACAGTGAACACACATCACATAACATTCGCCTCAACAGGCTCAACAAACGGATAATATATCCTTACTTAATAAGTCACTCATGGTATTCATCATCCCTAGAGTGTTCCTCCTCTAATGGAGCTACTTCCTTAATAGACGACACATACCCTTAAATCGGGTTATCCTTAAACGCCTCTTATCACAAACTGGGAATCATATCCATGATCCACACACTCCACATTATACAACATATAACATACACTACATACAACACCTAACAACACTTTGCACGTTTCCACGTGCACAACATAATACCGCAATAGATATTGCATCACAACAAAATACATAACATAACGGGAATGGTTCTCTTAGGAACCGACCCAAACATAGTTAGTTCACTGGGAGAGCCTAGAGGATGCTGTCAAACTCATGCTAAGCTCGTTTACATAACTCGTTACCGTTCTGTTAGGCGAACGAATAACTTAACATAAAGATGGATCGGGTTTAGTGACCCGAACACAACATACATAATCCCCAACAGACGTGAGTCAAGAGCCTTGGTTAAGCTCAGGGGTGATCGAAGACCAATGAAGGAAGACAATCAACAGAGAGGAAGCTGAAGAAACTGTATACAACAACTCCCAAACAACGCGCGACCGGAACAACCGGATTCCTCACCCCCCATAATATATAAATATTCACAGTTAAAGACTACGCTGTGGAACCTATCACATCATCACACAATACAGTATTACAACTGAGTTAATCACGCAAAGGAGGGTCATACACTTACAGCAACATCACACAACTAACTCACGCATAGCCGTGGTTAGAACGTTCCTTAGGTCGGAAACGTTATTACCGGATACCGTTCTCTTACGTTTACCTAATAGTGGTTAACTAGCCCTTCAAGCGCATTTGAGGTTACCGGTATCGGCACGTAAACATACAACAACAATAACGACTGTAAACTCGTTTCATGATTTATCTTATAACGTGGCAAACACACAGAAAAACACATTGGCATACAAGCCGGTGTAATCCGGTAGGACACAGGTTGCAAGAAAACCATACCTGTCACCGGAGTCCACTTTACCACGTCCACTTATGTTCCTCGAGCAATTCTCGAACAACTGTTAACATCACATGTGTTTTTATTAACATCGGGGTTGCTTGATTATTTAATGTCTAATGCTTAACTTTCCCCGTTAACTTAGTTACATAACTTTACATTTTAACTTGTTTTACTTTTACATTTTGATACAACTTTTCACCCACTTAATTGCCATTAAAACTCACCTGACATGTCCTTACCAACTTTATAACATCATTACTAATCAATCCCCATCATTACATATCATTTTATAACCTTAAACATTTAAATTATCTTACTTAACTTAATCTCTTAAGTCCTTTTATAATTATTTTTCTAATCACCAATACTCTCTTAATGGCATACCACTAATACCACTTAACATTCTTAAAATTTAATTTTTTTTTTTTTAAGGTCCGACCGACCCACCGACCGACCCACCCCCTGGGTAGGTCGGCTGCAGAGAACATCCAACTTCACAGTTTCAGCCCGACCGACCCAGACTGGGGTCGGTCCCCTGGGTAGGTCGGCTGCAGAAACTTCCCATACATTGTCAAACTTTCTCCAAATTTTTCCTCAAGCCTCCTAATGTGTTCTAACATCATTTGGCACATCAAACACACCTTTAACCATGTACTAAACTCTTTAAATCACACACCAAAACCATTTTATCATTCACAAATTTCTTACAAAATTCTTAGCACTTGGAATGCTTCCTCCTTAAGATTTCTAAGTGGTATTTCACCAATAATGACCACTATACCAAGGTGTTTCCTCTACACCTTAACATCATCTCTCAAACTTCTTTTCTTACTAACTAAATCTCCTTTTTCACATCTTACCTAAACATCACTTATTCCTTGGATATCAACATTACCTAAACCTTAAACAAACTTCTCCAAGACTTTAATACATTCACAAAAACACTCATTGAATTCCTAGAACTTCCAAGATAATACCTAAATCCTTTCATCACTCTTAATCACCTTAATACATGTTTTCTTCACTAGAAAAACACTTGTTCACGTTTAACACTTCCTAGTTCACCCAAACTTGTTTGAATCACTTAGAACTTCTTATACAGTTCCAAATTTGGCCACAGCTTCTCTTGTTATACTCACATCCAAACATTTAGGTTTTTACCTTATTTCATTCAAGAACACCTAAATCCATCAAACACATTTTATACACAAACTTCACACATTCACTACATCACAATATAGTGCATAAGCTTAAATTGCTTGGCACTTAGGCCCTTAAATAACACGGCTCTTAGGCCCTTAAATGCATAAACCTTAAACACTGAATTTCCCACATAAGTAATGCCTTTGACCTGTAAATACACCCAACAATACATATGCCCTTAATAAACTCCTTGAGAGCATTTCTCTAGGTCATTCACCATTGGCTCCTTAGGTATTTTCCATAAGAAACACAAGCTCATTTCTTCTAAGGCTTTTAAACCACATTAGGTTAACACATTTACCTCTTTTCTTTCAAGACTTCCCACTTGTTTTTCTTTGTTCTTCCTTGATAGAAAATCGGCAAGGGCTTTTTTATCACTTGTCAATCTTCTAATCAATACACATATAAGGGTAATGAGCATTAAGTTTAATACTCCAACTCATAGTTAAACCCTAGGTTTGCATATGTGTCTTAAAACACCAAAATTTGATTACCTTTGGAATTCGGAAGAGAGCTTGGTTAAGTAGCAAGATAGGACTCCTCCTAGTCATTTGAAGTTTGAATTAAGCTATGAAGAGAGCAAGAAAAAGCACCATTGTGAGGTGAATTTTCGGACACATACAAAAATGAGAGGAAACTTAGATTTTCTTTGGTTTTTGTTACCTTGAAACAAAGGAGAATGACAATATGAAAGAAGATGCTTTTCCCCCTTCAATGGAGATTCTTCATGGCACCAAAATGGAGTTCTTGAAGATTTGAAAAGATAGAAGTGAAGAGCTTGGTCTAACTAAGACAAATATGGTCTTAGAATTTGATTTGGAGCATTAATGAACATTTGGTGAGCAATGGAAGTTGGAGAAGAGAGGTGCTGCACCATGAACGGTTTTGGTTGGGAGAATGGAGGAATATGACGGTGGGAACAAGAGGAAATGAAGAAAGGTGAGGAGAGAGGCAAAGTTTGAAGATATTTATGTTATAAAGCAAATAGTAACATTACTTTATTTTCTTTTACTTTTCTTAGTTGGATGGCCAAGTATGGTGACTCACACCACTAAAACCGTGCCCCCTTACATATTAGAAGGGTATAATAGTCTTTGTTGACCAATTTAATTACTTATAACAACATATGTTACAAACTAGCTTATAAAAGTTACTATTCATAAAAACAAGGCACATAGAAGTGAAATTTTTGATTTCCCATTGATATAGACTTCCAAATGTGATACTATATAGTAAAAATGTTGATTAAAGAGTAATGATGGGCATTTAGCCACTCAAAACTCATTTACAAGACAATTTTTCAGAAATGTGCTTTAAGACTCCTTAAAGCACATTTTGTGTTTTAACTTGTTTTCAAGCTTGTTTTTCTTTGGTAATTGATTTAATATGTTCATTAACATATTTATAAGGTATAGATATGACCTTTAGGTCTTATACAAATTTATCCCAAGCTTAGAGCACATTTTTGCTCATATTGACTTTAAGGTATATTCTTGTGTTTTATTTGGTTTAACCGTCTACCAAAGTTTCCTAAGGACTTAATTAGCCTTATTAAATCATAATTGAATATTATTAAGTCTTGGTAGGCTCTTTGGGTCCTAACTAAATTCACTCCTAGCTTAAAGCACGTTTTTGCTCAAACCGTATCTTAGTGCTTTATTGCATTTACTATGGTTTAAATTGTTCACTGATGTCTCTAAGGCACTTTTAGCCTTTACATACCATAGTTTAATATTTAAACCACATATCAAGGTTTGGGGTATTTCACTTAGGTTCCCCTGTCAGGGACTCACACCTTTTTGAGTGATGTGAATAAGTGGGGGAAAAGAGGAGGATGTCGTCTAACCACATCCCTTTAATACCAGGGCTTCAGCCCCAAACATTTTCCTGCCAGTGCCCTTACCTATCCTTGTTTGGTCATTCAAAGACCCGACCATAGACGCACACCTCATGGTGAAGTGAAAAGAGTATGGGAGCCCAAAAAGAATAGCGTGCAAGCCCTATTCCTTTGTGGTGACCTGGGCCCAAGCCCCAACCACCTCTCTGGATCGATCCATACCCGAATTGGTTAAAGCGTCAAGTGAGGACATGTTGAACTTGTGTGATCCATGTTTTCTTGTATGATCGGCCCACTACCAAGCTTAGAAATTGATAGGAACTTTCCTACATCAACTCAGCCCAACCCGAATTGGCAGCTTTATTGTTTACGGCCCAGAGGCCCTGTTTGGTTTAATATGTGAGTTGTTTGTTTGGGCTTTGGCCCAAGACCTTAGATCTAGGTGATTTCCCTTTGGCCCAATTTGAATTATCCATTTAGTTCTAGGCCCATGAAAAGAAAGAAATCCACCCAAACTTGAAGTAGTCCACAAGACTTGAAAATCAATAGCCTTTCATTGAAAACTTTTTTGGCCCAAAGACTCATTCAAGTCCAGGTAAACTTTTTGTTCGGGCCCTAGCCCAAAATCCTAGTTCTAGGAATCATCTTTTAGGCCCCATCAGAATCATTCGCTTAGATTCCGACCTAAATTCCAATTCACATCTAGAACGTGCATTACAAATCATTCCGGCCCAGGTGCCAAATTCTCAAAACATTTCAGCCCAACGCCTATTCTAGTCTAGGTGAACTTTTCATTCAGGCTCTGGCCCAAAATCCTATGTCTAGCTGACATATCTTTAGGCCCAATTAGAACCGTTTGTTAGGTTTTGGCCCATTCGAATCCAAGATAGTTTGCTTAACCCATTCATTCTAGTTTCTGGCCTCAAGGCACAACAGGATCATCAAACAAATCTTAGACTTGAAAGTTTCTCTCTTGGCTCAGTGGCCCATTCATAGTCCATGTAGCTCCCTTCATCCCGTTTGCTTCACTTCCAGATTAAGGGTACTCAGGCCCACACATCTGTTTTAGTCTAAGAATCACTCTAGCCCATGCACCTCACTCTTAGTTTAGGGAAATTTTCAGGCCCTGGTACCTCATATATAACTCATAGGCATTCATAGTTCAGATGTTTCATGAAGCCTACTCCAAGTTTAGAAGGAAGACGATCACAATCATCTCAATGGCGTCCCGATGGTCGAGAGCTCGAGTCTTCAGTATGTTGGCACCAGTCAATTCAGCGTCATTAGAAATGGCTATCTTATTCTCTCCATTAAGTTTCTTTTCTTAATTAGTCATCTTTCAACTTTTGTAGTAGTTAATTTCCTTAATCACTTTTGGTAGTTTTTCTGAGTTTGTAATTTCCAAAGTTATATTTTCATTCATGAATAAGAGCATAGTTCCGTTTTCATAATTTTTGTGCATTCATTAAAAAAAACAAAAGAAATGATGAACACTCACATCTTGTAAAAAAAAAGGGATCACGAAATAGTCATTTTTTTACAACGGAACAGAACGACTTGTCTTTTGTTTCTAAAAGGGTGAACAAGTCCGTCCAAACACCACAACTTATGACAGAACATCGAAGCAACTCACAAAGTGGTTCCAAGTGCAGACTTGTAAAAATTTGTTTTCATAAACCCCAAATCAATACAAGGGGCAATCTGAGTTTAGGTTCATCATTTTTAATCTTTCGTTTAAACCTGTGAACAAGTCTATGAGTGAAAATTCGTGAGAGTGTCTTGAGCGAAAGAACCATGAGTGAATGAGTGTGTCATTTTTACACGACTCCGGTGAGACCACATCTAAAGGAAAGGTAAATGACATAACTCCGACCGAAGGGGATAATTTGTAAATTTAAGCTTAGACCTGTCAAAGTAACAAAGAACGGATACACAACTATCAGGAATGACGAAGCACCTAGGTACAACACCACACAACCAAAAAGCTTGTGAACCCTGACATTAAACCCTAGGCACCCTCGCTGAGCCTTTCATATATCCCTTTTCGATATTATGAACTCCACAAAATAACCCAGCCAATGATGAATGTCCGACCCGGTGACCAAAGGGAGGAAGGAGCCTGATTCTTGGATAATGTTTTAATCAGTCCAAAGAAGTAACACCGCTATCAGCATGACGAAGCGATCCGTAAATGGTCCCAGAGTGACACAGGATCCAGAGAGCTCACATCAAAACAGCTCTTGAAGCTCAAAACCGGGAGACACAAGAACCCCGAAGGCAAAGTCAAGAAAGGATTGAATAAAGAGGCAAACCCGAAGTGCCTCGAATATATCCGAATGACAAAAAGAAGAGAAATGGTGTAAAAGATGACTTCAAAAGTTCTAGATCCAAAGCTCGAAAATAACGTCAACCAAAGCAGTCAGACGACTTCAAGACAGGGAAGGCAAATCCGAGGGAAGACGTAAGTTGCAACTTTGGTCACCCCTATATGCTCCATATACCTCAAATATCCCTCCACAGTCCCGTTCTCTTTCATCACACCCCATGAAATACCCCAAACTAATAAATCATGGATTAAACATCTAATCAAATTAATTAAGGCCTAAACATGCCTTAAAAGTCAATTGAGAACAACAATGGTCAACACAAAGCAAGATTTGCACCCTTTGACCGTTTAGGGTAAATACATACCCAAATGACCTCCTTAGGACCTAAAATTTTGTCATAAGCACATTAACACATAAATGAACGTACTAAAAGCATTGGTCAACACTCCAGCACAAATAACAAGCATTTACATGCTTAAAAGTCAAACAGGGCAAAAATGTGCTCTAAGAAACCTTAAAGGTCTTATGACCTCTATTTGATATAAAATTGGATTCCTAAGTTCAATTATCATGTAAGGAACACAATGAAACCGTTCTCAAAGAAAACAAAGCTCAGAAACACCTTGTGACACAAAATGTGCGCTAAAACACCTTAAAGCACGTTCTTGTGTATGAGCTCTAAGATATTGACTTTTTGTCACTTTAAAGACTAGATTACATTCTTTATATCATTATTGTGACATGATAGACTATATTATAAAGTCTAAATCAAATTTTAAAAATAAAATCAAAATGGGTGATTTTGGGTGAATAGTACCCGAAATAACATTTAATTACTTAACTTAAACCATGGTCAAATGTCATCTCTTGACCAAGCCACCTAATTCCGCCTCTTTAGGCTGTCATACCCATCCATTAAGCAACCTAAAATATCTACCAATGAGTCATCTATGACTATTTACTAAAGTAAGTAAACTTTACCTTATAAGCTTAATTCTTTCTCTTTCCTCTCATTACCTCCTTCCCAGCCGATTTCTTCAGCCTCCATTCTCTCTTTTGCTCCTCCATTACCGTGGGAACAAACCAAACTCAGAGGAGAACACCTTGTGATCTAGGTAAGCTTATTAAGCCATTTTATGTTCATTCTCTTCACTTTTCTTTCCTCTTTCCATGGAGCTAAACATCAACCATTTCCATCCATGGTTCTAGGTTGTTTTGGAGGTTAAAATAAGAGTGATTCTTGGCTGTAACAAGGGAAGAAGAAGGGAAATTCTAATCTTGATCTTTTAAGGTAAAAATGTGCTTTAAGCACTTATCTCTTCATTCCTTTCATTTCCGGTTGGAAAGCTTTGTTCCTTACGCTTATAATCTTCTTCTTAACCTGCTTATTCAGTTGGTATATCAAGAGCTTCAAGGAATAGCCAAATCCATGCCAAAAACACCATTTTGGCATCTTAATCAAGGTTAAAATTAGCCATCTTCTAATCTGAGTTATACCGCTTTTAAACTTGGTTTTAGTAGCTCTTTTGATGCTCTTTTTATTCTGTAAAAATAGGCCGAAGATCATCCTTTTTTGCCTTGGTATTCTAAGGTAAATTTAGCCTGGAAATAATACCTTAAAACACTTCTTATGGTTAGCTCTTGCTTGGAGACTTATGATGCCTTAATTGCTGTTTGAAAACATGTAAATGAAGCTGTGGAAAAATTATCCCTAAGCAGCCGTGGCCAAACAAGGCCTAGTCTTGGCAAAAATAAGGTATACATCACTTAAACCTTCACTTGGTGTATTAATATGTGTTTAAACATATGTTTATACAATTGCCGTGAGTGAACATGGTATAAAAGGCCTTATTTTGACCTTAGGTGATTAAGGAATGAGTTAGTAAATTTATCTAAGTAATTAATTAACATAATTGTCAAATTTAAGACATTATGTGGAAAATTGTTAAATATGGAAAACTATATGGTGAGACCGAGAGTTTAATGCATTTTTGGGCATTTATGTGTAATTTATTTTATAAGCTAATGTTTGTAATAAGGCCATGTACTTTAGGCCATCTTATTTATGTATTTATAAGGTTTTAATTATGTTTAGGTAAAATATATATATATTACCGCAAGGAATTAGTGGTTAAACCATAATTAAATTAAATTTGGGGGCTATATAATAATAAAGCCGTAATTAGAGGTTAAAAGGATTTAAAATAGAAATTATATGATTTTATAAAGTTTTGGGGTTAAATGGTAATTTCTGGAAAATATGGGTACAAACCGTAAATTATGGAAAGTAATGGTCAAGGCAATGTTAAGGAGGTCAACCTTGACCATATGGTAGGTTTTGACCAAATTAGATAAGTTAAATATCTTATTTAAGGTTTTATAATAAGATAAGTATTTAATTGTAACATTTTTATAACATATGGGGTAAATATGTTATTACCAAAACTTAAGGGTGTAGAATGGTATTATAAACACCCATGTGCTATTAGGAATTTTTAGGAATTTATTGGGTTGATTTTGGAATTAAAATAAACTATATATGTATAATATATAGTTATTATGACATAGTTACACTTTGGAAGAGTAGATGGGGTGGAAATGTAAATACCGAGAATATATGGGTTAGTAATGGTAATTATAACCCTTTGGTGGAATTTGGTGATTTTTAGAATAATATAAGGTATTTTATTAAGATATGTGTATAATATATAGTTTTAATGATATTGTAAAACTATATGTTATAAATTGGGTCAAAGTGTAATTATAGAAAGTTGGTGGGATGAAAAATAATTTAGAACAGATTATAGGGTCTATTCGGAAATTAAATACATATATAACCATAGGTTATATTTATATTAAGGTTTAAAATGTTATAATATATGATATATATGACATAACATTTTATATGTGGTCAAATTATAAATTTGGAAAGTTAAAGGGGCTGGAAAATAAATTCAAAACAGCCAAGGCCTGTTCGGTTATTTAATTAAAATAACTATAGGTTATACCTTTTTATAAAGTTAAAAATGTTATATTATATGGTATATATAACATGGTATAAATTATGGGGTGATTTTGTAATAAACATAAAGATATGGTAAGATAATAATCTTGGATTAAATGAATGTGCCCATGCGGCAATATAAAATAGTTTTGCATAAAAACTATAGGTTATAAGTTAAAGGAAATAAAAATATCATATTATATGATATTATTATATGGTATAACATTACATAATGTTATGGGGTTAAAATAAAATTAAAACAAAGTAAAGGGCTGTACCGAATTATAAAGAGTTGGAAAATGAATTTTAGACTATGGTCTACAATGTTATAAATGTTATAACAATTATATGGTATTAATGGGATTTAAATGGAATCAAAATAAGTAAGAATATTCACATTAAATAATGTGACAAACTATAAATAAATAAGATTTATAGAATAAGGTATATATTGAATAAACCTTAGGAGTTGTAATTATACAACATAAAATGTTACATAATATTAAGATAATAATCTTAATATAAGTTGTATAATATAATACAATTAATGGGAATTATCATCTCATATAAGATGACAAAAATGTAACATATAATATAAGAGTTTTACAACTCATGAAACTTACCTATATTGGTAAATATATACATATGCGAGAATAATGTATATAAGGATGGATATATATTATGGTTGGAAACCATATAATATAATGGTGGAGGTTATTATATGAAAATAGTTTATAAACTATATGTTATAAGTTTTTGGATTCAAATATAATTATTAAAGGATTAATGGATTATATAATACAATGTATTATAATGGATGGTGGAAAAATAATACTATATAATAAATAATGCATGAATTCATGCAACAATAGGTTATATACCTAAGTTCAATAATGGACAAGAATAGAGAAATATAATGAATTAAACTCAATAGTCGAAATATTACGACCTACGAGTTTTAGTATCAAAGCCGACTGGTTTAGAGAAACCCGTAACAATTAATTGTAGAAATCCGGGGATGAAATGTCGGGGTTACTTGTTATTCGGAAATACCGGATGTAGTTAGTCATGGAGACTGACTTATAGTTTTATTACAGTCTAGATCGTACTTCAAATGTGCGCGCTCGAGAAGCTTAGTGGTCTACACTGCGTATCCTTGGTCTAAGGTGTACGGTATGTAAAGGGGTTTGATCCGGGTTGTCCTAAGGATTTCCTTAGGCTCGGACTTGGTTGATATAACTTGTGTGTTATGTGTGTGGATACGTGTATGTGATTATGTGTGTTACTACATTAATTATTTATGCACGAGCGTCCTACGGGACTAACACTACGTCGACTATAGATCGACTTATATAAACATACATATGCGTTTAATGTGATGACATGGAGGTTACTTAATATAATACCCTTAGTATTAATATTAAGTATATGGTAACCTAAGTAAAACACTTAGGAATGAGTCACGAGATTGTCGGTCTCTAGAGCATGGATCTCGAACATGAATATAACCTAGATTACTTCTAGGTATGCATGAGACCCATTGGGCAGCTAATTAATAAATTGTATTCTCCATAAAACTAAGAGTTTATCTTAAACATTATGAGAGAGTTGGTATGAGTTGAGGTGAGGAATCCCGGTAGTTTACGAACTACTTGGTTGCGCATTTGTGATCGCTGGGGGGTACCCGATCGTGTTCCGCTCTAGATATTTACCCAACAGCCCTATTTGGATCATGGGTCAGGTGGCTACGGCATTTATATGGACGCCTTACGAGGCAAAGTGAATAGTCAGGGGCCTCCGGACCTCTGGCGAAATGAGCACCTTTGTGTGTACGGGAGGACTACTGTCCATTGGTGAGGTTATCGGGTTGTCCTAACTTAACGCCCAACTGGTAAATAAATAATTAAACATGGTTTGGATGGATGGGGCCTTAAAGGCCAAGGTAAATTAAATATGGAAACCGTTCGCTATGGCGATTGTACATTATACTGCAATTATTTCGATATGTTCGATTATACAACTGTTGTTTGTGATATGTAATGTGTAACAACCCAGTCTTAACCCACATGTGTGATATTGTCCGCTTTGGGCCGCAGCCCGCACGGTTTTGTTCTCGGGGTACCATCCCCAAAAGGCCTCACACAAGGGAAGAGTATCCCCACACCTATAAGGCATGGTTCGTGCTCTCTCCCGATCGATGTGGGAGGTGACCCCTACACTGGGTATCACACTCTACCCCCCTTGGGAGCCCAGCGTCCCCGCTGGCACACCGACCTGGGCCTGGCTCTGATACCATCTGTAACAGCCCAGTCTTAACCCACATGTGTGATATTGTTCGCTTTGGGCCGCAGCCCGCATGGTTTTGTTCTCGGGGTACCATCCCCAAAAGGCCTCACACAAGGGAAGAGTATCCCCACACCTATAAGGCATGGTTCGTGCTCTCTCCCGATCGATGTGGGAGGTGACCCCTACACTGGGTATCACACTATAGAAATACCCCGTAATTAAAAAATAGTGATTAATTAGGCTAATAAATATTTTAGAAGCTTAATTAAGTATAAATAATCATGAGGGAACAAATCCCGAAGAAAACGGATCCTTAAAACAGATTAAAAGCACTAACGAACCTTAAAGCGCGTTTTTCGAGGAAACCGGGAAAACGTGACTTTAAGCGGGTCAAATAGACTCGTAACAATTTTGGTCAACTAAATAATCATTAATAAATATTAGTGAAGCCTTAGGACCAATAAAATCAATAAAACGAGAGATTAGTAAAAACTGTCAAAAACGGGAAGTTGTGGGGTAGAAACATAAATAACCAAAACTTATGTGTCCACTTTTGAAATAAAAAAATGTACATATGTGTGTGTGTGTGTACTGTGTCCGATTTGGACCCCCTCTCACACCCTCACCTATCTCTTCTTATTTACAAACAAACAAAATAATAAAGTAACCCCACACACTCACTTTTACCCCTTTCTCTCTCCTACTCCCTTATTTCCTCCTATCCCCACCGTACTCTCTCCCTCTCTTTTCTCTGGTTGCTTTCTTCTTCAGCCGACCTGCCATGGAGGTTTGAAACAAAATACAAAACTCCCTCTTCTCTCCTCTTGTTACACCCTTGAACCTCTTCCAAAAATTATAAAAACCACACCATTGGAATCCTCTCACCAAGTAGAGCATTCCTATCTTTCCAAAATTCCATAATGAGCACTTTCATCTCCATGGGTGTGGAGCATTTGGAGCTTCAAGACTACCGCTAGAACCACCTTCTTCTCCTTGTTCTTTTAAGGTAAAAATCTTCTTGAAACTCTATCATTTTTCTAGTCTTGTGGGCAAAACGAATTTGAAGCTAAACTCTTGTTTGGTTCCCTTGCACCCTAGCTGATTTTAGCTTCCTTGGAGAGTGGGGAAGATTGTTCTTGTGCCATTCCAAGCATTACATAAACCCTTGGAAGTGTTAGAATCTTGGTTGCTAAACCGGTGGGAAGAGGAAGAGGAAGGAAAGAGAGAAGGAAGAAGCAAGAAGAGAAAAACAACTAGAAGAAGAACAAGGATTTGATTTGTGACACCGGAGGACGTTCGGAAACACGTACAACGGTGAACGGTATGAATTCCTCATGCCCCGTATGCTATCTTGGTTACTCTGATTTGTGTGTTGTGTGCTAATTGATCACCAAATAAGATAAATGCACGAATCGGAGTTACTATGCATACTTGTGGATATGTAGTGCTGTATGATGTGAATATTTTCTTAAATTTTAGTTTGTATAATTCATGAAATGTGTGGATGGATATGAATGCGTGTATGTATGTTGTATTGTACTGTGACCGATTGTGATTGTGCTTGGACTTCTAACTTATTCCTAACAAGCTAACCATTCTAGCTCAAATTGTTAATTAAATTGGAATGAGTAGAAGTCCGATATAGTTTCGGCCACGCGTGAGGATGAGGAGACACAAGAGGTTGGATCCGATTCCTGACTCTTAAACTGGTCCACGGCCCAAATCCCTTAAGTGGGTAGCATCCCGGATTGGTAAGTCAAGTAAATCCCGGTGGTGGGACGGTGTAGTCCCCGGGCCGGAGGTCATACCGACTTAACTTGAGTATAAGTAAGTAAGTAAGAATGAGTAAGTAAAGTAAATGGAAGTAAGTAAGTATAGTAAGAATAAGCAACATGTAATGAGTAAAAGAGTAATAAGCATTTCGATTAACCCGGATGCGTAATTTGGCTAACACGGTGAAGGTAAGTATGTGTGTGTGCCACTGTATTGTTATCTTGAATTGTATAATGTATTGTATACGTGTGTATGTTGTATGTAAAGCATGTATGTATGAAATTAATGAACCGCATGTTTAGTGGACGTCAAATAGTCGGCGTGCCCTAGCTAGCACGCGGTATATGCGGAGTTTATGCGCAGCGTTTGCTGAGCCCCTTGGGGCGATGTTTTTACTACACGCAGGTTCAAGAGAAGGATGAAGACCGTGAAGAGATGTAGCTAGTTTCTTTTGATTTCTTTTTGGATTGTAAACAATGAATGATGAATGGTGTACTAAGTAGTACACTGCTGTAGCTTTTTGATTAGCCGGTGTACCATGGGGTACACTTTTTTTGGGATATAGGAAGAATGGTGAATTGGTATAGATGAGTAGCCGGTAGAAACTCATTATTTTTGGTAGATTGGAAAAGGGGATGTAATTAAATATACTCTAAATACTCGGTAGTCCATTGATGTAAGCGAATGGTATTTGTATCCCGTAAGTAATGGTTAGTAGCTCGGTATACCATGATCATCAGACCGTGACTGTAAGTAAGGTAAGCCTAGCTAGCCGTATGGGCGGTTAGTGGCGTTGTATCACCCGCCGTAGTAATGGTAGTATTTCTGCTGCGAACTGATAGGATTAACAGGACGATTAGACGGTAAGCATAGGATTAACGATAGGGGTGTTAGAAAAAGTGGTATCAGAGCGTAGTAACGCTCTGATGTCCTTAGTTACCGAGCATAGGGGATTACCGAGTTAGGATTTCAACCGTCTTAAGACGGATGCTTAGAAACCTAACTAGGAACTACCGTTGTTAACGGCGGATACCCTTGACGTTCTCAGGAACGATACCTTGTTTAAATTCCAAGACCTTTGAGTCATATCTTGCGGAGCCTAATGTAACTGCTAAATGTTCAGATGGTAGGAAGAGGTCCAGGTCCCCTTAGAGGAGGGGGCAATGACGGACCCGGCACGCAGACGATAGCTGAAATCATCGCTGCCACGGTAGCACAGATGCTACCACAAGTAATCCAAGCTATGCAACAAAATAAGCAAAACCAATAGAACCAAGCGGGACCAATCCCTCCCCCTCCACCCAGAGAAGCTAACTGGGTAAAAGCTGTAGCGGAACTCCGCTGTAATACCCTTGAGGTGTACCTCCCACATCGGTTGGAGAGGAGAACGAAGTGTGCCTTATAGGTGCATGGATACCTCTTCCTTGTGTGACGCGTTTTGGGGCTAGGAAACCCCAAGAACAAATCCGTGCGGCCTGCGTGCCAAAGCGGACAATATCACACATGTGGGCTGATTGGGCTGGGCTGTCACAGATGGTATCAGAGCCAGACCCAGGTCGGTGTGCTAGTGGGCCCGCGAGGGCGCTGGGCTCCCAAGGGGGGTGGAGTGTAATACCCTTGAGGTGTACCTCCCACATCGGTTTGAGAGGAGAACGAAGTGTGCCTTATAGGTGCATGGATTCCTCTTCCTTGTGTGACGCGTTTTGGGGCTAGGAAACCCCATGAACAAATCCGTGCGGCCTGCGTGCCAAAGCGGACAATATCACACATGTGGGCTGATTGGGCTGGGCTGTCACAGATACTGAAATACCCCAAATTAATAAAACATGGATTAAATATTTAATCACATTAATTAAGGCCTAAACATGCCTTAAAAGTCAACTGAGAACAACAGTGGTCAACACAAAACAAGATGTTGCACCCTTTGACTGTTAAGGGTAAATAAATACCCAAATGAACTTCTTAGAAACACCAGGCAACACGAAATGTGCGCTAAAACTCCTTAAAGCACGTTTTTGTGTAATCGCCTTCTAAATTGGTTTTAAATGGGCTAAAAGGTTATAAAAACCTTTACTTATAATAAAATATCATATTATATGATATTAGGAATTTAATTCCAGAAATTTACGATTTTTTTCAAATTTAATATTAAAATATTAATAAAACCCTAATGTGGGGCCCGTTTGAGTCAACATTGACTAAGTTGGTCAATTTTGACCATTGCCCACGAAATGGACTACATAAAATCAGATAAATAAGTCTCTTAACAGACCAAGAGACAAGTCCCATGTGACAATTAAATATAGTCCTTTACTTTAGCATAAAATAACAAAAAAAAGACATACTTTACCTTATAAAACAAAAAAGGTGGGCTCCACTTACCTTTCCCATGTGAGCCAGCTGATTTGGAGCCTCCAATTGCTCCTCTTTTCCCTTGAATTTCGTGGCTCCAAGCTGGTACAAGACAAGAGATGAGTCACACATTCATTAAATGAATTAAAGTAACATATTTACTCCATTTTCAATCAAAATTTGAATCAATCAAGCCCTACCTTCTCTTATCTTCAACGGCTGCCCCCTCCTCTTGTCTCCACTGATTGAGCTTCAATTATTCAACTCCAATCAGCCTTGATGAGTCATCAAGTCACTAAAATAATAAACAAAGGCAAAAATGTGTTTTAAGCCAAATTAGGTCACCTTCTCTCATTAGCTCCATTCCAAACGTGGAGCTCAAGGCCAAACACTCTCTTTGGCTCCTCTTCCACCGTAGGTAAGTCTCCAAGCTCCATTGGAGAGAGCTCAAGCTCTAGGTAAGCTCTTAAGGCATAAAAATGCCCATTTTCTTCATCTTTCTTTTCTTTTTCGATTGATCTACACTCCAACCTCTTCTATACATCTATGTAGAGTAATTTGGAGGTTAAAGGAAGGTTCAATCTCGTTCATAACCAGATCTACGGAGGAAAGTTCAAGTCTTGACCATTTAAGGTAAAAATGTGCTTTAAGCTCATAACTTTTGATTCCCTTCAAGTTCGGCTGTGAAACTTTGGTCATAGCCTCATCTTCTTCTCCTTTTCATGTGGAATCTGTTGGTTAGCCATTTGGAGCAAGGATGGCCGAGATCCAAAGGAAATACCCTCTTTTAAGGCATTTTTCCAAGGTAAAACCTAATAACAAGGTAGCTTGTTGAGATCTAGCTATTTCCTATGTCAATATGGTGGATCTAACACCTTGTGGTGTGTTTGATTCAGGTCGAAATCATCTTGAACCCTCCTTGCATTTTTAAGGTGATTTTTGCCTTAAATCTTACATTAAATTACTTCTTATGGTTAGATCTGTCTTGGAGACTAACTAGGCCTTGTTTTCTGTTTGAAAACATGTAAGAGAAGCTTTGGAGAATTTCTCCTCAAGGTGGAGAACCAAACAAGGTTCTATCTAGGTTAAATCAAGGTATAAATTACTTAAAACCTTAACTTGTTGCATTAACACAAATTTAAGTGTGTGTATATTCATTGCCGTGAGTGAAGGAGAAAAACAAGGTCTTGTTTGACCTTAAAATGTTTAAGAAATGGTTTAATAAATTTTATAACTAATTAAACAAGCATAATTGTCAAATTTAAGACATTATGTGGAAGTTTGGTAATTAAATGAAAAGTGTGTGGTGAGGCCGAGAATTATAAGTGTTTTTGGGACATTTATGTGTAATTTATTTTGCAAGCAAATGTTGTAATAAGGCCATGTATTTTAGGCCATTTTATTTATGCATTTACAAGCTTTTATTTAAGTTTAAGTAGTATAAATGCATTACCGAAAATAAATGGGGTATTAGGTGTAATTAAATTAAATTTAAGGGCTTTAGAATAATAAGGCCGAAAATTAGAGTTAAAAAGGAGTTAAAATAAAGTTTATAAGGTTTTATAAAGTTTTGGGGTTAAATGGTGAATTTTGAAAAGTTAGGGTACTAAACCGTAATTATAAGGAATTAATGGTCAAGGAAATATTAAGGAGGTCAACCTTGACCATATGCTAGGTTTTGACCAAAATAAATAAGTTAGGTAACTTATTTAAGGTCTTATAATAAGTTATGCATTTTATGGTAATATTATTATAACATATGTGGTAAATATGTTATTACCAAAAATAAAGGGTGTACAATGGTATTTTAAACACCCATGGGCTATTAGGAATTTTTAGGAATTTATTTGGTGAGTTTTGGAATTAAAATGAACTATATATGTATAATATATAGTTATTATGTCATTATGACACTTTGGAGAAATATAGATGGTGGAATGGTAAAATACCAAGAGTATATGGGTTAGTATGGATATTTATAACCCTTTGGTAAAATTTGGAGATTTTTAGAATTATATAAGAGTATTTATTGAGATATATGTATAATATATAGTTTTAATGATATTATCAAACTATATGTTATAAATTGGGCCTAATGACAATATAAAATGTATATTGAGGTCTATTCGGAATCTATGAAAAATAACCATAGGTTATACTCTTTTATAAGTTAGAAATGTTATACTGAATGGAATATATAACATGGTAAAAAGAAAGGGGTGATTTTGTAAATAAAGGAAATTATGGTTTAAGGAAAAGTATAAGGTTTAATATATGCCCATGAGGTAATACACAATAGTTTGGTATAAAAACTGTAGGTTATAGGTTAAAGGAAATGAAATTATCATAGCAAATGATATTAGTATTTTGGTATAACATTACATAATGTTATGTGGTCAAAAAAGGGAATTTAAATAAATTCAAGGGCTATACCGAAAACATAAAGGTTGGAAATGAATTTTAGACTACGGTCTACTATGTTATAAATGTTATAACAATTAAATGGTATTAAGGTGGTTTAATGGAATTAGTATAAGGAAGGTACTCACATAAAATAATGTGACAAACTATAAATAAATGGGATTTATAAGCTAAGGTGTTTATGGAATAAACCTTAGGAGTTGTAATTATACAACATAAAATGTTACATGTTAGGATAATAATCTTAATATAAGTTGTATAATATAATACAACTAATGGGAATAATCATCTAATAAAAGATGATAAAGTGTAACATAAAATATAAGAGTCTATGAAACTCATGAGAATTACCTACGTGGTAAAAATATATATACATACACGAGAATAATGTATATAATGTGGATATATATATTGGTTGAAACCATATGATTTAATGGTGGTGGTTATTTTTTAAAAAATAAATATAATTACGAACTATAAGTTATGAATTTTAGAATGCAATATAATAAAGAACGCATGCATACATGCAACTACAGGTTACGTACCTAAACTAGATGTGGATAAGATTAAAAGGAATATAAGGAATTAAACTTAACAGTTGAAATAGTTTTGACGTACGCGTTTTAAGTAACAAAGCCGACTGTTTTAGAGAAACCCGTAACAAAACTGTAGAAAACAAGGGTGAACTGTCGGGGTTACTTATAATTCGGAAATACCGGATGTAGTTAGTCATGGAGACTAACTTATAGTTTTTATTACCGTTTAGAGTATACTTCTGACAAGGACGCTTGATGAGCTAACGGACTACACGGAGCGTAGGATCTTGCTGATTCATACTCCACCGTAATACAGTCAGGGTGAACGGTATGTAAAGGGGTTTGCCGAGTTGACCTAAGGTTGCTCCTTGGGCTTGGATTTGGTTGATATAACTTGTATGTTGTTATGTGTCTCTGGTGGTCTCTGAGGACTTCCTCAGTTCAGGCTTCTGTGCGATCTGTGATAAGATTGTTTGTCTGAATGTGTTAATTAATATGCATGAATTGTATATTTATAGCTGCTTATTATTTACTGTTGTTGAGTTAACAGTATTGGTTCGTATATATGAACCTATGTATATATAAAACAAACTAGCGGCTATGGTGCTATCTTATATGAAATATAAGGAACGTAAGTAAAACGTTGTAGCACTATGATAATAAGATACACATATTATCTGAGACTTTTATACGGAGCATTGGCCTTTCTATACGCCGCTCTCGTATCTAACACTGGATCCCGAGTTTACAGACTCCGGATTGGACTAATGACCTTAGTCTGCTGTGTTAGAAAATTTGGTAATGCGATGCGATGGTATAATTAATTAATTAATGGAATGGAAGTAAAGCCAAGAGGATGTGGCTCTTGGTGCGCGCTGTGATCACAAAAACGATACCAGGATGTCCGCGTACGGGTCCGTAAGTATCAAGAAAATTTCCCGTGAGCTAGAATGGCTCGTTGGTCGGAGACTCTACCGTTGGAGTGGCTACTGCCGTGGGTGACCCGCCATAATATATGGGTAACTAGAGACATGTCGTTTTAACGAGACATTGTCACTAGGTATAACTGAACAACTAATACAATTGAGACTTATACAGTGGCGAACAATACTATGGACGAGACTTGATACTTGTTTATTAATCTCGTTATTTCGCTTTGTTGTTCATTGGTTATACTTGTGGTTATTTTATTGTGTGTTGATGGTTGGATGGAGCCTACAAGGCTAAGGTGAATTAAATAAGAAAACTGTACGCTACGGCGAATGTACATTGTACATTACATTGTTATTACTCGATACGTTCGATATATAAATGTTGTATGGAATATTAAATGAATGTTTGGATATTTGGACGGATGGTTGAATGTTTATGGATATTTGGATGGATGGTTGGATTTATTATGCATGTTTATTACAGTATTGAATATATCTGTAAAATGGTAAAGCATGTAACCAATCTAATAACAAGATGGTTAAAATGACAAGTGACCATTAGGGTCCAGGCCCGGCATACTCAGCGTCTATCGCTGATACTACACTC